>JALIGW010000020.1:7110868-7125868 GCA_023053685.1 Diadophis punctatus similis | reverse complement strand
GAGGGAGAGAGATGGAGGGGGAGAAAGAGACCGAGCGGGAGAGGGAGGGAGAGGGAGAGAGAGGGGGAGGGAGAAAGAGAGACAGAGCGGGAGAGAGGGGGAGGGGGAGGGGGAGAGAGACAGAGCGGGAGAGAGACAGAGCAGGAGAGAGGGGGAGGGGGAGAGAGACAGAGCAGGAGAGAGACAGAGCGAGAGAGGGGGGAGGGGGAGAGAGACAGAGCGGGAGAGAGGGGGAGGGGGAGAGAGACAGAGGGGGGAGAGAAACAGAGGGGGGAGGGAGAGGGAGGGGGAGAGAGGGGGAGGGGGAGAGAGGGGGAGGGGGAGAGAGATGGAGGGGGAGAGAGAGGGGGAGGGGGAGAGAGAGATGGAGGAGGAGAGAGAGGGAGAGAGAGGGAGAGAGAGGCAGAGAGAAAAAGAGAGACAGAGAAGTGCATGTAGTCAACTTACAACCATTCATTTAGTGAACGTACAGACAAGTGACTTATCCGCTCTATGACAATTTACCGTGGCCAACTAGCCATAACCAACTCACCACAGCCAACTTGCCACAGGACAACTCACTGCGGGACAAGAGTTACACTAATATCAAAGAAATATTGAAATAGAATCATTAAAGAAAAGGCGCCAACGGAGGCAGAAAATGAAATGCGAATGATAAAAATTAAAAAATTAAAGTCCCAGTCCATGACTTACAACCAGTGCTCATGCTTACAATCGTTGCAACATCCCTATGGGCATGTGATCAAAATTTGGGCACTCGGCCGCTGGCGTGTATTTACAACAGTTGCAGCATACTGGGGCCACATGATTGCCACCTTCTCTCAGCCTGCTTCCAACAAACAAAGCCAATCGGGCAGAGGTGTCAAACCGGCGGCCGGCGGGCCGGATGCATCACACACAGGCCACACCCACCCGGACTCCGCAAAGGCAAAAACATCACATGATACGTCACGTGATATGTCACGTGACGCGATCGAGTTTGACACCCGTGCAATGGAGAAAGCTGGATTTGCTTCATGAGTCTGTGATTCCCTTAACAACTGCAATGATTCGCTTAACAAACACGGCAACTACAATTGCAACACATCGGATGCGACTCACGGAACTCCCGCCTTGCTGAACACTGGAAATTCTGAACTCAACTCTCAAGGACTGCGCGTATCTTCGACAGAAAGCAAATACGCCACAACAGCAGGAAGCTCCCATTCACTCTTTTTGAGCAGTGAGGTTTTTAAACTTCGCTGCAGAGAAGGCCAGCATCCTCCTCAGCTGCTGGAGTTGAAGCACATCTTGCGTTAATTAAGTGGCTTGCTGTGAAGCCTGGGAGCATCACAATTTGAAGCAAGCACCATGGAAAAAGCGGAAATAATTCGCATCTGGTCTAAAGAGATGTTCTTTCTGTCTTCTCCTTCCTAGTCTTGATGCTGACAGGACTTACGGTATTTTTCGGAGTATAAGACGCACCTTTTTCCTCCCTAAAAGTGGCTGAAAATTTGGGTGCGTCTTATACTCTGAATGTAGCTTTTTGGAAGCTTTTTTCCCAGCCCTAACTAGGTGCTAACAGATCTTCCCAGCTCTTACCTTGCAGGCTTTTTCATTATTACTCTCTCCGAAGAATGTTTTTCCAGCCCTAAGTCTTTGCAGGGTTTTTTTCATTGCTCTACTTGCTCCGAATAAGTTTTTTTCTAGCCCTAACCAGATGCTAATGATCTTCCCAGCTCTTACTGGCTTGCAGGCTCTTTCATTGTTACTCTCTCCGAAGGCTTTTTTAAGTCCTAACCAGGGGATAAAATAATGTGCTGAAGCTGACCAGACTACCTGGTAGGCAGATTTTTCCCCCTATTTTCCTCCCCAAAAACTAAGGTGCGTCTTATATTCCGGTGCATCTTATACTCCGAAAAATATGGTAGTTACCTCCCTGAAATTGGTAGTAGGGGAAAAAAAGGTTTCCATTGGTGGGAATCAAATGACTTTCTGGGAAGTACCTCAGAAGCATTTGGAGCAGTGGTGGGTTCCTACCGGTTCGGGTCGGTTCGGGCGAACTGGTAGCAGCGGTGGCGGGAAACTCCACCCACCCAGCCGAACATCATTATGGAGCATCTGCACATGCGTACAAG
This sequence comes from Diadophis punctatus similis, assembly GCA_023053685.1. NCBI lineage: Eukaryota > Metazoa > Chordata > Lepidosauria > Squamata > Dipsadidae > Diadophis > Diadophis punctatus. The sequence continues at coordinate 7,123,751 of JALIGW010000020.1, read as the reverse complement.
TGTCTGCGCATGTGCACAAGCGTCTCTGCATGTGCATGTGCACAAGCGTCTCTGCATGCACATGTGCACAAGTGTCTGTGCATGCGCATGTGCACAAGCGTCTCTGCATGCACATGTGCACAAGTGTCTCTGCATGCGCATGTGCACAAGCGTCTCTGCATGCACATGTGCATGTGCACAAGCGTCTCTGCGTGTGCATGTGCACAAGCGTCTGTGCATGCGCATGTGCACAAGCAGCTGTGCATGCGCACAAGCAGCTGTGCATGTGCATGCGCACAAGCGTCTGTGCATGCACACAAGGATCTGCGCAAGCACACAAGCATCGCGCGCTCCCATTCCTGAACCGGTAGCAAAAGTAAGTGAACCCCACCACTGATTTGGAGATGCCATGGATGAGGAGGAATTAATCCGCCCCACACACGATGCTGTCACCCCCAACCAGTCCTCCTAGCATGCCAAGGATGAGATCTTTCGAATCCACTGATCTGAGTGCAATGCTACACAATTAACATTGCTCACTGGCTGTGTTCACAAAATATACTTAAGCAGGAGGGGTTAAGTTGTTCCATGAAGCTTGGCGGTATTCCTTCTATGGCCCCTAGAGACAGCCATGAGTGGATGGGGCTCAAAACTTTGTCTCTCTGTCCATTTGGCGTGGGGTGTGTGTGAGAGAGAGATTTTTAAAGAGTAAAATCATCACAATAAGGCTCAGAAATACTTGCAAACTACTTCATCCAGTTCCCAACTGCTTCCTACCCAAAACATGCAAAGCCTAGAGCAGGGGTGTCGAACTCAAGGCCCAGGGGCTGGATCCGGCTCATGGGGTACTTAGATCTGGCCCTCAGGGCCACCCTGGAAACAGTGAAGGACCGGCCCGCCGTGCCTCTGCCAGTGAAAACAGAGATCGGGAGGGCTGTGGGAAGCCCTTCCGAGCTCCGTTTTCGCTGGCAGAGGGTTGCAGGAGGCCGTCGCAGGCGAAAACGGAGCTCGGGAGCCTGTTTTTGCTGGCAGAGCGCTCGGGCCACCACAGCCGCCCTCAACACAAGTGATGTTGATCTGGCCTCGCCCACCCTGCCCATGCCTACCCCAGTCCCCTGAGGTCAAACACAACCCTGATGCGGCCCTCAATGAAATCGAATTTGATACCCCTGACCTAGAGATAGTGAGCCTTCGTTTGATGGAAGGATATTTCCCAATTTAACTGCTACAGACACAAGGTATATTGTGCAAGTGTAAACTCATTGCTGAGTTGGACCATTTTACTTTTCGGGTAGAGTTGGGTAGGAGACGAGATGACAGAAAATTCTTGCATACAACTTCCTTTCCATAATTAGCTTTCGAAGGAGGATTCTATTCTTGTCTTCTCTCTGAATAGGTCCAAGACATTCGCTCACATCACACCTCTGTCCTTCCATCCTGAAGTAAAACAGTCTCACACTTATGCCTACGTCTTCACCACAGTTAGTGAGAACCAAGATATAACACCCAAGCTGAGTTAAAGGTCAATTCTCCATCCACTCTGTTATGTATTGAATATATAAGGAGCCGAGGTGGCGCAGTGGTTAAAAGCAGCACTGCAACCTATTTCAGTGACTGCTAGTTCAGCAGTTCAGCTGTTCAAATCTCACCGGCTCAAGGTTGACTCAGATGAGGACCCAGATTGTTGGGGGCAATATGCTGAACTCTGTAAACTGCTTAGAGAGGGCTTAAAGCACTATGAAGCGGTATATAAGTCTAAGTGCTATTGCTATATATAGTTGTGTTAAGCCCTGCTAAAGTAAAACTAACCTTTAGATGACCCTAACTGTTAACTTCACTCTGCTAAAATGAAACTAACCTTTAGATGACCCTAACTGTTAACTTCACTCTGCTAAAGTGAAACTAACCTTTAGATGACCCTGTTAACTTCACTCTGCTAAAGTGAAACTAACTTTTAGATGACCCTAATTGTTAACTTCAACTGTTTTGGAGGAAAACTTAGAAAATTCATATTTGGGCAGGCTCTTTCTAGTATTATGACTGGTTAAGGCCCTGTGGGCCCAGAGTATAAATTATAGGGATTTGCCTGTTGTTTTGCAGTTCAGTTTGAGTCAATAAATGCTGTTGTATCTATGCTGGTCTGTTCTTGCCTAATGCAGCCCACTACACAATACATTCATTGCAACATCTAGGTATGTACAAAAGTTATTGAGTTCCATTTACTGAGTTTCCAAACATATTTATTCTGGAAATTCTTATGGGGGGCAAAAAACCCAAAGCAAGAGGATGTGATTTCTCATGACTCTGGGATTAAATTCTACGGAATGATAAGTTAGGGCGCAAAAATGAGCCACCTGTGCATTATCTATATAAAAACATTATTTTTCCTTTCTTTGTTGTTGTTACAGAAAGCAGGAAACTGTAGATCTGATTTCTATGACTCAAACACAATCGCCTTCCTTCTCTGCAAAGAACTCTCGAACCAGCCCAAAAGTTGTATCCCTGTTGCCACATTCACATCATTTGCAAAGTGTCGTGATATAGCCAGTGGCAGGGGTGGGCTTCAAAAATGTTAGCAAGGGGTTCTTTGCCCAGTTCCTGGGTGGGCCTAGTTGACCTCCTGCACCACAGGGGGGGGGGATTTTTGCTCTCCCCGGGCTCTGGAGGCTTTCTTCGAGCCTCCGGGAGGGCAAAAACAGCCTCCCCAGGCTCCAGAAGCCCTCTGGAGGCCAGAAACAGGCCCATTTCTGGCGTTCCCAAACTTCCGGTAGGCCCATTTTTGCCCTCCCGAGCCTCCGCGTGCGCCCTGCACTTACCTGCATCCAAAACGGGCCACGCGGGAACTCCTGGGAGGGGAGGGGTGGGCAGGGCATGCCAAGAGTGAGATTTGGAGGTTCTCCGAACTGCACAGAATCTTAGCTAGAGGTTCTCCCAAACTCCTGCGAACCCCCAGCAGCCCACCCCTGGCCAGTGGGAAGAATTCTGCTCTCTCTTAGGACTGATGGGAAATCTTCCAGGATTCACTTGGCTAAAACAAAGGACTCACCCACTGAGCTTGTAACGCACATCATGTGAAGTCCCCAGCATTTGATGGGCAGAGGGAGAACAGCCCAAATGTGCTGGTGTTCATTTTAGGTGGCGCAGAAGAGAAAAGAGTGCAAATATATGTCTAAGTGTCACGCCTTCGTTCAGCACCTTCTAGGCAGCATATACCGAAACACTAAGGCCAGTTACATTCATTGATAAGTCCTGCCACTCCAACGAACAATGATGTAGTTGTTTCTTAATGACCTTCCCTTCACCCCCTTTTGTTTAGTTCATGCAGCCTACAGGCCATCAGCAGCTCTTCCACCCCCTCCTTTCCCCCACCGCTAAAGTCCATTGAAACCAGACAGGGTTCAATTGGAATGGCACATGACCCCCATCTTATTAGGTTGCAGGAGATCATTAAGAACCAAGTTATCTAAGAGCATCTTTGATTTATCGATGTCACCCTGTGTTTCTATTGCTGGTCGGTGGGCCGTTTCAGGCTTTTATCTGCGATTTTATTGTGGGGGGGGAGGGAAAACTGTTCCTTTGTTATGGGTGGGCAATTAGAATTCTTGTTATGCTGGCAAGCCAGGAAGTTTCTTGCGGGCGGGCAGATTGTGGGAGGTAAAATTTTAACTAAATGGAGGGCTAAAACAAATAGAGACGCCATTGAACTTTGGCAAAGCAACCGAGCCCCTCCAAAAATGCATGCGGTGGGTTTGATACCATTTTAATGAAAGAAGCCCGTGGAACGTAGAGGGTCGGTCTTAATAATAGGCTTATCAGACTTGGGGGGGGGGTGGAATTAACATTCTCTTTTGAGTTGTGATGTTGATGATTAGACAGGACAGATTATAGAAAGAAGAGCAATATGGTGCAACTTTAGAGAGAAGGGTCAAAGTATACTTGTACCTATAACTGATGTGAAGACTACTGGAAGACTATTTTCTTCCTTTTCCTTCTATTTTTCTTCAACTTGCCTTTCTTTCTTTCTTTGCACTTCTTTGCTTTTTTTTTTTTTTTTGCTTGCTTGCTTTCCCTTTTTTTCTTCCTCACTTTCTATTAGTTTCTCTTCTTGTTTAAAAGTTTTAATTAAAAATGATATACAATAAAAAGCAAAAAAAAAACCTGAAATGTTTTTATTAGGCATATTGCCAGAAAAATTTAATAAAGAAGAAATAAATGTAATTGTTCAGACAGTGACTGCCGCTAGAATTGTATATGCACAAAATTGGAAGTTGCCCTAGTTCAGCTCCATCACGCATGCGCGCGCACCTCCCGCCAGCTTGCTGGTCGGCAGGTCTCTGCTGTGCATGAGTGGGGTGTGTGCAGGCAGCCACGCACACATGTGTGGGGGCCAGGGCACCTGCAAGTGGCTAGGTATGTATGCACGGGGGTGGGGCACATGCAGGGGGCCACACGCGCATGCGTGGGGGTGGGGGTGTGCATGGGGGGCGCACACACATGCACGGGGTGCATGCGCAGGGGTGGTGCACGCATTGCATTTTGGGGGTTCAGACACGCGCACACGCACGCTTTGGGCACTCGGTCTGGAAAAGGTTAGCCATCACTGGCATAGGGTATGCTGTTTGAGCAAGGGGTGAGACTAGAAGACCTCCAAGGTCCCTTCCAACTCTGTTAGTCTGTTATATTCCATCCCTTTTCTGAAAACAGTAATAGTGTCTTTGAGACTAAACTTGCAAAGCTGTGAGGGAGATAATTTCCCATGTTGAACCCCAAACAATGCCCCATTGAATTGATTAGTGGTAGCCACCAACCCTACTGAACAGGTTAGGTTGGACAATTAACTTTCATCATTTCCATTGATGATGACATTAAGAGAATTACAGCCCAGCTAATCTAGTGATTGTCTGGCAGGGAAAGGTTTACTGGCAGGGAAAGGTTTAAAAAAAAGCAAAACACTACTGATGGCATTGAAGCCTGAAAAAATAAGTAAATGGAGAAAATGGAAATACTAGAGTTTGGATCAGAGCTTCTGTCATAAAAAGGGAGAAACCCAGATCAGAGGTGCGGAAACATCTCCCACAAATGTAACTGAGCTTGTTGCCATGTATTGAAATGATAGGAACAACAAACGTTCAACTTGACCATATCAAGAAAGTCCTTAATGAAACATGAAGCCCATTATATGCTTAAATCCCATCCAGGCAAAAAGAAAACAAAGAGAGCCCTGGTGACACAGTACTTAGAATGCAGGCAATTCTCTGCCCACGGCCAGGAGTTCGATTCTGACCAGCTCAAGGTTGACTCAGCCTTTTAGTCTTCCGAGGACAGTAAAATGATGACCCAGATTGTTGGGGGCAATGTGCTGACTCTGTAAACCGCTTAGAGAGGGGTGTAAAAGCACAGTGAAACAGTATGTAAGTCTAAGTGCTATTGCTATTGCTGTAGCTGTTCGGATGTTGCATTAGGAATGGTGGTGGCGCAGTGGTTAGAATGCAGTATTATAGCAAACTCTGCCCACTGCCAGGAGTTCGATCCTGATGGGCTCATGGTGGACTCAGCCTTCCATCCTTCCGAGGATGGTAAAATGAGGACCCAGATTGTTGGGGGCAAGATGCTGACTCTGTAAACCTCTTAGAGAGGGCTGTAAAGCATTGTGAAGCGGTATATAAGTATAAGTATAAGATCTGCTGTCGCCGGGGTGGGAGGTGGGGGGGGGGATGATTTTGTTATACTGTACTATATTAATGTATTTGATTCTTTTTGTTAGTTTTTATTGTTTTGAATGTGGTCTTTTAACTCTGTAAGCCGCCTTGAGTCGCCATGGGCGAAAAGGCGGCAATATAAATTAAATAAAATAAATAAATAAATAAATAAATAAATAAATAAATAAATAAATAAATAAATAAATAAATAAATAAATAAATAAATAAATAAATATGGATGAATGAATGAATGAATGAATGAATGAATGAATGAATGAATGAATGAATGAATGAATGAATGAATGAGTGCTATTGCTAAATCTCTCTGGGTCTTTACTGATGGTTGATATGAACTCACACAAAAAACTGAGAACTTGCCTTCCTATTGGTCAAGAATCTGTCACACAGACCAATCACAAAGTATACTTAACTTGTCAGCATCCATGCAAAAGAAGTGAAGTGAAACGCCACACCAGAGAGGCACGGAAAAAAAAGAAGTCCATCTGATCTCAGGATTTATTAGGAGGAAGCTGTGAGGACTATGATGTTTCTAACGTGTGGTGCAACTAAACGACACCCACAATGTATCCCTGATCTCCATGGGTTTGTGAAGGATATCCCCCTAAGCCTCAAATGAAAGGAAAAGAAAACCACATTGCAAGGAATAGAGTAGCAAATCCTCCTCTAATTAAGAACAAATCACAGGATTTCCCTTGAAAGGACAGAGAGTCAGGCAATTAGATGAACAGAGTTGTTTACCCCAGCAGTAAATAAATCTTCCCATGAAAAATGAGACCTCCGGGGAAGAAATGGTGAACTGAAGACAGCTCCACTAAAAGCAAAGCCAATGATGCCAGCAGAATGAAGAGCGGGCAAATTAAACACAGTGGTTAGAATAAAAACGTACACCTTCATCACAAGGATAAGCAATTTAAAAAATAGGTTTTTACCTTCCTATATCTCATTTCTTATCCATAAACAAATCCATAAAGACATGTCATTCAGTCCTGGTCAAAAAAATTCCATTAAGGGTTACCAGAGATAACAATATGTTTTAACCTTGATCAAATGAACCAACGTTATGTTCCTTCCTTTTTACTTTTAACAATCTTGAGCTTTAGTCCCTTCAAATAACATCCTAGAACTTGATTTATCTTCATTTTTCCCTTGTCCCTTCTCACAAAATTCTTCAAAGCTTTAACAAGTTCCTTTGTTGGATTCAATATAGGAAAATTATTCAGGTGTCTTTGAAAAATTATTCGGAATGAAGAGCGGGCAATTAAACTGGCTTTTTGTCATTACTCTCTGGACAAGGGGAAGACCTGAGATTACCCACTAGGGCCCCATACAGTTTTGTCTCATGAGGAGACCATAAAACAGAGGTCTACAGTGGATTTAGAGCTCTGGGAGATTAGGGAATAGCCATCTTTTTGCTCAAACAATAGTCGGCACGTTCAAAAGGACACTGGATTCACATACTTACTTCTCTACTGATTTTTGTAAATTGCTTGTTAATTGCTGTGCCATGGTGGCCCAGTGGTTAGAATGCAGTATTGCAGGCTAATTCTGTCGAATGCCAGGAGTTCGATCCTGACCGGATCAAGGTTGACTCAGCCTTCCATCCGTCCAAAGTTGGTAAAATGAGGACACACAGATTGCTAGGGCAATGTGTTGATTCTGTAAACTGCTTAGGGAGGGCTGTAAAGCACTAGGGAGCAGTATATAGTCTAAGTGCTAGTGTTTTTTAGCTATTAGAAACCTTTGGATTGACAGGTTTTATATCACTCAGTCAATTTCCTTCAAATTTTAGTGAAAGAAATTTAAATTTGACTTATTGATGTAGAATAAAGCAGATATTTTTGGACAAAGCACTCTGAAGATAATGCAAGACTGTATTTAAAAGACGTTATGGAAGAGGAACAAGTTTTGCCAAACAAGATTGAGATTGATCTGAAAGTGGATTTAAAAATGGCAGGCTAAAAGAATGATGTATCTTTTTATGTACACTGAGAGCTTATGCACCAAAGACAAATTTCTTGTGTGTCCAATCACACTTGGCCAATAAAGAATTCTATTCTATTCTATTCTATTCTATTCTATTCTATTCTATTCTATTCTATTCTATTCTATTCTATTCTATTCTATTCTATTCTTCCATTCCATTCTGTTCCGTTCCATTCCATTCCATATTTCTATTCTATTCTATTCTATTCTATTCTATTCTATTCTATTCTATTCTATTCTATTCTATTCTATTCTATTCTATTCTATTCTATTCTATTCCATTCCATTCCATTCCATTCCATTCCATTCCATTCCATTCCATTCTATTAGATTAGAATTCCATGAAGAATTCTAATCTAATTCTAATCTAATCTAGTTGATCCATGGAGCTACCAGACTGGAGATCTAGCAGTGGGAGGAAAGAAGCTTCTGACATCCTCTTTAGCTATTGTTGTCGCTCTTGGTCAACAAGGCAGCCCCTTCAATTCTGCCTTTTTCCTATGACCTATTTATTGGTCTCACTACAAACTGGGCCAGAAATGTTCCAACCCAAAACTAGGTTCAAAAGGAATGTCAGGCATGTCAGATTGACCGCCAATGGCTGCAGAGAATCACAAGCGGAAGCTTCGGGGGAGGTGAGCTGTCAAAGACCCCAAAGGCCTGAAACGATCCTTCCAGAAACGAATCCATCCCAAACATGCTTTTTCAAGAGGCAACTGGACTTTCTGGTGTGTGTTTTGTAAAGACGTTTTTGCTTCTCATCCAAGAATCTCCTTCAGCTTCTCATCCAAGAAGCTTCTAGAGCTGAAGAAGCTTCTTGGATGAGAAGCGAAATGTCTTCAAAGAAAAAAAAAACAGAAAATCCAGTGGCCTCTTGAAAAAGCACCTTTGGGACAACCATGACCTGGATGACTGAGAATCTCCATAGACATTTAGACTGAAGATAGATGATGTTGTGTCCCTCCCCCTCTGTTCAACGACTGCTACAAGACAGAGCTGAAGAAGCTTCTTAGATGAGAAGCGAAACATCTTCAAAGAAAAACCAGAAAGTCCAGTTGCCTCTTGAAAAAGCACCTTTGGGACAACCATGACCTGGAGGACTGAGAATCTCCATAGATATCCATAAGTCACTTGCTGCCTTCTCTGTCACGGTGTGAATATTGTCAGTTGTATGACTATGCAGGGTGATGCACCCCTATTCTAATATTATGGTATATTCCAATACAAGCAGAACACGTGATATGATCTTGCACACATGTCCACATTCCTAATCCACCATTAATCACTTTTGACTTGGCTCTTGACCTGAACGGTTGTGTTTCTTAGCAAAGATGTAATTATTCAGGATTTATTGTTTTTGTACCGAAATAAATATTTCTATTAGACTTTTAATCTCGGCTTTATTTCTAACTGTCTGAATTCCAAGTAAAGATCTAAATCGCCTCTATGAGATCTTATTCTCACCCCAACGTTCTCCCAGCAAAGCAAAACATTCTAGAGCAGCGGTTCCCAACCTGGGGGTCGGGACCCCTTGGGGGGTCGAACGACCATTTCCCAGGGGTCGCCCCGGCATCCTCAGTTCCCCCCCCCACTGCCACAAGCCTGGCCATATCACGCCCCACAACCCGTGCCCCCACCGAGTTCCACCCCGCTGCCACCATTTGGGTTATTTTACCATCTGCGCACGCTTTGCGCGTGCGCAGAGGGTAAAAGAATCCAAATGGCGGTGGCGGGGTGGGTCACGGTGGGGGCATGGGGGCGGGGCATGGTTCACGGCATTAGGAAGGTTGGGAACCACTGTTCTAGAGCAAGGGTGCCCAACCTTGGCAGCTTTAAAACCTGTGGACTTCAACTCCCAGAATTCCCCAGCCAGCTGGGGAATTCTGGGAATTGAAATCCACAGTCTTAAAGTTGACAAGGTTGGGCGACCCTGCTCTGTGTGTCATTGGCCAATTCAACTCATCCGGCTAAGTGACAGCACCCAGCTGGCCTTGCCTGGTGGACATTCCATCCAGAACCTAGTGAGCTGCAGGATGGGAAGCCACACAGAAGATCAAGAACTGTAGATTCAACTGGAAAGTCAATATACCCGAGAAGAAAGCAAAGGCCCAAACCTCTTCCATGCTGCTAAGGAGGGAAATGAGGGATCGGATATATATGCATGAAGTCAACCAGGCTGGACTTACCTGGCCTCCCCTTACAAGCGTGTCCATACAAGCAATTTGCACCATCACCCCCTCCTATCAAGCAGGCAACCTTTACACTGTCACAACAGCAGGTGGTGTTCTCAATCCCTCATGGGCCCATTTTGAAAAGAGTCTTCGGCAGCACCTAGAACCAGCCTCTTCCCACCCTCAGCCCCCACTCCAGGGGTGAAATTCAGCAGGATTCTGACAGGTTCTGGAGAACCGGTAGCGGAAATTTTGAGTAGATCGGAGAACCGCAAATACCACCTCTGGCTGGCCCCAGAGTGGGGAGGATATGGGGATTTTGCAGTATCCTTCCCCCTGGAGTGGGGAGGAATGAGATTTTGCAGTATCCTTCCCCCTGGAGTGGGGAGGGATATGGGGATTTTGTAGTATCCTTCCCCTGGGAGTGGGGAGGGGAATGGAGATTTTGCAATATCCTTCCCCTGGAGTGGGGAGGGAATGGGGATTTTGTAGTATCCTTCCCCAGGAGTGGGGAGGGAATGGAGATTTTGCAGTATCCTTCCCCCTGGAGTGGGGAGGGAATGAGGATTTTGTAATATCCTTCCCCTGCCATGCCCACCAAGCCATGGCCACAGAACCGGTAGGGAAAATTTTTGAATTTCACTCCTCCCCTCTTCCTGCTTATTTGGAAGCTACCACATACTGTGCCTTGTCCCAAAGGGGCTTTTTTCAAGAGGCAACTGGACTTTCCAGTTTTTCTTTGAAGACGTTTCTTTGAAGACGCTCAGAAGCTGAAGCTGAAGAAGCTTCTTGGATGAGAAGCGAAAGGTCTTCAAAGAAAAACCGGAAAGTCCAGTTGCCTCTTGAAAAAAAGCACCTTTGGGACAACCATGACCTGGATTGACTGGGAATCTCTATAGACATACTGTGCCTTGTTCCACGGAGATTCCTCCGCGATCTGAGTTGCTGCCTAAGAAAAAAGCGGAAAGGAGGATTTCACTACCACCATCCCTGCAGAACTCTGGCATCATCTGCACCACATCTGGATTCTTACAGCGCCTCCTCCTCCTCCTCCCCTGGTCCCCACTGCGAAGAGGTCGCTCCAACACGGGGGAAGCTCAGTGCTTCTGGAGGACGGGAGAGGCGACAGTATCTCTTCCCCTCCTACATCCAGTCCCCTTCCTTCCCTTCCCGCCTGCAAAGGCACGCAGCCCTGGAAGGAGAGGGTAGGCAGAAGCACACAGAGCGGGAGAGAGAGGTTGGCCCAGGGGTGAAATCCAGCAGGTTCTGACAGGTTTCTGGAGAACCGGAAGCAGAAATTTTGAGTAGTTCAGAGAACCGGCAATAGCAATAGCACTTAGACTTATATACCGCTTCATAGTGCTTTACAGCCCTCTATAAGCGGTTTACAGAGTTCAGCATATTGCCCCCAACAATCTGGGTCCTCATTTTACCGACCTCAGAAGGATGGAAGGCTGAGTCAACCTTGAGCAGTGAGATTTGAACTGCTGAACTGCTGAACTGCAGTGCTGCATTTTAACCACCGCGCCACCTCGGCAAATACCACCTCTGGCTGGCCCCGCCCCCATCTATTCTCTGCCTCCGGAGTCCCAGAGTCCCAGCTGATGGGGAGGGAATGGGGATTTTGCAGTATCCTTCCCCCAGGAGTGGGGAGGATATGGGGATTTTGCAGTATCCTTCCCCCATTCCCCCTGGAGTGGGGAGGGAATGGGGATTTTGCAGTATCCTTCCCCTGCCACGCCCACCAAGCCACGCCACAGAACCGGTAGTACAAAAAAATTGGATTTCACCACTGGGTGGGCCCCCCAGCTTGCGAGGAGGCGGGAGTCCCCGCTCCAAGAGCGCACGGAGCGGAGATGCCTTCTTCCCCGTCTTTCCCCTGCCGTCCCGTCCCTCCGGCCCCCTCCCCACCTGTTTGTGGAGGCTCCCCTCCCCACCCACCTGTTTGGTGAAGAGGATGGCGGTGTCCCAATACTCGGGATGCTTGTCGCTGCCCTTGTTCCACTTCTTCTGCCAGACGCAGAAGTTGCGCAAGGTCAGCGCCGCGTTGCTCGTCACCTTGGGCCCCCTTGTCGTCTTGGCCGATGACCAGGAACTGGACCACCGCCAGATTGATGGGGTTCTGGATGCTGGGGTGCCGGTAGAGCCGGGCGGCCGTGGCCATCAGGGTCAGCAGGTAATGTTGGAGGTCGTCGCCGTGGAACTTGACCATGGACTCGTCGTGCCACCACCAGCGTCTCCACGTACCTGGGGGATGGAGACGAAGCGCTTGGCGCGGCCGCTCTTCCTGAACCCCGCGGGCATCCCCCGGCCCGTCTCGTTCTGGGCCGGCCTGCCCCCGCCGGTCCCGGAGCCCTTGTACTTCTCTCAGGGCTTGCACCAATGCCGGGTGGGAAGGCGGAATCCACCCCGCAGCGAGAGGTGGCCGCGGTGTGGCGAGGCGCGCTCCGGCGCTGCAGCAGGTTGCGCCCCTTGGCTGTTGCGCAGCGCCCCGCCGCCGCCAACCGCCCTCGGTGCTGCTGTTGCGGACCGGGCTGATAAGATACTCGGCCCCGCGGTAGCCGAAGGCGCCGGTCAGCCCTCCGCAGAGGCTCAGGGCGGCGAAGGAGTCCCGATCCGAGTTGACGTCGCCGGAGTAGAAGCAGCGGCGCAAGTCCCCGGTGCTCAGCCCTCCGCGGAGGCGGCCAGGTAGCGGGTGGCGAAGGCGGGCGCCAGGAACTGGGCGTCCGGGGTCAGGTTCAAGTAGAAATCCTCCTGGAAGGCGGTGATCTGGAAGATGGCCTCCTTGCTGGGAGGATTCCTCGGCCCCCCTCGCTGGAAGTACTGCCGCCCGTTGAGATCCGGGTCCAGGCGGATGGGAGTCACGATCTCCGTCGGCATCGGCGCGCCCAGGCCGGGCAGCAGGCCCAGGCACAGCCAGAAGGAACCCCGCAAGAGAGGCATGGGCATGGCTTGCCGGGCCCGGAGGGAGATCTGGCTCGCCCTGGGCGACTTGCGCATCCGCCCGGCGGAAGGCAGACTCCCCGGGTA
>JALIGW010000020.1:7093368-7105868 GCA_023053685.1 Diadophis punctatus similis | reverse complement strand
TCACAGAGAGGAAGGAAGGAAGGAGGGAGAGAGGGAGGAAGGAAGGAAGAAGGAAGGAGAATGATGTCACAGAGGAAGGAAGGAGGGAGGAGGACGGAAGGGGAGGGAGGGGAGGGGAGGAGGAAGGAAGGAAGGAAGGAAGGAAGGAAGGAAGGAAGGAAGGAAGGAAGGAAGGAAGGAGGAAGGAAGGAAGGAAGGTAGATGTCACAGGAAGGAAGGAAGGAGGGAGGGAGGGAGGAGAATGATGTCACAGAGAGGAAGGAAGGAAGGAGGGAGGGAGGAAGGGAGGGAGGGAGGGAGGGAGGGAGGAAGGAAGGAACATTCATTCTATTTTTTGTTGGTTTCAGGATATGGGGAAACAGTATCAGATCTGCCCTTCACCTCTGTGTATACATAATTTCTAAGGCAGCACATAGAAATTGATAATTCTTTACCACCTCTCCAATCTTTGATTTTCATATTTGCATTTCAAGCACGGAACTACAAAGGTAAGGGAAGAATGAGGAACGGGGGTCGTTATTTGCTGAAGTCAACAGGAAAATTCTCCCCACTGAATGAGCTCATAAAGAATTTTTGGCAGAGGTTGAATAAGAGCGTTGATAAAGGTGGGGTTTGAAAGCAGAGTGGTGGGTCAGCTTCATTCGGGAGAATGTGCAATCTTGAAAAGTAGCCGATAACAATGATGTAAAAGCAAGGCTAGTTTTAATTGCTGGTTGTATAAAGGCAGCAAAACACACAAGAGTCAAAAGTACAAGCTGGAAGGATTTGGGGTTGCTATAGTTCAAGGCATGGTGAGACCCAGCAGAATGTCGGTTGGGGGTGCAGGGTACCATTAGAAATTGAGAATCAAGAGATGTTCCTCATTCCATAACTCAGTGGCCCTGCAAGCTGGAAATACTCAAAGCTTCCATTTCAGATGAATAGAATAGAATAGAATAGAATAGAATAGAATAGAATAGAATAGAATAGAATAGAATAGAATAGAATAGAATAGAATAGAATAGAATAGAATAGGGTGGGTGGGTGGGTGGGTGGGTGGGTAGGTAGAAGATAGATAGATAGATAGATAGATAGATAGATAGATAGATAGATAGATAGATAGATAGATTGATTGATTGATTGATTGATTGATTGATTGATTGATTGATTGATTGATTGATTGATTGATAGATGATAGATAGATAGATAGATAGATAGATAGATAGATAGATAGATAGATAGATAGATAGATAGATAGATTGATTGATTGATAGATAGATAGATAGATAGATAGATAGATAGATAGATAGATAGATAGATAGATAGATATTAACTGATGATAAAGATAGATGGATGGATGGATGGATGGATAGATAGATAGATAGATAGATAGATAGATAGATAGATAGATAGATAGATAGATAGATAGATGATAGATAGATAGATAGATAGATGAATGAATGAATGAATGAGAGAGAGAGATGATTTTTTAAATTTATTTTTATTTGTTTATTTTTATCCCACCTTTATTATTTTTGCAAATAACTTTGGGTGGTGAACAGATCCAACACACCTTCCTGCTCCTATTTTCCCCACAACAACAAATGTGAGGTAGGTTGGGCTGAGAGAGACTGACTGACCCAAAGCCACTCAGCTGGCTTTCATGGCTAAGGTAGGATTTGAACTCATGGTCACCAACTGTCTCGCCTGGTGCCTTAACCACTAAACTGGTTCTCACGATGGATGGATGGATGGATGGATGGATGGATGGATGGATGGATGGATGGAAGATAGATGAGAGAGAGAGAGATGATAGATAGAGGATGGATGGATGGATGGATGGATATAGATAGATAGATAGATAGATAGATAGATAGATAGATAGATAGATAGATAGATAGACAGACAGACAGACAGACAGACAGACAGACAGACAGACAGACAGACAGACAGACAGACAGACAGACAGACAGACAGACAGACAAAAGTCTTAAGAAAGCAGGATCAAAACACAATGATAAAAAGTCAGTATACCTTTTCAGAAATCTGGATTTTGTTTTTGCTTTCTTTGTTCCCCAAACCTTGTTTCTTATTTCTGAGTCATCAATAGGAACTTGATCTGCCCACTGAAATGTGTTGCGAGCCCCTTGGAAAGGATTACGATTGGTGGGGAAACTCATGCCGTATTTACTTGCCAGGTTGCTACTTTTTGAGCAAAGATATGGATAAATGGGTTTCCATTTTGGAAACAGACCGAAACATCTGGAGAAGCATTCAGATGTCAGTCACAGAAAGCCACTTTTTGTCACCAAAATCTTAGTTCAGTTGGAAAAAACAAAAGGAAAAAAAGGGGAAGATGCTGAAAATACATTCCTATTTTATGACTTAATTTTCCTCTTGATGTACCATTAATGTACTCTATTAGGATAAGGTGACCAGACGTCCCGCTTTTGGCGGGACAGACACGCTTTTCAAGCGTGTGTCCTGCGTCCCGCATTCTTTTCAAAAAGTCCCGCTTTTTTGAAAAGAATGCGGAAACAGCGGGACGTCTGGTCACCTTAATAAGGGGAAACAAAAGAGAGGTCGGGCAAGTCGGGCGGAATTTCAGAGAGCCGTCTGCCTGCTGGGGAGAGGGGGAAGGGGGGCTGCTCCTCCTCTCCTTCCCCCACCCCATCCCTAGCCCCGCCCTCAGAGGCGCCACTGCTGTTGGGATGCGGGGGGAGGGACGAGGAGCCGGCGGCGCAAACAGCCCTTCCTCGTCCCCCTCCCCTTCCTTCCCCCCGTCGCCTCGCTGCCGCCGTTGCCCTGGGGCCGGGCGGGAGACCGGGAGACCGCGGCGCTTGGATGCCTGCAGCTCGTGACAGGTAAGCTGCCGGCTGCCTCCTTTCCCCGTCTCCCGCCTCCCCTTCAGCCGGGCTGGCAAGCAACGAACGGGAGGCGGAGACGGGGAAAGGATCTATCTATCTAAATTTCTGGAAGTATACATTATTCTCTATTATTTAAAAGAAGATAGCACTGGGCCTCTTCAGACCAAGCATTTATTTTAAAAAGCTTCTTTATTTTGTTAAGTTGTCTAGATTTACAGGGATCTCCAACCTTGGCAACTTTAAGACTTGTGGACTTCAACTCCCAGAATTCCACAGCCAGCAAAGCTAACAAAGCTGGCTGTTGAATTCTGGGAGTTGAAGTCCACAAGTCTTAAAATTGCCAAGGTTGGAGATACCTGGCTAGAACAATAATAAAGCAGTCTTTAAAAAATAAGTCTAATAATTTGAACATTCTACAGACATTTATAGTTATTCACTTACCCCTTTGCAGCCAGTTCAGCAAAAATAAAAACCTGCGTGTCTAATCTCTTCCAGCTATTTGCCTCTTTGCAGTTAGTTTCACTTTCATTTTCCCAGGTGGCAAACCTAATCAGCTGTTTGTCGGGAAACTGCTACTGACTTGCTTGGCTTTACAGGCTCTTCCCTCTTTCCTGCAAGCAGGTAAATTGCTGGAAGACAGAGGCCAAAGGGTGGGGGTGGCTGGGTGGGGGTGGCTACATTTGGTGTATAAGATGCACCCAAGTTTTCACCCTCTTTTTGGGGGTAAAAAGGTGCATCTTATACTCCGAAAAATACAGTATGTACAGTATCTGATTCTGGAAATAGCATAAGAGATCTTCGAATCTAGCATCTTAGTCTCCAGAGCACTCTTTAACTTTCTGAAGCCTCCATCTTACATCAACCAGGCTATGATGTCATTAAATATATTCAAGGTTTCCGATTTTTCTATACCCCTCACCTATTTGTCCAAAAATCACTTTTTTCTTTTTTTCGATCTGGAAATCATCATTCTATTTACAGACATAATTTTTTCTGTCATTTCATGTTACTCTGATTTGCATTCTTTTTGGGTGGGGGGGAAGGGACGGGGGGGGAGGCATGTTTTGATCCACTCCCAAGCTTTGTTTGAAAAGTCAAATAATTAAAACCAAGAAGAACGCAGATACAAGAAAAACTCAGCGATCTCAATAAGGTCCTGTGGTTTGGTTTTTAAAAAATAAAGATGCTGTTTCTAATAGAGTTCTTTTGAGGGTTCCAAGCCAAAGATAGACTGGAAAAGGCTTGGAATGGTAAGGAAATGTTGGCTTGGTTTGCTCTGCACTTGTCTTCACTCAAAAGGCTGGCAGCGAAATGAAAGCTGGATTTTAGCCCGAGAGAGAGTCGAAACTGCATTCTTCCTGTTCCCGCAGCCAATTGCTCACAGACTGACCAGGAAGAATGGACTCTCCTGGCAAAAAAAGAAAAAAAAAGAAAACCCGAACAAGTCCACCTTGGATGCGATGGAATGCTTACAGTTCTACAGAAGAATTATTCAGTCTGTCATTTGTTCTTCTATAACTGGTTTGATACAGCAACCAAACAGGAGAGGTACAGACTCAGACGGGTAGTTAGGACGGCAGAAAAAATCCATTGCAACCAGCCTGCCTTCCATTGAGGACCTGGATACTTTTTATTTATTTATTTATTTTATTTATTTATTTATGCACGGGTCAGGAAGAGGGCTGAGAAAATATCTACAGACCCCTCGCGTCCTGGACACAAACTGTTTCAACTCCTCCCCTCGGGACACCGGAATGAGGTGTTACATGCCAAAACATACTAGACACAGGGACAGTTTTTTCCTTTCGTGCCATCACTCTGCTAAACATTTAATTTCCACTGTTCTGTCTTATGTCTAAGTATGTTCACCCATGTAGGCTCTATTACCATTATCCTTCTCATCTGTTCCACTGTCTTCTTTATTGGTATCATTATTGTGATTATTACATTTTATTATTATTATTATTATTATTATTATTATTATTATTATTATTATTATTATTATTATTATTATTATTATTATTATTATTATTATTATTATTAATAATAATAATAATAATAATAATAATAATAATATAAATATAAATATAAATATAAATATAAATATAAATATAAATATAAATATAAATATAAATATAAATATAAATATAAATATAAATATAAATATAAATATAAATATAAATATAAATATAAATATAAATAATATATTTTTATTATTTTTATTATTTTTATTTTTATTTTTATTCATTAAACATGAAACTCAGTCAACTGAACATTTTAAAAAGTGTCACAAATACCACTGACTGGTGCTAATGGTAGATACGGGTTGCTGCCAGCGTCCTAGGTATCAACCAAGTATCTTCTTAAAATATACAGTATGATGTTCCGAGTAGCGCAGTTTTTTGCCATTCCGCTGGTGTTATTGCAGGAAGCTGCAATTTCTTGATGTATTTTGCAAAATTCTTGGACATGGTACCAAGTGCCCCGATGACAATGGGTATCACTGTTACATGTTTCATCCATAGCCGTGTAGTTTCGATGGCCAGGTCGCGATATTTTGTAATTTTTTCCAGTTCTTTTTCTTCGACTCTGGCATCTCCTGGTACAGCAATATCAATAAACTGTTGTTGTTGTTGTTGTTGTTGTTGTTGTTGTTGTTATTATTATTATTATTATTATTATTATTATTATTATTATTATTATTATTATTATTATTATTATTCAACAAAGATGAAACTCAGTCAACTGAACATTCAAAAATGCATCACAAATACCATTGACTGGTGCTAATGGTTGATACAGGTTGCTGCCAGCATCCTAGGTATCAACCAAGTACCTTCTTAAGATGCACAATGTTCCGAGTAGCACAGTTTTTTGCAGTTCCGCTGGTGTTATTGCAAGAAGCTGCAATTTCTTGATGTATATTATAAAATTCTTGGACATGGTAACAAGTGCCCCAATCAGAGGTGGGTTCCTCTCAGTTTGGACCGGTTTGCCCAAACCGGTAGCGACCCATGTCACGGAACTGGTTCGGTCGGTGCCGGTCCGTGGACGGCGCCATTTTTGGGGGGATTTTTTTTTATTATTTTTTTGGGGAGGGGGGTTTTTTTTTCCGGGGTTTTTTTTTCCTGCACATGCACAGGAGCTGAGTTTCTGGCACTGTGCATGCTGTCGCCATCTTATTTTTGGCTTTTTGGGGGAGGATTTTTTGCCACTGTGCATGCACGCTTGCGCAAAGCGCGCACGCACCCACAAGGCACGGCCACGTGGTGCGGGAGGAGGTGAACTGGCAGCGAGGTAAGTTAGAACCTACCCCCAGCCCTGATGACAATGGGTATTTATTTATTTATTAGTGAGATTTATATACCGCCTCACAGTGCAAGCACTCTCTAAGCGGTTTACACCAGTAAGCAATGTATATTTACATTGCCCCCAACAATCTGGGTCCTCATTTTACCTACCTCGGAAGGATGGAAGGCTGAGTCAACCTTGAGCCGGTGAGATTTGAACCGCTGACCTGCGGATCACAGTCAGCTGAAGTGGCCTGCAGTACCCCACTCTAACCGCTGCGCCACCTCGGCTCTGTTCTACTAGACACTTCATCCTGGATATAGTATTAAATTTGCATTTGCTCCTTTCTGTGACAAAGAGAGCTACAGGCAATTCCAGTTCCCTTATGAGCACATGTGCAGGATCTGCCACATTGACACATTATAGTCTTTAGGCCTAAAAAAGACCATCCCTAGCCTGCTCATCATAATTACATCCTTGGTCCCGCTGCTTTCTTTGATCAGGCAAAAGACAATTATCTTACATTTATTGCTGACTGGAAATCCCTTCTAGACTTTTTGCAGGAAGTGGGGGGGACGGGGAAAAATGAACATATGATTTATGGTTTTGACGATTAGAGAGAATAGATTATAGGGAAAAACACAGTGGTATTGTAACCGTAGAGCAAGAGATAAATTATTATAATGTAGCTATAAGTGCTGTAAAGAAGATTGGAAGCTATTTCTTTGTATTCTTATATTTCTTTTGGGATTTTAAGCCTTTCTTTGTTTTTTGTTTTTTTTTTCCTTTTTCTTAGCTTTCCTTAGTTTTTAACTTCTTTCTTAAAATTTAAAAGAATGGATGGATGGCTAGAAAGATAGATAGAAATATGGATGGATGGATGGATGGATGCAGGGGTGGGTTCCTCCCGGTTCGGACCAGTTCGCCCGAACTGGTAGTGACCTGCTGGTGATGTCACAATGACGTCACCGAACCGGATCGTCGGTCCGCCATCTTTTTTTTTTTTTTGAATTTTTTTTGAATTTTTTTGGTTTATTTTTTTCTTCTGAGCATGTGCAGAAGCCGAGTTTCCGGCACTGTGCATGCGGTCGCCATCTTGAGGAAGTGAACCGGCCGTGAGGTAAGTTAGAACCCACCCCTGCTTGGGTCCCCTCAACTTTTCAGTCCCAGAAAGCGGCTGAAAAATGCCCTTCTCCTGTTTTGCAGCCATGCACCATTTTCTGTCCTTGCCTCCTTCCCGTTTTTATTTGGTTTTCCCTCCCACCCTGAAAGGAGCTTCAAGCAAAAGGAAGCAAGGGGGGAGAAAGGGGGGGAAGAACAGTGGTGGGTTCCTACCAGTGCGGTCCACTCTATAGCACCGGTAGCGGCCCGCTGGTGACGTCACAGTACCGGTGCGGTCAGTTGCTGGTGCCTGGGTGCCGGCATTAAAAATTTTTTTTATTTTTTATTTATTTTCTTCTGTGCATGCCCAGAAGCCAAGCTTCCGGCACTACGTATGCGCTGCCTTCCTACCCCACAGTGAGTCCAAGCAGGGGAGGATGGCTGAGGGAGTGCATGAGATGCTGAAAGAACGGGCGGCAAGAGCTATCTCCATTCCCCTCCCTTCAGCAGTCCGAGAAGCCACGAACGTGCGGTGATGATCCTAGGCATTTTCGATACTGTTCTTTTAACAGTCCTCAATATTTTCATCTAAGGAATCCATGACTGAAACCAAAAATGCTGGTTGAGATTTGCTTGTCTTTTAACTATAGCATTTTCTGCATATAAAAGGTTGCTGTGTTGCCATGGTGTAACACACACTTTGTATGCAAAGCTTTTCATGTAAGGTATAAAATAGCAAAAATAGTAGTAACATCTCTCTGAAATAACTAATATATGACCGGCAAGCCACGCCCACCCGGTCACATGGCCAGCAAGCCATGCCCACAAAATAAGCCATGCCCACAGAGTGGTAGTAAAAAAATTAGGAACCCGCCCCTGGGGAAGAAGGATCCGGGAGTGTGAAGGGAAGGGATTGTGAAGAATGAGAACAAGGAGGGCTTCCCAGCTCAGGCATGGCTTGGAGAATCCAGAGCGTGCCTTTCCCCTTCTCTCTTGCGGTGCTTTTATTTCCAAAGGCACCCCACCCCACGCCACTCTCTTTCCCTAAAAACAGAGCTCTTGGTCCGAAGCAATTGGTGTGAAACAAAAGCAAGATTTAAAGGACACAAAGTTCAGCTAGTTTGTAAGGAAAACAAGTACTGTCAAGGTTCAGTGCAAGCCATACTAATATTCCAAACTAATGAGTCTTAATGTCTGGATAAAATGGGTAGTACTTCCATTTGAAGAAGAAAAGCATAGCTCAGACTATTGCTATGATTTTTTGCTCCTATATTCTGTTGTTTAGGTATAAATTTTGTTAATGTAGAAATTTTACTTAGAGCCTATTAAACAACGGAGCTAGCTGCCTGCCTGCAATCATGTGTATCTATTAGGAGTAAATCCCACTGAAAGAGAGTAGTCTTACTGCCAAGTAAATATACATAGGCTTTACGTATTTGAGAGATAGGGTATTGATTAGTATCAGGTGTGTTATAGAGAGAAATGAAAACTTCTGTAACAACAGATACTTTGTGCCCAGACCAGGTAGGTGTGTGTTTGTGTGTGAGAGAGGGGGGGGGAGGGAGAAGGAAAGAGAAAGAGAGAAAGGAAGGAAGGGAGAGAGAGACAAGAAAAAAAGAAAGAAAGAAAGAGAAAAAAGAAGAAAGAAAGAAAGAAAGAAAGAAAGAAAGAAAGAAAGAAAGAAAGAAAGAAAGAAAGAAAGAAAGAAAGAAAGAAAGAAAGAAAGAAAGAAAGAAAGAAAGAAAAAGGGAAAGGGAAAGGGAAAGGGAAAGGGAAAGGGAAAGGGAAAGGGAAAGAGAGAAAGAGAAAGAGAAAGAGAAAGAGAAAGGAGGGAGGGAGGGAGGGAAGAAAGAAAGAAAGGAAAGAAAGAAAGGAAAGAAAGAAAGAAAGGAAGGAAAGAAAGAAAGAAAGAAAGAAAGAAAGAAAGAAAGAAAGAAAGAAAGAAAGAAAGAAAGAAAGAAAGAAAGAAAGAAAGAAAGAAAGAAAGAAAGAAAGAAAGAAAGAAAGAAAGAAAGAAAGAAAGAAGAAGGAAGGGAGAGAAGAGAGAGGGGGGAGAGAGAGAGAGAGAAGAGAAAGGAAGCACCACAAACCCTGCCATTAGATGTGGCTTCAGAAGACACTTTGAAACATCACAGCAATTTATGGCTGGAAGACATCTCGGAGGTCATCTAGTCCAACCCCCTGCTGCAGCAGGAAACCTTACATTGTCTAGATTATTTTGGTGCCTCTAACAGACAGGAAAATTGCCAGAAAGGAGAAGGAGTTTACAAGGACAAGGCTGCCATGCAGAGGAAGGCAGAGATAGTCCTTGACTTATGACCACAATTGAGCCCAAAATTTCAGTTGCTAAGCAAGAGCGTTGTTAAGTGAGTTTCACCACATTTTATTCAATCCATGACATCTTCTGGCTCTAACAGTCATATGCAAACTAGGGAAGTACATCCGAAGGCATGTGTAATGTTCTAATGTACAGAAGCTATGGTTAAATGTGTGGCAGAAAGTGGACTCTGGGTGTGTTTTTCCAAATGCAGTAAGTGAGGTTGAATGTGTATAGTTTTAGAAGAGGTGTGTGTGTGTACTGTGTACTGTGTGTGTAGCTATGCTGGCTGGAGAATTCTGGGAGTTGAAGTCCACAAGTCTTAAAGTTGCCAAGTTTGAAGACCTCTGCTATATGGGCTCTACCACCTCTTATAATATATCTGCATGTGATCTATTTTTAGCCTTGATTTTCATCCAGCCATGAATTCTCTCAGAGCCAGTGAGCAGAGAAGACAAATAACGGTTACTAAGAGACCTACAGATACTGTTCAATCATTTACCTCACACCCTGAAGTTGCCTAGTGACAAAATGGCCGCCATATAAGGCTACATCAACGGTGGTCTTCAGGTGGGAAGGGAGAGATGGGGGGGAGGGGAAAGAAGCCATTTTAGCAAAATTGTGAATTGGCTACCACTTCATTTTGCCTCTCTCTTTCTTTCAAGTCTGTCCTGCGCTTTCTGTTCTCCAAACGGGAAAAAAAATATGGACCTGTAAGTCGTCACATCTGAGAAGTGACTGGCAAGGGCAAGATACAGATTGAAAATCTAAACAATTTCCAGTGATGGATTTAGAGAAAGTTCTCCCTCGGTAGCCAAATCAGATAGGCGGTAAGGCTTATAGCATTCCGAAAAGACATGTTCTTGCATTGAATTGAGATTTCTTTTAAAATTAATGTTAAGATTGTTTGGAAGGGCAAGGGCAAGGGCAAGGTGGAGTGGAGTGGAGTGGAGTGGAGTGGAGTGGAGTGGAGTGGAGTGAGGAAGGAAGGAAGGAAGGAAGGAAGGAAGGAAGGAAGGAAGGAAGGAAGGAAGGAAAGGGGAGAGGGGAGAGGGGAGAGGGGAGAGGGGAGGGAGGAAGGAAGGAAGGAAGGAGAGGAGGAAGGGGAGGGGAGATGAGAGGAGGGAGGGAGGGAAGGAGAGGGGGAAGGGGAGGGGAGGGGAGAGGAGGGAGGAAGGGAGGAAGGAAGGAAGGAGAGGGGGAAGGGGAGGGGAGATGAGAGGAGGGAGGGAGCAGAGGGGGAGGGGAGGGGAGAGCAGAGCAGAGCAGAGGAGAATAGAGAATAGAATAGAATGCAGAATAGGAAGAGAAGAGAATAAGAGAAGAGGAGAGCAGAGGAGAATAGAGAATGGAATAGAATAGAATGCAGAATAGGAAGAGAAGAGAATAAGAGAAGAGGAGAGGAGAGGAGAGGAGAGGAGAATAGAGAATAGAAGAGAATGCAGAATAGGAAGAGAAGAGAATAAGAGGAGAGGGGAGGGGAGGGAAGGGGAGGAGAGGAGAGAGGAGAGGAGAGGAGAGGAGAATAGAGAATAGAAGAGAATGCAGAATAGGAAGAGAAGAGAATTTATTTATTTATTTATTTATTTTGCTGGATTTCTATGCCGCCCAATCCCTAGGGACTCAGGGCGGCTCACACCATATTCGATCCATTACAAAATAAAAGCTATCATTAAAATATAAAACCATACAAATGCAATAATTAAAAATACAGAAATTACAAAAGTTAAAAGAGTATCTCATTTACCCCGCCTGCTGGAAGAGCCAGGTTTTTATCGCTTTCCGGAAGGCCAGCAGGGTGGGGATGGTCCTGATCTCTGGAGGGAGTTGGTTCCACAGGGAGGGAGCTCCCACAGAGAAGGCCCTCCCCCTTGGTCCCGCCAGCCGACATTGTTTAGTCGACGGGACCTGGAGGAGGCCGACTCTGTGGGCTCTAACCGGTCGTAGGGAGGTATGCGGCAGGATGCGGTCCTGAAGATAACCTGGCCCTGAGCCATGTTATCTTTACTTTAAAGGTAACGACCAACACCTTAAATTGGATCCGGAGACTAATGGGCAACCAATGCAGCTGGCGGAGGATAGGTGTTACGTGGGTGCATCTAGGTACATCCACCACAGCTCGCGCAGCTGCATTTTGCACCAATTGTAGTCGCCGGACACTCTTCAAGGGTAGCCCCATGTAGAGCGCATTGCAGTAATCCAGCCGTGAGGTGATAAGGGCATGAGTGACTGTAAGAAGTGCCTCCTTCTCCAAGTAGGGTCGCAATTGGTGCACAAGACGTACTTGTGCAAAGGTCCCCCTAGCCACAGCTGAAAGATGTTGTTCCAATTTTAGCTCTGGATCTAGGAGGACACCCAAATTGTGGACCCGTTCTGAGGGGGCTAATTTCTCTCCCCCCCCCCAAGAACCAAGGAGGGACAATTGGTCGAGGAGAGGAGAGGAGAGGAGAATAGAGAATAGAAGAGAATGCAGAATAGGAAGAGAAGAGAATAAGAGGAGAGGGGAGGGGAGGGGAGGGGAGGGGAGAGGAGAGGAGAGGGGAGAGGAGAGGAGAGGAGAGGAGAGGAGAGGAGAGGAGAGGAGAGGAGAGGAGAGGAGAGGAGAGGAGAATAGAGAATAGAATAGAATGCAGAATAGGAAGAGAAGAGAATAAGAGGAGAGGGGAGGGGAGGGGAGGGAAGGGGAGGGAAGGGGAGAGGAAAGGAGAGGAGAGGAGAGGGTACCTGAAGTTAAGAAATATAGGAGTGATTCCCACCCTTCTTTTCGATAGTTAATTTTGATTTTATTGCCCCTCCTCTCTCCGTCTCTCAGATGTTATACAAGTCATTTCAGCCCCTCATTTAGTCCACATCTTTCTTAATCTTCAGATCCATAAATCATCCATTCATTTCTGTCTTCTTTCAGCAAAAAGTCCATATAAGGTTTCCAGCCTTTCAGAAAAGCT
>JALIGW010000020.1:6613368-7088368 GCA_023053685.1 Diadophis punctatus similis | reverse complement strand
AGCTAAAGTAGCCTGCAGTACTGCACTCTAACTGCTGCGCCTCCTCGGCTCTTAATGTAATCCTGGGCCTAAAGGGGTAGGAAGCTGTTGCTGAATGATGGCACTTAGCAACCCTTGGATAGCATCAGATACTGAGTTATCCCATGTGAAGTTTTACAAACCTGTATTAGAAGAATTGGAAGAAACTGTAAGACTACGTCTGATTTACTTTGGCTATGTCATGTGTGCAAGTTCATTGGAGAAGTCAAGGAGGCTAGGAATGGTTAGTGGAACAAGAAGAAGGTCCAAGCCAAGAACATGCTGGCTTGATACGCATCAAAACTGATACAAAGAATGGACATCCAACAACTGAAAGAAGATGGGTTTGATGGGTTGGCACGGAGAGCACTTGCCTATAAAGTCTTCAAGAGTCGGATATGACTGAATGGTTGAAACCACAACAACATTAATAATAATAACAATAACAACAGAGTTGGAAGGGACCTCGGAGGTCTTCTAGTCCAACCCCCTGCCTAGGCAGGAAACCCTACACCACTTCAAACAAATGGTTATCCAATATCTTCTTTAAAACTTCCAGTGTTGGAGCATTCACAACTTCTGGAGGCAGGCTATTCCACGGATTAATTGTTCTCACTGTAGGGAAATTTCTCCTTAGTTCTAGGTTGCTTCTCTCCTCGTTTACTTTTCACCCATTGCTTCTTGTTCTACCCTCAGGTGCTTTGGAGAATAGTTTGACTCCCTCTTCTTTGTGGCAACCCCTGAGATATTGGAAGACTGCTATCATGTCTCCCCTGGTCCTTCTTTTCATTAAACTAGACATACCCAGTTCCTGCAACCGTTCTTCATATGTTTTATCCTTTAGTCCCCTAATCATCTTTGTTGCTCTTCTCTGCACTCTTTCTAGAGTCTCAACATCCTTTTTACATCGTGGCGACCAAAACTGGATGCAGTATTCCAAGTGTGGCCTTACCAAGGCATTATAAAGTGGTATTAACACTTCGCGTGATCTTGATTCTATCCCTCTGTTAATGCAGCCTAGAACTGTGTTGGCTTTTAGAATTAATTAGAAGAATTAGAAGAATTAGAATTAGGCTTCTGGACAATTAGAAGAATTGTCCAGAAGCCAGTCATCTTTCTGAAGACTTCCACCATCAGGAAGGACTGTCCAGTTTTGAGAAACCGAGCAATATGGATCTCAATGGTTAGCATCTGAGTATCAGGATGGCCAGGGACATAAGTCCATGCTTACACCCAATTCATTAAGGGAAGTAATTTTTGTTTAGATTGCGTACCTCATTTTCTAAACGTGTAGTGTAAATTGATGCTTCTTTTGTTTCTCTCTGTCCTTTTGGGAAAACGCAAGTAGTCCCTGACTTACAACGGTTCGTTTAATGACCATTCGAAGTCATAACAGCACTGAAAAAAGTGATATTTGACTTTATGGAGATTCTCAGTCATCCAGGTCATGGTTACAACTGGATTTTTGTTTGGCACTTTGGATCTCGTCCAATTAAGAGCCCTTGTTCAAAGGAGCTGTAAATATAAAAAGGGCAGCGCTGCCTGAAAATTAAACAATAAATTACATTCTGCTACACCAACCTCAAAGGAAGAGTGCCCTCTGGTGGTTACTCCGTAATATAACATCATGCCCATCAATGTTTTAAGTTGTGACATATCACGCAGTTCAGATCAGAGGTGGGTTCCTCCCGGTTCGGACTGGTTCGCAAAACGTGCACTTCTGTCGCGATGCGAACCGGTGGGGAAGGTAAGTAGAACCCACCCCTGGCTCAGATCATACTCCTAAGGAAGGAATAAGGAGAGAGGAGTAAACCCTGTGAACGCGATAGCACTTTCCAATAAAAAATATGTTGGATTATGCTGCAAGTTAATTTTGCATTTCCTTACAAATCCAAAGAGCCAGGAGAAATAGATCATTCATTCATTCCACCAGTTTGGTCTAATGGTTAAGTGAGAGTTCTAGTCCCAACTTAGGCATGAATGCCAGTTGGATAACTTTGGACAATCACCAGGTCATTGTGAGTTCTAGCCCTGTCTTAGGCATGAAAGCCAACTAGTAACTTTGGTTCTGTCACTCTCTCTCAGCCCATCCCACCTCACAAGGTTGCTGTTGTGAAGAAAATAGTAAGAGGATGGAATATCAGATATATTCTGTGCCAAGATATATTCAGTGCCAAAACCCACTGCAACAACATCGCCAAAAAGGCTTCAAAAACTGTTAACCTAATCTTACGTAGCTTCTTCTCCGGTAATATCACACTACTAACCAGAGCATACAAAACATTCGCCAGACCAATCCTTGAATACAGCTCATCTGTCTGGAACCCACACCGCATATCGGACATAAATACATTAGAAAGTGTCCAGAGATACTTTACAAGAAGAGTCCTCCACTCCTCTACTCGCAACAGAATACCTTACGCAACCAGACTTGAAATCCTGGGCTTAGAAAGCTTAGAACTACGTCGGCTTCGGCACGACCTAAGCATAGCTCATAAAATTATCTGCTACAATGTCCTTCCTGTCAATGACTTCTTCAGCTTCAACCACAACAATATACGAGCACACAACAGATACAAACTCAAAGTGAACCGCTCCAAACTCGATTGCAGAAAATACGACTTTAGCAACAGAGTGGTTAATGCCTGGAACTCACTACCTGACTCTGTGGTTTCTTCCCCTAACCCCCACAACTTTAACCTCAGACTGTCCACTGTTGACCTCATCCGATTCCTAAGAGGTCAGTAAGGGGCGTGCATAAGTGCACCAGCATGCCTACCGTCCCTGTCCTAATGTTCCCTCTTATCGGTACCCATCTTATGTATATAAACAATTATATCTAGGTATATTACCAACACGTACTTGACATAAATAAATAAATAAAATAAAAATAAATATTCACCGTCTTGAGTTATTTATACAAAATAATAGTGATAGAATCTGACTGATCTTGCCTGGGTTCAGATATTCAGAAAGGCCATGTCTGGTTAATATTTGACTGGGTGATTTCCCTGGAATACCAGAACTAATGGCTACCTCAAGAAGCTGGTGGGTGGGGGTGAGGGAGGCCATTCTGCAAAACGGCAACAACAAACCATATGTATATCATTGCCCACAAAAATACACGAACCCAAGAATGAAGCTTGCTTGAGTTGGTGTAGTTGTAGTTATTCAAGAACAGGACATTGAATGACGTGGTAGCAACTGAAAGTTAATAGCAATAGCAATAGCACTTAGACTTATATAACGCTTCATAGTGCTTTACAGCCCTCTCTAAGCGGTTTACAGAGTTCAGCCTATTGCCCCCAACAATCTGGGTCCTCATTTTACCCACCTCGGAAGGATGGAAGGCTGAGTCAACCTTGAGCCGGTGAGATTTGAACAGCTGAACTGCTGAACTAGCAGTCAGCTGAACTTGCAGTGCTGCTTTTAACCACTGCGCCACCTCAGCTCCTGCGCCACTTGCAGTGCTGCTTTTAACCACTGCGCCACCTCAATTAAACATTGAATTAAGAAATTCAATGTTTAATAAAGGAGAATATTTGTAGGTCAGGGTTGACAAGAGGGGTCCTTGGTGCTCTCTGGGCTTGGTCATTTTCTTGCAGATGTTTCATGACCCAAACTAGGTAACATCATCAGCGGGGTGGGTGGGTATTCACTTACCTTCCCTACTGGTTCGCAAATGTGAGCGTACGCGCTACCGGTTCGCCCAAACCGGCCCGAATCGGCAAAATACCACCTCTGATATTCATCAGTGCTAGACGGGAGTGGGGTTTATGGAGAGGAAGAGGAGGAAGAGGATTGTGGGGTCCTTGGTGCTCTCTGAGCTTGATATATATTAATTTTAAGAATCAAAGCAATAAAGCTTCCAAAGAACAGCTGCTGAGAGACATGTGTGGGGCAGTGCTCTCGTATCTAGGTCCCTTGGCTTCTAAGTAACACCCACTCCCCCAAGACAGTATTCCTGGTGAGATAGTTGCGTTTGTACTGTGGTCCTGTATCCTCGATCCCTAGTTTTTTTGCAGAAGGACAAAAAGACTAAAGGGCAATACTGCCACCTAGTGGTTCAAATGTCAAAGTGTTGGGTTGCTTACAGTGTTTTTGGTAGCTCAGTTGGATTAACGTGAAATGTGGATTTACAGGCGGCTGTTTCGAATAAACTGGGTTGACAAAACCAGAAATGAGGAGGTGATAAGCATCCTGGGAAAGCCAAAGGAAATCATCAAAACCATTAAAAAAAGCAAAAGTTAGAATATTTCGGACATGTGATGCGACACCCGGAAAAATACAGCATACTTCACTTAATCCTCCGGCGTAGCTCATAAAATTATTCTGCTACAATGTCCTACCTGTCAACGACTACTTCAGCTTCAACCGCAACAATACACGAGCACACAATAGATACAAACTCAAAGTGAACCGCTCCAAACTCGATTGCAGAAAATACGACTTCAACAACAGAGTGGTCAATGCCTGGAACTCACTACCTGACTCTGTGGTTACATCCCCAAATCCCCAAATTTTTAAACTTAAACTGTCCGCTG
Source organism: Diadophis punctatus similis (assembly GCA_023053685.1). Lineage (NCBI taxonomy): Eukaryota > Metazoa > Chordata > Lepidosauria > Squamata > Dipsadidae > Diadophis > Diadophis punctatus. Next base: position 7,083,806 of record JALIGW010000020.1, on the reverse strand, counting down.
TTGACCTCACCCCATTCCTAAGAGGTCTGTAAGGGACGTGCATAAGCGCACCAGCGTGCCTACCGTCCCTGTCCAAATGTTCCCTTTTACTTGCACCCATTTTATGTATTCAAATAATGCTATACTTATGTATAATATCAAATATGTACTTGACAAATAAAATGACATAAATAAATAAATAAATAAATAAATAAATAAATAAATAAATAAATAAATAAATAAATAAATAAATAAATAAATAAATAAATAAATCCTCCCGGGAAAGATTGAAGGCAAACAAGGTCCAGGCAGAAGAAGAAGAACATCGTGGCTTCAAAATCTAAGGGGCTGGTTTGGACAAAACTCAGCAGCACTTTTTTGTGCGGCTGTTGATAAAAATAGGATCGTCAACATAATCGCCAACATCCGATGATGGATATGGCACAAGAAGAAGAAGAATTGGATTAAGCTAATGGTAAGAACAGGGATTCAGCAATGAAATGTTAAATAAATATATTTAGTCTGTCAGCCTGTCTGTATGTACACATGCACACACACATGCACACACACACACACACATGTACACACACACGAGATACCAGATCACAAGCATCACATGTAAAAAGCCAGGCAGAGCATCAATGACACCATTTCAACGACCTCTTGACTTTTTTGAGCATGCCTGCAGACAGCCTGTAAGGAAGCATGAGGCCATTACAGGACTTGCAGTCCAATGCACACGGAGAGCATCCGATTGGGGGGAAATCTCTTCATTCCATGAGGAAAATCTCTTCTCTTAACTATAAATCTTAGTCCATTGATTACAGTTCCCAACTTTACAAGAAGCTGCATTATCTGTGAGCCAGCTCAGATTGCAACCCCCGGGCCAATCTTGGTGGCTCTCAAAACATGCTCCACAGAGTTGTACTGGATTTCTACTTGGATGTTAAATCAACAGGAAAACTTCAGGGCTGGCTCTTAAATCCAAAGGACATCACACAAAAAAATATCTGTAGCTCAGGGTTGAACAGTGAAGTCCTTGGTGCCCTCTGAGCTTGGCTGTTTCCTTGCAGACGTTTCATTACCCAAACTACGTAACATCATCAGTGCAAGAAGAGAGTTGGGTTTGCGAGGAGGAGAGGGAGAAGGGGAAGGGGAAGGAGAAGGGGAAGGGGAAGTGGGGGGAGGAGGAGGAGGAGGAGAAGAAGGGGAAGGGGAAGTGGGGGAGGAGGAGGAGAAGGGGAAGGGGGAGGGGGAGGGGGAGGAGGAGGAGAAGGAGAAGGAGAAGGAGAAGGAGAAGGAGAAGGAGAAGGAGAAGGAGAAGGAGAAGGAGAAGGAAGAGGAGGACTGTGGGATCTATGGAACTCTCTGAGCTTGGTGGTTTTTCTGAAGACATTTCATTACCCAACTAGATAACTGATGAAGTTATTTAGTTGGGTAATGAAATGTCTGCAAGAAAACTACCAAGCTAGAGAGCACCAAGGACTCCAAAGAACATCCTTAAAGAAGATTGGTGGCAAATCAAATATCATGAGCCGAGGTGGCGCAGTGGTTAGAGTGCAGCACTGCAGGCTACTTCAGCTGACTGCTAGCTGCAGTTCAGCGGTTCAAATCTCACCGGCTCAAGGTTGACTCAGCCTTCCATCCTTCTGAGGTGGGTAAAATGAGGACCCAGATTGTTGGGGGCAATAGGCTGAACTCTGTAAACCGCTTAGAGAGGGCTGTAAAGCACTATGAAGCGGTATATAAGTCTAGGTGCTATTGCTATTGCCTATATTCAGGTCCACCTTTACTTACAAAAGCCCACAATATGTGTTTGGAGACAGTTCCTCTTTCCCTCACCCAACCTTCTCACCAAGTCATTGGGGGAAAGAAATAAAAGGAAGAAACACACTGTACTCTTTCTGAGTTCTGAAGGAAGGGCAGAATGAAGGCTCACCAATAAATAAAGTCACCAAGACTTGAGCTCAGCTTCAAAGACTCTTTATCCCACCCATGACCCGTTCCCGTGTATGCACACACCTACATGTGTAAGTGTGCACACATATATGGATGTCCTCGTAAACCTGAAAGTAGAAAACGCATCCCAGAAAAAGGTGGCCAGAAACCATATATTGTTGCCAAGACAACTGAACGAAAAATGATCTTTTAAAATTCTTGTCACGATTTGGGAGATAAAGCATCAGACCTTTAAAAAGATGTGTGAGCTCAGGAATGTCTGCCCTACTTTGAGGAGGAGCAGAAAAGTCCGTTTTCTATTTTCTAACCTTTTAATTCAATGTTCTACCAACTGGCGGGTTCTTTACGTAGGATGTGACCAGATGCCTAGAATACGACTGCGTATATCAAGTAGGTCAGAGGTGGGATTCAGCAGGTTCTGACCAGTTCTGCAGAACCGGTAGTGGAAATTTTGAGTAGTTCGGAGAATCGGTAAATACCACCTCTGACTGTCCCCGCCCCCATCTATTCTCTGCCTCCCGAGTCCCAGCTGATCGGGAGGGAATGGGGATTTTGCAGTATCCTTCCCCTGGAGTAGGGAGGGAATGGATATTTTGCAGTATCCTTCCCCTGGAGTAGGGAGGGAATGGAGATTTTGCAGTATCCTTCCCCCTGGAGTGGGGAGGAATGAAGATTTTACAGTATCCTTCCCCCAGGAGTGGGGAGGGAATGGTGATTTTGCAGTATCCTTCCCCCTGGAGTAGGGAGGGAATGGAGATTTTGCAGTATCCTTCCCCCTGGAGTGGGGAGGAATGGAGATTTTACAGTATCCTTCCCCCTGGAGTAGGGAGGGAATGGAGATTTTGCAGTATCCTTCCCCTGGAGTGGGGAGGGAATGGAGATTTTGCAGTATCCTTCCCCTGGAGTGGGGAGGGAATGGAGATTTTGCAGTATTCTTCCCCTGGAGTGGGGAGGAATGGAGATTTTACAGTATCCTTCCCCCTGGAGTAGGGAGGGAATGGAGATTTTGCAGTATCCTTCCCCTGGAGTGGGGGGAATGGGGATTTTGCAATATCCTTCCCCCGGAGTGGGGAGGGAATGGGGATTTTACAGTATCCTTCCCCTGGAGTGGGGAGGGAATGGGGATTTTGCAGTATCCTTCCCCTGGAGTAGGGAGGGAATGGAGATTTTGCAGTATCCTTCCCCCTGGAGTGGGGAGGAATGAAGATTTTACAGTATCCTTCCCCCAGGAGTGGGGAGGGAATGGTGATTTTGCAGTATCCTTCCCCCTGGAGTAGGGAGGGAATGGAGATTTTGCAGTATCCTTCCCCCTGGAGTGGGGAGGAATGGAGATTTTACAGTATCCTTCCCCCTGGAGTAGGGAGGGAATGGAGATTTTGCAGTATCCTTCCCCTGGAGTGGGGAGGGAATGGAGATTTTGCAGTATCCTTCCCCTGGAGTGGGGAGGGAATGGAGATTTTGCAGTATCCTTCCCCTGGAGTGGGGAGGAATGGAGATTTTACAGTATCCTTCCCCCTGGAGTAGGGAGGGAATGGAGATTTTGCAGTATCCTTCCCCTGGAGTGGGGGGAATGGGGATTTTGCAATATCCTTCCCCCGGAGTGGGGAGGGAATGGGGATTTTACAGTATCCTTCCCCTGGAGTGGGGAGGGAATGGGGATTTTGCAGTATCCTTCCCCTGCCATGCCCACCAAGCCAAGCCACACCCACCAAGCCATGCCCACAGAACCGGTAGTAAAAAAATCTGAATCCCACCACTGAAGTAGGTATCTTAATGCCACATACTCTATTCATCCATTTATTTGTTTCTTTCTTGGTATCACATCTTTATTATTTTTAAAAATAACTCAAAGCAATGAACATATCCAATACACCTTCCTCCTCCTACGATATTTTCCCCACCACAACCCTGTGAGGTGGGTTGGGTTGAGAGAGATTGGCTAGCCCAAGATCACCCAGCTGGCTTTAATGCCTAAGGCGGGACTAGAACTCACAGTCTCCTGGTGATTGGCCCAAAATCACTCAGCGGCTTTCCTGCCAAGGGCAGGACTAGAACTCGCAGTCTTCCACTTTCTAGCCTGGTACCTTAACTACTAGACCAAGTCCGGATACTGATGACCAACATTTAAAATCTCTTGGCACATGAATTTGGACACACAGCTGCTTTGTAACATCTGCATTCACAAGAATAAACTCATTTGTTCTTTGGCAGCCAACAGCTGTCTAAAGCAACTCCTTCTGATGTCTACAGTAAGGCCTTTTTTAAAAAAAGACTGCATATCATTTAGTTTGCCATAGTTGACATACTGTAGATGACAGATACCCCTAATATATTGTTTTTTTCATGAATTAGGTGTGGGAAATCACCCATGCGAGCCACATCCATTCCTAGGAGGGAAAATGTTTAGAGGGGTTTTCATTTTAGGGTTGGTTATAACCAGTGGTGAGTTCCTACCGGTGCAGTCCAGTGCGCCGTTCTGGTAGGGACCCGCCAATTGCGCAATTTGCGTGCGATGGCTCCGGTGCCGTCTTCGCAGGTCCGTTGCGTGGCGCCATCTTTTTTTCCAAATTTTTGGCTTTTATTTGCTTCCTGCACATGTGCGGAAGCAAAATCTTGTGAGGGGATGCTTGCACGCACGTGATTTGGGCAATTTTTTTACTTCCGCACATGCGCGGAAGCAAAATTGAATGAGGGGACGCGCGTGCGTAGCAAGCGTGTGCGTGCACGAAATGTAATGATGCGCGCGCAGTGCGCCGGTAGCCAGGTAAGAGGAACCCGCCCCTGGTTATAACCTAATGACAGTTGTGTCTTCTCTGATTGGAGAATTTGTATTTATATCCAAATCTTGATTCAGTCGGTTTATCCTCCTATCGCAGCAAAAATTACAATCTAGTTAGAACTTCTGGAAGTTTCTTGGGGATTGATCTACCTTTAAAGGAATGATCATGTGTAACATTGCCCCCCCCCCAAAAAAAAACCACATTTAACTTTCCCTTCCAGATCTAGCTAATAATCTCAGCAACAATATCCAAGAGAGAAGACTCTTTTGATGGGTGTTACATTTTTGGACAACATGGCTACATTCACACAACAGACTAAATCTGATTATTGGACTTATCTATTTGCTGATTGTGCCTAATATATAGAATATAACTAGCTTAGTTGTACAATGCAAGCTCCCTACACACACACACACACACACACACACACACACACACACACACACACACACACACACACACACACAATGCTCACCGAACTTAGTATACTATGTAAATGCATCTACTAAGCCTTTATAGGTAAATGCATCTACTTATCTGACTAGGCTTAAGTATATTTCATGAACACAATACGTCAGAAGCGTATTGTGTTCCCTCAAAGTTTTTTTCCCTCAAGAATATTGGAGTTGAAATTCTTGTTGATATCAGAGTTTCAGAGAAAGAGACAGACAGACAAAGGTGGCTGTTAACTTGAGATAAGGTTCGATCCGTCCGATTGCTACCATGTTAAGGGAAGAATTTCCCATAGAGGCAATATTTGGATCTTTTACTTGGAATTCAAACACTTAGAAATAAAACCGAGATTAAATGTCTAATAGAAAATATTTATTTCAGTACAAAAACAATAAACCCTGAATAATCTACATCTTTGCTACAGAACACAACCTTCCTGTTCAGAAAGCACATCAGAAGAAAATTAATGGTGGATTAGGAATGTAGACATGCGCAAAACATCATATCACGTGTTCTGTTTCTATTGGGAAGTACCATAATATTAGAATAGGGATGCATCACCCTGCATAGACTCACAACTGACAATATTCACATCGTGACAGTGGCCTGAAAAGTATAACTTCAATAATTGCAGACAAGGATTGATCAATGTGATTTAAATGAATTTTCACCATCAAAGCCCTATTGAAGCACAGTTAGTTCTCATCCATAGCAGGAATGAGTAGATTTTCTCCATCCGTGTCCTCTCTGAAATTGGCTACTGTTCAAGACTTCTATTTCCCTGAAAAAAAGAAAAACAAGTGTTTCTTGAACCATCTGTAACTACTTAGTTTAGCAAACTTAGCAAACTTAGTTTAATAGATGAGCGGGTGATTAAAACTAGCCAAAATTCCAGGCTACCATTTGCAACCAAGTGTATTAAGGAAAAGTGAGAGCACCTAGAATAGAATCTGCCATAGCATAGTCCTTGAATCAGAAGAGGACAAAGATCGCAACAGAATTCCTTATTCCACCAGACTTGAAATATTGGGATTAGACAATTTAGAACTATATCGCCTTCGATCTGATCTAAATGTAGTTCATAAAATCATCTACCACAATGTCCTACCTGTCAATGATTACTTCAGCTTCAACCGCAGCAATACACGAGCACACAATAGATACAAACTTAATGTAGACCGCTCCAAACTCGACTGCAGAAAATACGACTTCAGCAACAGAGTGATCAATGCCTGGAATGCACTACCTGACTCTGTGGTTTCTTCCCCAAACCCCAAAAACTTTAACCTTAGACTGTCTACAGTAGACCTCTCCCCTTTTCTAAGAGGTCTGTAAGGGGCGTGCATAAGCGCACCATTGTGCCTACCGTCCCTGTCGTACTGCCCTATTGTCTAATTTTTACCTATACATACTTTGCTTTTGTTTATGTTTATACAAATACCTATTTTGTATGTTTGACAAACAAACAAATAAACAAATAAATACAATACAATAAATAAATACCTATTCTTTTCCAAAGCATTGTTTCCAAGTGTTTGAAAGGATCCTTAAATGTAGCATTAAATCCAAGGATGAATTTATGGTTTATGGGTTATCTATTAAAGTTTGCCCAGGTATATCTCAGTTGGTAAACCAGAATGGAGTTGTCTGACTTGACCATCTTTAACAACCCATCGTTCTAAGCCATGGCTTGTTTTAACCGCAAACGGAAAGGTTCCCTCAAAATATTGAGGGTTGGTTTTAACTGCAGTTCACAAGCCACAAGGACTGGCTGGATACAACGTGCTGAGCTTTAAAAAATGAGCATCGTGGTTTAGAATAATATGTGAACTTCTACCAACATTGGTCAGCTGGGAAGGAACTAAGAGATGGCAGAATTAGAGAGCAGGACAAGAGTCAATCAGGATATCCCTCTGGTCTTCTCCCTTATTACGTCCCAATGGTTTTAACAAGTTTAGCAGAGGCTCTGATACAGCAATTTGTTTATCGCACACACAGTTTTTGGCTCCGTCTCAGCCAAACGTAGGAGTGAAGAAACGCCATCACTGCACTTACATCAATTGTTTGCAAAAGTTTATATCAGGAGACCAAGTAAAATGCCGCCTTTTCCTGGAATGGGAGTAAAAGAACAGCTGACTGTGAAAATGTTTAAGAACTGTTTAAGGGGAAATAAACAAAAGGCTGGTGCTGTTGAGGTGAAACTGAATTCTGTTAGGGCTTGTTCCCTTGGTTATTATTATTTTATTATTATTATTTATTTGTCAAACATGTACAAGATAGGTATTTGTATGAACATAACATAAGCAAAGAAGTACAGATAAATGAGGACAATAGGACAGTAAGACAGGGACAGTAGGCACAGTGGTGCGCTTATGCACGCCCCTTACAGACCTCTTAGGAATGGGGTGAGGTCGACTGTAGAAAGTCTAAGATTTAAGGTTTGGGGGTTTGGGGAAGAAACCACAGAGTCAGGTAGTGCATCCCAGGCATTGATCACTCTGTTGCTGAAGTCGTATTTTACATATAGTTTAATGACTCTTTGGATTTCGAGCAAAAAGATATTGTAGTAGTCTTCGGCAGTATTACAGCCAGAAAATAATGTTTGCCAATCAAGAGATGAGAGGCCGGCGTCTATGGTATCATAGTTGGCTTTTTTAAAAGTTGTAATTGGTTATCCCATCATTATGGTGGCTACTGTAAGGACATATATTGAGACAAAAGTTATTTTTTGTATTTAGGTTATGTCTGAAGAGACCCCTCTGTGTGAAAATGGGTTTTTCTACAACAAACGATCCTTTTATGTTTCTTGTTCTCCTGTTGAGACCTTTCCCATGTTCAGAGAGAGAGTCGGGTTGGTTTCCACATCCCAATGTTTCAGCCATAGTTTATTCTACAAGCCATAATGATCGGATTCACACCCGCCACCAAACTAAACTACGGCTTGCAAGGCTAAAGAGCTGTGGTGGCGCAGTGGTTAGAATGCAGTACTGCAGGTTACTTCTGCTGACTGCCAGCTGCCTGCAATTTGGCAGTTCGAATCTCACCAGGCTCAAGGTTGACTCAGCCTTCCATCCTTCCGAGGTGGGTAAAATGAGGACTCAGATTGTCAGGGGCAAGATGCTGACAATGTAAACCGCTTAGAGAGGGCTGTAAAGCACTGTGAATCGGTATATAAGTCTAAGTGCTATTGCTATTGCTACAATGACGTTGATAAAGGTGACTTATGACCATTCCTTGCTCTTATAAGAGCTGTGGTGGTGCAGTGGTTAGAATGCAGTATTGCAGAAAAAAATATAAACTTTTTATAAAAAAAAAAGAAAGCAGTTATTGCAGGCTAATTCTGCCGACTGCCAGCAGTTCAATTCTCAGCAGCTCAAAATGGACTCAGCCTTCCATCCTTCCGAGGTGGGTAAAATGAGAACCCAGATTGTTGGGGGCAATATGCTGACTCTGTAAACCACTTAGAGAAGGCTGTAAAGTACAGTATATAAGTCTGCTAACGGACAAGAGTCTAGATCCCAAGGAGCTAAAACGAACAACATGCTGGGATGTCACAACATATGAACCCAACTACAGGTACATAAATCTGTGAGTGAGCTGACTTTTAACAGGAGAAACAAGCAGGGCTGGGGAACTTCCCTTCTACCAAGAAACTTGATGCTTTAGATTCAGGTATCTGAAGGTATTTCCTGTTTTTCCATTATGAACACAATGTTTGCTAGTGGCTTGGAATACTGAGCATATTTATATTGTAGAGTTAGTTTATTGTTGCCCTTTATTGCATCTTAGCGATTCCCTGTCACCTGGGAATTTGAGGGAATCTCATTAAGTCCAGCCAGAAGCACTCTTCCCCCTTCCACTTTCTTTCGTTGGGACCACCTCAAAAACGTGTCTCTTTTAAGCAAGAGAGGGAAGCCTCGTCCCCCTTTCCTTCTCCTAAAAAAGCTGCTTCCAAGGGGGTGGGATTCTTGCTCCTCTGATTGGCTGGGGGCAAAGTGTCCTGTGCACCCAAAAGCCCGGGGTGAAATGGCTTTTTGGCCCGTTAGGCGAAGGGGCCAAGGAGAAAAGGCAGCGCCGGATTGTTTGGGGGCGGGAGGCTGGGGACAAAACAGGCACGGCAGAGCGGAGGAGGAGAACAGTCCCATTCCGTTCCGAGAGATATTGGAAAAGGCAGAAGCTAGAAGCTAATTTTGTGAGTGGTTGTGAGTGCAATTTTAACTGTGTGAGATGGTAGCAAAACCAGACATGCTCTTCGAAGACTCTTCAGAACCCGTGGGCCAATAGGCCATCCTCTTCCAACCATCCCAATCTCCCCACATTTCTGTACTCCGACCCCATGTCCTCTACTGTGTTTCTCTTCTTTTGCTTCGTTGTTTTAGGGGTTGCTTCTAAGATGCTTGCAGTTGCAGCTGCAAATGTTCCTGGACATACAATGGAAGGGAAGTGGACACGCAGATTGCCTTCCAGGTGTCTGCAGGTAACACTTCTCCAGAAACCTGAAGGCCAAACAGAATTGCTGAGAACCTCCCCATCAAGATGTCACGGTTCCAAATAGTTTTGATGACCAAGAAGTATCTTAATAAAGAAAACCAGCAGGGGGCCTCATGTGTCAACCTCAGGCCAACAGGCTTTCCTTAAGCATATCTTGCCCAGCTTGTGTTTCTATTGCTCAGTCACCATCTCTTAATGTCTTCTCTGTTGAGAGACGAGAATAAAATCTCATAGAGGCGATTTGGATCTTTGCTTGGAATTCAGACAGTTAGAAATAAAGCCGAGATTAAAAGTCTAATAGAAATATTTATTTCGGTATAAAAACAATAAATCCTGAATAATTACATCTTTGCTAAGAAAATGCGACCGTTCAGGTCAGAGCCAAGTCAAAGAGTGATTAATGGTTGTCAGATAGGAATTTTCCTACCAGAGATAGGTAGGATCTTGCTTCCTCGAAGTCATTCGTATTTAGAAAATAAAACCGAGATTCAAATCTAATTAACAAAATATTTATTTCAGTACAAAAGTAACAAAAATAAACCCTTAATAAACTACATATTCTCAGCTAATGGATTCACGTCTGCCTTCGGCCAGGCATCGAAGAAGAAGGAAGTCGGAGTAGACAAAACTCCTGGAATGCACGCATGCGTAGTAAAACATATCACATGTCTGCTTGATTAGAAATACAATAAACCTTAGAAAAGAGTAGAGATGCACAACTGGCAATTATTCACATCATGACAATGGCGGTTTAGGAATGTGGACATATGTACAGGATCATATGATGTGTTCTGCATGTATTGGAATATACCATAATATTAGATAGGGGTGCATCACCCTCCATAGACATACAACTGACAATATTCACACTGTGACATTCTCTGTGGTTCAGTTTAGCCCCTCCTATTCCACCCAAATGCTACAGATGGCCCTCAGCCCCAAATAGCCTGTGTGCCCATTAATTAGCCAATTTTCATCAGTTCTGTATTTTTCCCCCTTAGGTCACTACACTCAGTTTCACTAATGTGAAAGAGGAGCCTATTTTCCAAAGCGCCAGAAGGCAGGACAAGAAGCAATGGATGGAAACTAATGAAAAAGAGATCCAACTTGCAACTAAGGAGAAATTTCCTGACAGTGAGAACAATTAACCAGTAGAACGGCTCGCCTTCAGAAGTTGTGAGTGCTCCAACACTGGAGGTTTTTAAGAAGAGACTGGGTAACCATTTGTCTGAAATGGCATAGGGTCTCCTGCTTGAGCAAGGGGCTGGACTAGAAGACCTCCAAGGTCCCTTCCAACTCTGTTATTCTGTTCTGTTAATGTGCTATATTCATTTTGCAAAGTTCTGGAGCTACAAAGGCATGCCTTCCTCCCAGACCAGTTAACAAAATTAACAGACTAACAGAGTTGGAAGGGACCTTGGAGGTCTTCTAGTCGAGCCCCCTTCTCAAGCAGGGAATCCTATTCTATTTCAGACAAATTGTTATTCGATCTCTTCTTTAAAAAAAACTCCACTGTTGGAGCACCTACAACTTCTGGAGGCAAGTCGTTCTTTCAGATCATCTTTCTCCATTCCTCCTCTTCCTCCTTTTTTTTCCCCCTTATCAAAACTTCCATATTTTGGAGCTAATTGGTCCTGTTTTCCTCCTAGATCCATTTCTCAGGCGCCATGCGCTTTGAGCATCCACATCGGTCCAAAAGTCTGCTCTCTCTGAAATATACCTCAACGTTAAGTAGTGTAGGGTTTCCTGCCTAGGCAGGGGGTTGGACTAGAAGACCTCCAAGGTCCCTTCCAACTCTGTTGTTATTATTGTTGTTGTTGTTGTTGTTGTTGTTGTTGTTGTTACTTCATTTCCACACTGAGTGACACACTAGCAACCTCTTGATCCTGGAATCCCGGAAATCAAGCACCGATGAAAGCTCATCATGTTTTCTTTCTTTTTTTAAACGCTCCGAAGGGTTTTATTTTATAAAAAGAAGTGGAGTAACGGGTAACGTTGGCCCCCAGGCGATCCATTGCTATTTCAAGATACAGCTGGTGTGTGTCTGAATATACAAAGATGGCTTTTCAAGAAAGATGAGCAGAGTTGGAAATATTTCCCCCTCAGACAGATGCCCAGTTATTTGTCTGGAGTAAATAGTCTTTAAATATTGACTCTTGTCCGCCAAGCTTTTTACCAGAAAGAGAACTGGACGAGTCAGCAGGTATCTGGAACCTCAAAACAGAACTGATATGCGCCTCACAAATATTGGGGAGATTAAGGCTTCCAAACAATGTCTCACAAAGGGGCAGGATGAGGTTATTTGTGGAACTTGGCCCTCTTAGCCAAGTGAAAATTGCGTAACGTTAGCTGGGAGCTGAGGGACTTTTCATTACACAAAGTATTTGTATTTGTATTTGTTTATTTGTCAAGCATATATGATTATAAGCAAAGTATAAACAGTAAAACATGATTGAATATATACGTGATAGTACAAGCATGAATAAGAGTAAAAGAGGTATGAATATATGGGGACATTAGGACAGGAACGGTAGGCACGATTGTGCGCTTATGCACGCCCCTTACCGACCTCTTAGGAATGGGGTGAGGTCGATGGTAGATAATCTGAGGTTGAAGTTTTTGGGGTTAGGGGAAGAAACTACTGAGACAGGTAAAGTGTTCCAGGCATTGACCACTCTGTTGTTGAAGTCGCATTTTTTGCAATCAAGTCTGGAGCGGTTTACATTAAGTTTGTATCTATTGTGAGCTCGTGTATTATTGTGGTTGAAGCTGAAGTAGTCGTTAGCAGGTAGGACATTGTGGCAGATAATTTTGTGAGCTACACTTAGGTCAGATCGAAGGCGGCGGAGTTCTAAAGTTTCAATTCCCAACATTTCAAGTCTGGTTTTGTAAGGAATTCTGCTGTGAACAGAGGAATGTAATACTCTTCTTGTGAAGTATCTCTGGACATTCTCAATTGTGTTAATGTCTGAAGGTCTGTGAAGATTCTTGGTCATCCAGGTCATATTTCTCTCAAAGGTGCTTTTTCAAAAGGCAACTGGAGTGTTTTTATCTTGAGGAGGAAGAAAAAGACGTTTCACTTCTCATCCAAGAAGCTTCATCGGTTCTTGGATGAAAAGCAACATTTCTTCTTCCTCCTCAAGGAAAAAACAGTCCAGGTGCCTTTTTAAAAAGCACCGTTGAGAATGACTTGTTTGAAGTTCTTTTGTTTCCTTCAGAACCACGACTAATCACAATTATTGAACTCCTGGGAGGTGGCGTGTCACCATTTTCACACGGAGGGCTCAGAAATATTGCCGTTGTTACCTCACAACTAGGCTCCAGGCTATTTCTGAAGACAGAGAAGGAACCCCCATCTTCACATCGCTTCTGGCACAAATTCCTCACGCTGTTTGGGTGCGCGACACGAGCCGTGCCCAGTTTACATATCCGCGGCCTTCATCCTTCCAAAAATAAGAGGCCACAGGTCACAAAAGAAAGTTATCCAACCCCGTTTTAAAGGAAGATTATTCCTTTCATTTGAGCCTTTGGCTTCTTATTCAAGAAACAGCATGACTTGAACGTATTGAATTTAAACCAGGAAATGTGGATAAAGGGTCCTCGTCACACGGGGGTATTTTTTTTTCACCTTGTGAATTTAAAAATACCAGATTAATATTATGCTTGAATTTCTTTTAAGACTGGCTTCAGCAGCTCCTTTGGGGAATCCCACAGATAGGGACTTTTCAGTAATGGTTTTGTAGTTTCAGAATGTCTGTTTGATGCTGTTACTGTAATAGTCGTAGTAAAAGTAGTAGTAATTATTATTAAAGTTATGTATTGCCCAACTCCTAGTGTCTCTGGACAGGGGACATTTTGTTTAAAATTTAAAAGAGAGAGAGACAAAAATGAAGAGTAAACATAGCAATGATGAGAAAGAATGGATGGAAAACATTTTCCAAAACATGGAAAAGAGCCGAGGTGGCGCAGCGGTTAGAGGCAGTACTGCAGGCCACTTTAGCTGACTGTGATCCGCAGGTCAGCGGTTCAAATCTCACCGGCTCAAGGTTGACTCAGCCTTCCATCCTTCCAAGGTAGGTAAAATGAGGTCCCAGATTGTTGGGGGCAATGTAAATATACATTGCTTATTGGTGTAAACCGCTTAGAGAGTGCTTGCGCTGTGAGGCGGTATATGTCTCACTAACAAATAAATAAATAAATCCTACACAGACTAAAGGAGGTTCCCCTGTACCTCACCAACTCTCTTCACAACTCTTCTAAACAACAACTGTGTGGGGGTCATTTAAAACTTGGGGGGACCTCATTGCAGAGGGCAGGGACTGACACAGAGAAGTTTCCCAATAAATGGCATTGAACCCCGTCAACTGTGCTAGATCAAATCAGCCAGGCAGATGCTACGGGAGACAGGTTCTTTTTGTGTGTGTGTGTAAAAATTTTTATTTTTTCTTTCTACAATTCCTGTACATATATCAATACATATACCTTACAATATATCAATAATATATTTAATTATACAATCCATTCAATAAGTCATAGATCAACATTTTATTTTCCACCTTTTTTGTCCTTCTACTCATCAGTCTGTTCTCCTTCATCTCTTAATACTCCCCTCCGACTCGCTCCATCTCTTCCTTCTTCCTTCTTACTCTTTCTCTCCCTTCTCCTACTTCCCTCCACTCCCTCTCTTTTCCCTACCTTTCTACTTCCTCTTTCCTCCCTCTTTCCTTTCCCTGAGTGATTCTTGCCTTATTCCTCTCATTCTGAGCAGACTGGTGTCATATTCTATTCCTTTTAAGATTTCCGATGCCTCTTCTAAAATCATTATTTTTATTATTTATTTATTTAGTGTTCTTATATGCCGCCCTACTCCCTGAGGACTCAGGGCAGCGTACAACATTTAGAGAACAACTAAACAATATAAAATTTAAAAACAGTATTAAAAAGAATTTTTAAAAAAACATTTAAAAACCATACATACATGGGGGAGACCTAAGATGTAGAATTGTCTCAAAATCACCCCGCCTGCAGGAAAAGCCATGTCTTGATGGCTTTTCGGAAGGCCAGCAAGGTGGGGATAATTCGGATCTCTGGGGGTAGTTGGTTCCAGAGAGCCGGAGCCCCCACAGAGAAGCTCTCCCCCTTGGTCCCTCCAACCGACATTGTTTGGTTGATGGGACCTGGAGGAGACCCACTCTGTGGGACCTGACCGGTTGAAGGGAAGTATGAGGTAGGATGCGGTCCCGGAGGTAACCTGGACCTAAGCCATGTAGGGCTTTAAAGATGATGATCAGCACCTTGAATTGCACCCGGAGACCAATGGGCAACCAGTGCAGCTGGCAGAGTATGGGTGTTACGTGGGTGTATCTTGAGTCACCCACCACAGCACGCGCAGCCGCATTTTGCCCCAGTTGAAGTCTCCAGATACTCTTCAGGGGTAGCCCCATGTAGAGCATTTATATCATTTTCATACACATAATTCTTTGTTCTGGGTATATGTTATTAATTTAATTCTGCCTCCTTAAACCTAATTTCGTCTCCTGGGTCTACCATTATTTATTTTTGGGAGACAGGTTCAAATATGTCATATATGATATGTTTGGGACACTCATATATTTTTTTAAAAAAAGTTGAAGATTTTTTTTTTATCTCCACATTCCATCATTTGGCTATTGCTTCAGACACCTTCCTGGGATTATTTGAAAAGGATGGACTGGCAGCCTGAAATTCCCTTCACCCCTGTTTTGGGGGTTTTTTTTTAGTCAATGGAGATGAAATTATGGAAATGCAGTTGTTTGCTCTATTTGTAGCTGGAGTTCGAAGAACGTGCTTAAGAAATAGGGTAGAAGTCCAAGAACATATATTTGAGAGATATGTGTCATGTTCTTTGAGAAATCTTAAAGCAAAGCGTAGTCATTAGGATAAAAAAAAAATGAGAGGGAGAATCACATGCAATGGACAATTTGAGAAGGATAGAACGTAGAATAATAGCATTGGAAGGAACCTTGGAGTTCTTCTCCCAGATGAATTCTGCTAGACAATCAACAAAAAGAGGGGAAGGATGAAGTTGACTTCTGTCTTCTATAATCCTAGTGTCCTGCAACACATTTTATGATTACTTCTAAGATAAGAGGTTACTGTGCACCAGCAAAAAACATACCGTTTTTTTCGGAGTATAAGACGCACCTTAGTTTTTGGGGAGGAAAATAGGGGAAAACAATCTGCTTACCAGGTATTCATCTGGCTAGCATCCTTAGTCTGGTCAGCTTCAGCACATTATTTTATCCCCTGGTTAGGACTTAAAAAAACCTTCTTCTGAGAGAGTAACAATGAAAGAGCCTGCAAGCCAGTAAGAGCTGGGAAGATAGTTAGCACCTGGTTAGGGCTAAAAAAAAACTTATTCGGAGCAGCTTCAGCACATTATTTTATCCCCTGGTTAGGACTTAAAAAAACCTTCTTCTGAGAGAGTAACAATGAAAGAGCCTGCAAGCCAGTAAGAGCTGGGAAGATCGTTAGCACCTGGTTAGGGCTAGAAAAAAACTTATTCGGAGCAAGTAGGGCAATGAAAAAAAATTCTGCAAAGACTTAGGGCTGGAAAACCATTCTTTGGAGAGAGTAACAATGAAAAAGCCTGCAAGGTAAGAGCTGGGAAGATCTGTTAGCACCTAGTTAGGGCTGGAAAAAAAAAGCTACATTCGAAGTATAAGACGCACCCAAATTTTCAGCCACTTTTAGGGAGGAAAAAGATGCGTCTTATACTCCGAAAAATACGGTAAGTTCTGAATAATGCAACCAAAATGAGAAAATATGACAAAGAACAAACTCCCCCCACCCCTGTTCAAAAAAGCAGATGAAGAAGAACTGGAGACCTTACTACATTTCATGGCATCCCTACCCATTCTCCAGAAATCTTGGCTACCCCAGCTGAAATATCATCAAGACGAAATTCCTGGCTTTAGTTACTCCTTGACGGCAACTTTGGGTATAGATGCCAGCAATGAACGCGGGAGAGGGAAAAGGGTACTTCCATTCTCCTCTGGTTTGGGAACTTCTCTTGGGCAGATCTTTTTCCACCTGGAGCCTGGGAGGAACAACGTCCGGGTGGTTTTAAGGCAGAATAGAATCCGTGCAAAAGAGAGGAAAGTTGAGAGGACCGTCTTCCCATGTGGAGTTTCAAATAAATCAATGGGTGGGTTTTTGCTGGCTGGGAGATGGCTCTGGAGCTGAGAAAGAGTTAACCAAGAGAGAATAAAAGAGTTTTGGGTGGAGAGAGAGGGAGGGAGAGAAATGTTTGAGCTGACACTTCATCTGGGGAGGCGGATCCTCCTGAATCCTGATTGGCCTCAAGTTCCATCCCAAAACTCCACCGCCCCCCCCCTCTTTTTCCCCTTTTCCTCTCCCCCCCCCTCCCCAATTCTCCTCCTCCAGCTCTCCGCTCCCTGGGGAGGAGAATGCAGAATAGTGAGCGAGATCAAAAATAAACCTCTTATGTCAAAGCAGAGGAAAGAAAGTATAAATACCGCAGCTCTTTGCAGTTTGCTCTGCAAGGAGCTACTCAGGGAGAGCAAGTCCTCTCGTCCAAGGAAGGAAAAGTGGGAGGGGAGGTAAACCCAAAGAGAGAAAGAGAAAGAAAGAGAGAGAGAAATTAGGATCCCCCAAGACGCTTTCGTCTCTCGGTGCTTTTCCCAACTGGACAGGTTGACTTGCTGGTGCTGCTGTTTCTTGTCTGGTTTTGTGACAGCTGCTTTGCAAAAAAATCCAGGAGGCCCTGAGGAAGCTGAGCTGGTGAAGAAAACACCGTTGAGGCAGGAAAGGATTTTTCACCTTTTGCACCCTGGACAATTTTGCTGCTAAATCAGCTGATCCCTTATTTTTTTTCCCCTCTCCAACCTTTGTCTCCTTCTGTCTCTCTCCTTCATTTCCTAGTCTTACATTGTGCAGGTTTGCACCCTATCTCAAAGCCAGTTGGGCATTTGCTTCTCTGGTGATTCTCCATCTCTTTCTCTCTGTGTGTGTGTGTGTGTCTGTCTGTCTCTCAACTTGTCTTCTGCTCCTTCTCCAGCTTCTAGCATCTATGCCACTTCCTCTTCAGCAGAAATCCTGCGCTAGCTGGTTGGCAGCTCTCTTTTCGCTCTGCCCCTTGCTGCTGTTTCAAAATGCCTGGGCATTATCTCTACAGAATAGCGACGGCGGCGTTCAGGAGGTGGTGCCCGTCTGGGGAGATATGCCTCCGGGCAAGGGCAGACAGGTTTCCTTCTCCATCACGGCCTTTGGGAAAGCGCTCCTTATGCAGCTGGAACCCGATGCTAGCTTCTTGGCTCCTGGGCTGAAGATTCAACATGTGGGTAGAAAGGAACCTGTTGGGTTCTCGGCTGAGAAAGAGGAGGAGGAGGAGGAGGAGGAGGAGGAGGATGTGAAGCTCAGAAAATGCTTCTACTCAGGGACTGTCAACTCACAACCCGACTCACTAGTGGCTGTCAGCTTGTGTCAGGGCATCCATGGCTCCTTCTTGGTGGATGGAGACAAGTACGTCATCCAGCCCCAAAACCATGGAAGCGGGGAACCCCTGATGCAGGTTCATCAGCTCCAGAAGAGAAGCTGGTCAAAAGAAGCTGCCAAGGGCAGGCGAGGAGGGGAAGAAGCCCAGCTGGAACCCAAGGGCACCACCTTCATCAGAGCGAAGAGGTTCACTTCCCAGGCTCGTTATGTGGAGACTCTGCTGGTGGCCGATACCTCCATGGTCCAGTTCTATGGGCACGATCTGACGGTAAGGGAGATGCTTTTTTCTCCTCCTCCTTTATCTTTCCAGGCTCAGGAGGACTCAGACAGTGCATGCAAAACTGTTTAGATTCGAGAAGCGGGGCATTCCTGTTGCATGATGTAGCAACCTTGATGAAATGCAGCCGCGTGTTATAACAGTTGTAAGCGCTCCAGATCTTGGAATGTTCCGTACAAACCACATGAATTCACAAGGCAGCCTTTCAGTCTCCCCTCTGTACTACGAGGGTAGTAAAGTTTGATTCACTTTACAGAGCAGGTTTAGCAACTCACAAGAGAGCGGCTGAGATTCTCCAAATGCGACAGGACTAGGTGGTAGTGGTAATAGTAGTAGTAGTACCAAAGAGAAAGACGCAAAGAGGACCAGAGTTGACTGTATGGACAGGGTCACTGCAGGACAAATATCATGTCTTTTAAGCTTGCCGTATTAACCGAGACTCGGAGTAGCCACGGAACGACAATGCCTCCCTGCCGTGTGCTGTAAAAGCCTAGCCGCGTTTTCTTCGCAGGGTGATGTCATTTGCATCCTTGCATTCTCCTTCTCCTGATTGGCATCCCTGGATGAGGCCAAGAGACATTTCGGATCAAGTCACGTATGCTGATACACGTTGCAAGGGAAAGCTTAACACCTATGTGTTATTTTTTTGGCCGCAGTCCCGGGGCTCCAGTAACGCTGAGCTCCAGCGTGACTATGGAAATTGGCTACTGCTTCAGCTGGTTGGCAGGAGGAAGAGATCTGCATTTTTAGCCAATCTCTATAGATATTCTGATTTGGCCTCCTGCTCCTTGTCCCTGGGGAAACTGTCTAATAGAAGCCGAAAGCCCTGAGTGTTCTGTAGGAGAAAGATAAGATTCTATTTTCTGTCTGTCCTCTAAACTTTTACTTTTTTAAAAAAAAAAGAAGTCTACCTTTAAATCCCTTCCCTCTCCTCCCCTTTCCTTCCCTTCCCTTTCCTCCTGTCCCAAAGCAAAAGACTTTTTAGATTTTTGGAGTCTGCATGATTGCACGTTAATATAATACCCTTCAGTAAAATGTAAGGCCGAACACTCTGGTTTTCCTATACTTAAGGATCCCAAACTAGTAACCGTGTATTCTGTACCAAATGGCTGACAAGAGAACTGTAAAACAATTTAACAGGATAGGCATGAATGTGTCATATTTTGGTGTCGTCTGAATGAATGTAAGTTCTATCATATTGGACAGTTTAGGGTCTTCTTGCTTAATCCTTGGCACAATTGCTTAGTTTGTTTGGAAAGAAGGCAGTCTAGACACCCAGCCGTATGTTAACTTTTAAGTCCCGGAGAGCATGTTTTGGGTCTCTCTCTCTCTCTCTCTCTCTGAGAAACAGAGACAAAAAGAGACAGAGAGAGAGAGAGAGAGAGAGAGAGAGAGAGAGAGAGAGAGAGAGAGAGAGACAGAGACAGAGACAGAGACAGAGACAGAGACAGAGACAGAGACAGAGACAGAGAAAGAAAGAGACAGCGGGAAAGCGAGAGAGAGAAAGAGAGACAGAGGGGAGGGAGGGAGAGAGAGAGAGAGAGAGAGAGAGAGATGGGGGAAAGAGACAGAGACAGAAAGAGAGAGAGTGGGGGAAAGAGAGAGAAAGAGAGAGAGAGTGGGAGGGAGAGAGAGAGACGGGAAAGAGAGAGAGAGAAAGAGTCGGGAAAGAGAGAGAGAAAGAGACAGGGGAAAGAGAGAGAGAAAGAGAGAGAGAGAGAGAGAGAGAGAGAGAGAGAGAGAGAGAGAGAGAGAGAGAGAGAGAGAGAGAGAGAGAGAGAGAGAGAGAGAGAGAGAGACTACTTATTTTTTCAGACCCCTGAAGAAAATACTAAAACCTGAGTAATTCCATGCTAGTCTCCATGAAAACTGCATTTAAATTTACTAGCTCTAATTGGAAAAGTGTTCCGCCTGGAATTTATGTCCCCCCCCAAAAATGCTCTGACTGCTACGTTTCAGAGAATTAATTAATCCGTTAAGGACACTACATGAGAAGAAAGGGAGAAACCGTTTTGTTGGAAGTCTGCTAAGTGCATTTGTGAAATTCATTGGCTTTGCTTAACTTCCATTAAAAGATTTTAGGGTGGAAATAATGGGGAGGGAAGGTAGACATGATCAACTTGTGAAAAATAAATAAAAAGAGCAGCCGAAATATGCATTGCCTTTCAGTTTAGCAATGGAAATAGTGTTTGATGTGTTCAGGGATTTTGCAACTCTGCTCTTCCACTTGAGTACCATCTTAGGACATGCATCTTCTTTAGAGAATGTGATTTGTACATGACTTGGGGTGGTCAACATATGAACCCCAAACTAAGCATGTACCATACCTGTGCACAAATCAGACAAATGGTTGTCCAATCTCTTCTTTAAAACTTCCAGTGTTGGAGCATTCACAACTTCTGGAGGTAAGCTGTTCCACTGATTAATTGTTCTAACTGTCCAGGAAATTTCTCCTTAGTTCTAAGTTGCTTCTCTCCTTGATTAGTTTCCACCCATTGCTTCTTGTTCTACCCCCAGGTGCCTTGGAGAATAGTTTGACTCCCTCTTCTTTGTGGCAACCCCTGAGATGTTGGAACACTGCTATCATGTCACCCCTAGTCCTTCTTTTCATCAAACTAGACATACTCAATTCCAGCAACCGTTCTTCATATGTTTTATCCTCCAGTCCCCTAATCATCTTTGTTGCTCTTCTCTGCACTCTTTCTAGAGTCTCAACATCTTTTTTACATTGTGGCGACCAAAACTGGATGCAGTATTCCAGGTGTGGCCTTACCAAGGCATTATAAAGTGGTATTAACACTTCACGTAATCTTGATTCTGTCCTTCTGTTAATGCAGCCTAGAACTGTGTTGGCTTTTTTGGCAGCTGCTGCACACTGCTGGCTCATATTTAAGTGATTGTCCACTAGGACTCCAAGGTCCCTCTCACAGTTACTACTATTGTACCCTATGACAATCATTAAGTGTTGTACCTCATGATTCTTGACGAACATATCTTTTCTTTTATGTACACTGACAGCATATGCACCAAAGACAGATTCCTTGTGTGTCCAATCACACTTGGCCAATAAAGAATTCTATTCTATTCTATTCTATTCTATTCTATTCTATTCTATTCTATTCTATTCTATTCTATTGAGCAAGGTACCACCTATACTGTACCTGTGCATTTTGTTTTTCTTGCCTAAATGTTGAACCTTACTTTTTTCACCATTGAATCATATATAATGGCTGAAAGAGCAGTTTAAGTATCAGCATTTGTTACACAACAGCAATGAATCCTGGGAAACTTGGCCTTTTATGTAGCATTCACATGAAAATTGCTGTATTAATTTCAATCCATTACTGAGTTCCCTCTTACACCCATCATTGAATGAGCACAAATCAAGGTAGCTGTCCCCACTGCTTTTATTATGTTTGTTTTAAGTCACCACCAAATGTTGACTTGTTCAA
Organism: Diadophis punctatus similis; assembly: GCA_023053685.1. Taxonomy (NCBI): domain Eukaryota; kingdom Metazoa; phylum Chordata; class Lepidosauria; order Squamata; family Dipsadidae; genus Diadophis; species Diadophis punctatus. The sequence continues at coordinate 7,061,919 of JALIGW010000020.1, read as the reverse complement.
CAAGCCATGACCAAATAAATCCATTATTTGGCTCAATACATGAAAGCCCATTGCTGATTAAACCCACACTTGCTTAGCTTCCTCTTAGCCGATGTCATGTTCCTTCAGACCATTCAAACTGCCTATAAACACAATCTAATTCATTAACCCATGCTTCATTAGCTGAACATTTTTAAAATACACTTACGATGAATGAGCGGAGGCATTCCGGTACATTCTGATACATAAATGCATACATTTAGAACTCACACGGCTGCCATTTGGCAGAAGTAAGCTAACAAAAGGGGACAATTCTTGCCACATGTTTTCAAGTTTCAAATGACACATGGTCTAAAGCAGGAGAGTCAAACTCGATTTCATTGAGGGCCGCATTAGGGTTGTGTTTGAACTCAGGGGAATGGGGTGGGCGTGGCCATGGTGGGCGTGGCCATGGTGGGCGTGGCCACGGTGGGCGTGGCCACGGTGGGCGTGGCTAGCTCGACGTCACGCATGTCGGGGGAGCCTGTGGTGGCCCGAGCACTCTGCCAGCGAAAACGGGCTGCCGAGCTCCATTTTCGCTGGCAGGTGCATCACCGGCCAGCAGTTTCCAGGGCGGCCCCTGTTAAGGTGAGAATAATATCTCATAGAGGCTATTTATTTATGTATTTATTTATTTATTTATTTTGTTATTCTTATATGCCGCCCAACTCCCGAAGGACTCAGGGCGGCGTACAACAAGGAAAAATACAAGAATAATCAAAATACATATAATTAAAAAAACCAGTACAATTTTTTAAAAACAGTATTAAAACAACAACATCCATTCAACATCATACATACTTGGGGGGTGATCTCGGGTGGATTAAGCTGTCCCCCCCACCTGCAGGAAAAGCCATGTTTTAACGGCTTTTCGGAAGGCCAGCAGAGTGGGGATGGTCCGGGTCTCTGGGGATAGTTGGTTCCAGAGCACGGGGCCGGCCACAGAGAAGGCTCTCCCCCTAGGGCCCGCCAGCCGGCATTGCTTGGCCGACGGGACCTGGAGGAGGCCAACTCTGTGGGCCCTAACCGGTCGGAGGGAAGTATGAGGCAGAATGCGGTCCCGAAGATATCCTGGTCCTAAGCCATGAAGGGCTTTAAAGATGGTGATCAACACCTTGAATTGGACCCGGAGACCGATGGGCAACCAATGCAGCTGGCGGAGTATTAGTGTCACGTGGGTGTACCTTGGCACACCCACCACAGCACGCGCAGCCGCATTTTGCACCAGCTGAAGTCTCCGGATACTCTTCAAGGGTAGCCCCATGTAGAGCGCATTGCAGTAGTCCAAACGCGAGGTGACAAGGGCATGAGTGACCATGAGTAGAGCCACGGTGAGTAGATCTTTTCTTGGAATTCAGACAGTTAAAAAATAAAACCGAGATTAAAGTCTAATAGAAAATATTTATTTAAGTACAAAAACAATAAATCCTGAATAGACTACATTGTGCTGAATAACACGACCGTTCAGGTCAACAGCTAAGGCAGAAGAAGAAAAATAATGGTGGTTTAGGAATGCACACATGCGCAAAGAACATCATATCATGTGTTCTGCTTATATTGGAATGTACCATAATATTAGATAGGGGTGCATCACCCTGCATAGACATACAACTGACAATATTCACTACGTGACAGCCCCACAGGCCAGATCTAAGTATCCCGCGGGCCAGATGCAGCCCCCGGGGCCTTGAGTTTGACACCCCTGGTCCAAAGAGAGACTTCAGTTCCACAAAGGCACTTGGAAGCACTCCTGTGAGTGTGAGCCTCTTCAAGCCGGCACATTCTGTATTTGACAACGCACACTTGAAAGTCAAGATAGTTGTATGTCGATGAAGGTTGTCAGTCACCCAGACAAAGTCGTCTGAAAGTTAAGCTCCTTGGATGAGCAGCAAAACTTCTGAAGGCGAACCAACAAGAAATAAATCTAGTTGCCATGACTCAACTTTCAGTCCGAATGATAAGAGGAGGGGGAGTCTCAGATAACAGAATAACAGAGTTGGAAGGGACCTTGTAGGTCATCTAGTCCAACCCCAACCCCCAAGCAGGAGACCCTACACCATTTCTGACAGATGGCAGTCCAATCTCTTCTTGAAAGCTTCCAGTGATGGAGCTCCCACAACTTCTGAAGGCAACTTCTGTTCCATGGGTTGACGGTTCTCACTGTCAGAAAAAAAAATTCTCCTTATTTTCTCTTTATCCACAGGGTCTCTGAGGCTGCTGTCTGTGGCTTTTTTTGCAATTGTGTGGTGTGTTTTTTTTAACCCTGTTCCCCTGATTCTGAAAACGAAGGATGTTCTTCTATATGTCTATGAGATCCTCAGTCATCCAGGTCATGGTTGTCCTAAAGGTGCTTTTTCAAAAGGCAACTGGACTTTGCTTTCCTTTGGAAGTCCAGCTGCCTTTTGAAAAAGCAACATTGGGAAGATGCTCTTCTACACATCTGCAGCTGGAATACTCCACATCCGATGTACCCTTGCTAAGAAATTCACAGCTGTTTAGAACCGGACATTTTCTCTCTAGCTCAGCCAGGGAGGTGATTGCCACAGACAGCAGCCACAGAGAAACCCCCCTCCCCTTGTCTTCAAAACAACAGGTTGACCCCAGGACTGCTAAGGTTTTCCATCCTTAACCTGCGCAATGACTTTACGTTTTGTGATGGGCGTGGGTCCTGTGCCTGCAGGTGGTGGCTTCTTAGCCGTTCCACTTTATGGCTGCCCGTTGAATGCCACTAAGGACATTCCTGGGGTTTTTTCTTCTTCAAGAAACAGGATCTAGATACAGATACAGATTAACAGAGTTGGAAGGGACCTTGTAGGTCATCTAGTCCAACCCCCCGCCCAAGCAGAAGACCCTACACCATTCCTGACAGATGGCAGTCCAGTCTCTTCTTGAAAGCTTCCAGTGATGAAGCTCCCACAACTTCTGAAGGCAACTTCTGTTCCATTGGTAGATTGTTCTCACTGTCAGAAAAATTCTCCTTATTTCCAGGTTGAATCTCTCCTTGATCAGTTTTCATCCATTATTCCTTGTCTGGCCTTTGGGTGCCTTGGAAAACTGGTTGACCCCCTCCTCTCTGTGGCAGCCCCTCGCGTTTGGACTACTGCAATGCGCTCTACATGGGGCTACCCTTGAAGAGTATCCGGAGACTTCAGCTGGTACAAAATGCGGCTGCGCGTGCTGTGGTGGGTGTGCCAAGGTACACCCACGTGACACCAATACTCCGCCAGCTGCATTGGTTGCCCATCGGTCTCCGGGTCCAATTCAAGGTGTTGATCACCATCTTTAAAGCCCTTCATGGCTTAGGACCAGGATATCTTCGGGACCGCATTCTGCCTCATACTTCCCTCCGACCGGTTAGGGCCCACAGAGTTGGCCTCCTCCAGGTCCCGTCGGCCAAACAATGCCGGCTGGCGGGCCCTAGGGGGAGAGCCTTCTCTGTGGCTGGCCCCGTGCTCTGGAACCAACTTCCCCCAGAGACCCGAACCATCCCCACTCTGCTGGCCTTCCGAAAAGCCGTTAAAACATGGCTTTTCCTGCAGGTGGGGGGGATAGCTTAATCCACCTGAGATCACCCCCCAAGTATGTATGATATCGAATGAATGTTGCTGTTTTAATATTGTTTTTAATAATTTGTATTTGTTTTTTAATCACTTGCATTTTGATTATTCTTGTATTTTTTTTCCTGTTGTACGCCGCCCTGAGTCCTTCGGGAGTTGGGCGGCATATAAGAATAACAAAATAAATAAATAAATAAATAAATAAATATTGGAAGACTGCTATCATGTCTCCCCTGGTCCTTCTCTTCACTAGACTAACTATGCCCAGTTCCTGCAACTGTTCATCCTATGTTTTAGCCTCCAGTCCCCTAATCATCTTGGTTGCTCTTTTCTGCACTCTTTCTAGAGTTTCAACATCCTTTTTATAGTGTGGTAACCAAAACTGGATGCAGTACTCTAGGTGTGGTCTTACTAAGGCTTTATAGAGAGGTATTAGTTCCTCACTTGATCTTGACTGTATCCCTCTGTTAATGCAATTTAGGATTGGATTGACTTTTTTGGTTGCCGCCGCACACTGTTGGCTCATATTGAATTGGTTGTCCACTAAGACTCCAAGATCCCTCTCAGTTACTGCTCTTAAGCCCGGTTTCACCCAGTCCATATGTGTACTTTTGGTTTTTCTTGCCTAAGTGGAGGACTTTGACTTTTCTCTACATTGAATTTCATTTTGTTAGATCTGCACTTGATCTGGCCCGCTGTGGGTATGAGCAGAACACCTTATGCCCCTGGAGCCAGGGGCGGGTTCCTAATTTTTTTACTACCACTCTGTGGGTGTGGCTTATTTTGTGGGTGTGGCTTGCCAGCCATGTGACTGGGTGGGCGTGAGCCTCGGGAGCTTGGTAGTGGCCGGAGAAGCAGGGGGCATTGCCCACTCGCAATGCAGCCCCCCACAGCGGAAGCAGCAAGACCGCAGTAGCGGTTCTTCTAGGAGGCTCCGTCCGGCCTGAATGCTTCTCCCCATTCGATGATCCTAGGCTCCTTCCCCCTCCCCTCAGCAGCTCGAGAAGCCTCGAACGTGCGAAAATGCCTAGGATCATCACCGCGCGTTTGTGGCTTCTCGGACTGCTGAAGGGAGGGGAACTGAGATAGGTCCTGCCGCCCGTTCTTTCAGCATCTCACGCGCTCCCTCAGCCATCCTCCCCTGCTTGGACTCACTGTGGGGTAGGAAGGCAGCGCATGCGCAGTGCCGGAAGCTTGGCTTCTGGGCATGCGCAGAAGAATTTTTTTTTTAATGTAAAAAAATTTTTTTTAATGGCGGTGCCCAGGCACCGGCAACCGATTGCACTGGTACTGTGACATCACCAGCGGGCCGCTACCGGTGCTATAGAGCGGACCGCACTGGTAGGAACCCACCACTGCCTGGAGCCCTTAAATTTAAAGAGCACGCTACATGACTCCAGCCAGCAGCAGTATCGAGCGACTCTGAACAATAAAACCTTTTTTTTGGAAAAAAAAAGTTTTCCAGGATCTGTGAACTCTGTTTTCTAGCTGAGGACATCTTGTCAGAGCTACATTGTTCTGCCAAAAGATCTCTCCTTCTTTTATTCCCAGCATCTTAAACTTGGGTCAAATGAGCCTGAACAGCCACGACTCGTTGCTTCCTTAATTGTTTTTTTTTCTTTTTTAGAAACAATTTGCTGAGCACATTATCACAGCTAAGGCTTGATTGTAAACTCTTGGTGGTCTGCCACATCTTTACTCTGACCGCCATTAGACTTTTAACAGGTGTCTCAGTCACTGCCAGCAATTAAGCAGGGAAAGCTTCCACCACCACCAAAGTGCAAATGATGCAGACAGAAGGGACTTTGGTGCTGTCGGATTTGCAGACATTGCATTACCCAACTAGGCAATACCATCAGTGCACCCAGATTCCTTTGTGCCAAGGCGGGACTGGAACTCACAGTCTCCTGGTTATTGGCCCCAAGTCACCCAGCTGCTTTTGTGCCTAAGGTGGGACTAGAACTCACAGTTTCCTGGAGATTGGCCCAAAAGTCACCCAGCTGTTTTTGTGTCTTAAGGTGGAACTAGAACTCACAATCTCCTGGTGATTGGCCCAAAAGTCACCCAGCTGTTTTTGTGCCTTAAGGTGGAACTAGAACTCACAGTCTCCTGGTGATTGGCCCAAAAGTCACCCAGCTGTTTTTGTGCCTTAAGGTGGAACTAGAACTCACAGTCTCCTGGTGATTGGCCCAAAAGTCACCCAGCTGTTTTTGTGCCTTAAGGTGGAACTAGAACTCACAGTCTCCTGGTGATTGGCCCAAAAGTCACCCAGCTGTTTTTGTGTCTTAAGGTGGAACTAGAACTCACAGTCTCCTGGTGATTGGCCCAAAAGTCACCCAGCTGTTTTTGTGCCTTAAGGTGGAACTAGAACTCACAGTCTCCTGGTGATTGGCCCAAAAGTCACCCAGCTGTTTTTGTGCCTTAAGGTGGAACTAGAACTCACAGTCTCCTGGTGATTGGCCCAAAAGTCACCCAGCTGTTTTTGTGCCTTAAGGTGGAACTAGAACTCACAGTCTCCTGGTGATTGGCCCAAAAGTCACCCAGCTGTTTTTGTGTCTTAAGGTGGAACTAGAACTCACAGTCTCCTGGTGATTGGCCCAAAAGTCACCCAGCTGTTTTTGTGCCTAAGGAGGGACTAGAACTCACAGTCTCCTGGTGATTGGCCCAACAGTCACCCAGCTGTTTTTGTGCCTTAAGGTGGAACTAGAACTCACAGTCTCCTGGTGATTGGCCCAAAAGTCACCCAGCTGTTTTTGTGCCTTAAGGTGGAACTAGAACTCACAGTCTCCTGGTGATTGGCCCAAAAGTCATCCAGCTGTTTTTGTGTCTTAAGGTGGAACTAGAACTCACAGTCTCCTGGTGATTAGCCCAAAGTCATCCAGCTGTTTTTGTGCCCAAGGCACTAGAACTCACAGTTTCCTGGAGATTGGCCCAAAAGTCACCGAGCTGTTTTTGTGTCTTAAGGTGGAACTAGAACTCACAGTCTCCTGGTGATTGGCCCAAAGTCACCCAGCTGTTTGTGTGCCTAAGGAGGGACTAGAACTCACAGACTCCCGGTTTCTATCCCGTTGCCTTAATCATTGCACCAAACAATGTCGGAAGAAAATGTCGTGGGCCGTGCATCCTCGTTTCCCTCCTGTAAGATAGCCTATGGTACTGATTCAGGAATGAGAAAGATTGTTGGCTTTTGTGCAGTCAGCGAAGACAAGTTACCACCGCATCCCTCATCACAGGCACAAAAATATTCTATGCACATCCTGGTCAATGTTTTTTTTTCTCTCTCCTGTTGAAAGATATAGGCATCCTGAACCATATTTTGCCTTTTTTTTTGGGAGAGGCTCAGAATGAATCCATACATCAACAAACTTAATTTTTAACAGACTGACTTCTTCCATTTCTTACTTTCTCCCTTGTCAGTCCAAAAGCCAAAAAAAAAACCCTCCCCAGGGAGAAAACACATGCCCATAAAGAGGCAGAGGAGGATATTCAAATTTGGATACACGAATTGAGGTATGGGATTGAAACACATCAAGAATTATGATAATCAACATAGTTTGCAGGGAATTACCATGTCAGTCGGATACATCTCCCTACAGTCGAAAAGATTACCAGGTGAGCTGTGCTCATTGTCTTAAAATTGCTGTCCAATCAGATACAGATTAACAGAGTTGGAAGGGACCTTGCAGGTCATCTAGTCCAACCCCCCGCCTAAGCAGGAGACCCTTACATCTGCCTCTACCTAGGATCGAACTCACAACCTCCTGATTGTGAGGCTCCACCTCTAGGCCACGGCTTGCGTCTTCCAACAGGAAATTTCGAAATCTCGATATTCTTGGTGCCGAGGATTCTCTTTGATCTGTAAACTGCCCGAGATTGGGCAATCCTTCAAAGCAGAAGACCTTCCTCTGAAACTAGGACACATGGCCACCCAGAGCAGGATTCTTCTCAGCTTCCTCTTCTATGGTCTGTCTAATGTCAAACAGCTGCTTTCATGCGGCTTTGTAGTGCCTGTTGGCGCACAGCACCTCTCGGTTATGAAGCACTCTGGTATGAAAAACACGCTTCAAAAATGAGCGTTGTTATTCTGAAGGCCAACAGTGGAAATAAAACTTTGGAGAAATTTCCCAAAAAAAAACAGGCCGGTGTTACGTTAATTTGTTTGCCCTCAGACTTGTCTTCAACGGGGAAAATTTCAGATATTCTACGAAGTTTGATTGCATTTATAAGATAGGATAATCATTATTATTTTTTTGAGAACCAGTTTGGTCTTGTGATCGAGGTGCTGGACTAGGTACGGGGCACCTGAAATCTGCCTTAGGCACAAAAGTCAAGGGTAACTTTGAGCCAGTCACTCCTTCTCAGCCCTTGGGAGAAGGCAATGCAAACTACTTCCAAAAATGCTGCCTAGAAAAACAAATGATATAGTTTCTGGGAATTATTCTAACTCAAAGGCAAAACAATTTTCCTTTCCTTCCCTTTCCTTTCCTTTCCTTTCCTTCCCTTTCCTTCCCTTTCCTTCTTTCCTTTCCTTTCCTTTCCTTCTTTCCTTTCCTTTCCTTGCCTCCTTTCCTTTCCTTCCCTTCCCTTTCCCTTTCTCTTTCCTTTCCTTCTTTCCTCTCCTCTCCTCTCCTCTCCTCTCCTCTCCTCTCCTTTCCTTTCCTTTCCTTTCCTTCTTTCCTCTCCTCTCCTCTCCTCTCCTCTCCTTTCCTCTCCTTTCCTTTCCTTTCCTTTCCTTTCCTTTCCTTTCCTTTCCTTTCCTTTCCTTTCCTTCTTTCCTTTCCTTCCCTTTCCCTTTCCCTTTCCCTTTCCCTTTCTGTCCTTTCCTTTCCTTTCCTTTCCTTCCCTTTCCTTCTTTCCTTTCCTTTCCTTTCCTTCTTTCCTTTCCTTTCCTTGCCTTTCCCTTTCTCTTTCCTTTCCTTCTTTCCTCTCCTCTCCTCTCCTCTCCTTTCCTTTCCTTTCCTTTCCTTTCCTTTCCTTTCCTTTCCTTCTTTCCTCTCCTCTCCTCTCCTCTCCTCTCCTCTCCTCTCCTCTCCTCTCCTCTCCTTTCCTCTCCTTTCCTTTCTTCCCTTCCCTTCCCTTTTTTCCTCCCCTCCCTCCTCTCCTTTCCCCTTCCCTTCCCCTTCCCCTTCCCCTCCCTCCCTCCCCCATCCCCTTCTTTCCCCTTTTCTTTCCCACCATTACCCTTTTTCTCCCAATACAAATTCAATAGGTTGGCTACTTTGAACCTTCTTGAACATTTTCCCAACTAGATCATCAAGTCCAATTGCCATCAAATATAACGTGAAGTCAGCCAGTGAGTCCTGAAGAATACCTGAACAAAGGACAGAAGCAGCATCAACATAACAGGATGGCGAGAGCATTGTATGTGGCATGTGTGAGCCACATTGATGTTGCCACAATAGAGGGAGAAGGAGCGGGTAATCGGTTGGTGTTCTTAATTGTTACTTACCTGTCCCACTATTCCTGTGAGGGGATCAGGTTGGAAGAAATGTAGGAGGATGTCACTTCCCTATCTCCCTTCTCTCTCATCTGTCTGAGTTTGGATTATATTGACTTTCTTTAAGACCTCAACCCGAACTTCATACTTGAACTGTACATAGTAGCGTTTTTGTATGGTCTTCATTCCCCAACTAATGGAATTTGAAAGTGTCTATTTGAGAAGCTCTGTCCCCCACCAAGACTTCTTTTCCTAAAGTTCTTTGAGGAAAGGAAATGGTTCTCCAACAATTTAAGTCTGTTGTGTAGATAATGTGCCCATTGAATCTTCAACCCTCATGAAGAACAAAGAACAGTCAGTAGAGGCAATATCAGACAGAAGATGATTAAGGGGTGAAAATGAATGAGGGAGAAGACAAAGGACACAAGAAGAGCCAGTGGGGAAGTGGGGAAGATCTTTTTTTAAGGCAGAGAGAAAAGTGGGGAAGGGACTAAGGAAAACCAAGAAAGTAGGCACAATCTCAATAATATAGAGGACAACCTGGCTAATGAATCATTTCAGGTGTTCCAACTGTCTTCTGCTCAGCTAGAGTGAACAACAACAGTTTGGTCTAGTGATGAAGGCACCAGGCTAGAACCCAGGAGACTGTGAATTCTAGTCCTACCTTAGGCATGAAAGTTAGCTGGGTGTCTTTGGGCCAATCACCAGAAGACTCAGAGTTCTAGTCCCACCTTAGGCATGAAAGTAGGTTGGGTGACTTTGGGCCAATCACCAGGAGACAGTGAGTTCTATTCCTCAGGCATGAAAGCCATCTGGGTGACTTAGAGCCAATCACTGGGGGACTGTGAGTTCTAGTCCCACCTTAGGCATGAAAGCTGGTTGGGTGACTCTGGGCCAATCACCAGGAGACTATGAGTTCTAGTCCTTCCTCAGGCATGAAAGTTAGCTGGGTGTCTTTGGGCCAATCACCAGGAGACTGTGAGTTCTAGTCCCACCTTAGGCATGAAAGTTAGCTGGGTGTCTTTGGGCCAATCACCAGAAGACTCAGAGTTCTAGTCCCACCTTAGGCATGAAAGCTGGTTGGGTGACTCTGGGCCAATCACCAGGAGACTGTGAGTTCTAGTCCTTCCTCAGGCATGAAAGTTAGCTGGGTGTCTTTGGGCCAATCACCAGGAGACTGTGAGTTCTAGTCCTACCTTAGGCATGAAAGTTAGCTGGGTGTCTTTGGGCCAATCACCAGAAGACTCAGAGTTCTAGTCCCACCTTAGGTATGAAAGTAGGTTGGGTGACTTTGGGCCAATCACCAGGAGACTCGGAGTTCTAGTCCCACCTTAGGCATGAAAGCTGGTTGGGTGACTTTGGGCCAATCACCAGGAGACTGTGAGTTCTAGTCCTTCCTCAGGCATGAAAGTTAGCTGGGTGTCTTTGGGCCAATCACCAGAAGACTCAAAGTTCTAGTCCCACCTTAGGCATGAAAGTAGGTTGGGTGACTTTGGGCCAATCACCAGGAGACTCAGAGTTCTAGTCCCACCTTAGGCATGAAAGCTGGTTGGGTGACTTTGGGCCAATCACCAGGAGACTGTGAGTTCTAGTCCTTCCTCAGGCATGAAAGTTAGCTGGGTGTCTTTGGGCCAATCACCAGGAGACTGTGAGTTCTAGTCCTACCTTAGGCATGAAAGTTAGCTGGGTGTCTTTGGGCCAATCACCAGAAGACTCAGAGTTCTAGTCCCACCTTAGGCATGAAAGCTGGTTGGGTGACTTTGGGCCAATCACCAGGAGACTGTGAGTTCTAGTCCTACCTTAGGCATGAAAGTTAGCTGGGTGTCTTTGGGCCAATCACCAGAAGACTCAGAGTTCTAGTCCCACCTTAGGCATGAAAGTAGGTTGGGTGACTTTGGGCCAATCACCAGGAGACAGTGAGTTCTATTCCTCAGGCATGAAAGCCATCTGGGTGACTTAGAGCCAATCACTGGGGACTGTGAGTTCTAGTCCCACCTTAGGCATGAAAGCTGGTTGGGTGACTTTGGGCCAATCACCAGGAGACTGTGAGTTCTAGTCCTTCCTCAGGCATGAAAGCTGTCTGGGGGACTTGGAGCCAATCACTGGGAGACTGTGAGTTCTAGTCCCACCCTATGCATGAAAGCTGGTTGGGTGACTCTGGGCCAATCATCAGGAGACCATGAATTCTAGTCCTTCCTCAGGCATGAAAGCCGTCTGGGTGACTTAGACCCAATCACTGGGAGACTGTGAATTCTAGTCCCACTTTAGGACTCGGCAGGAGCCGAGGTGGTGCAGTGGTTAAAGTGCAGCACTGCAACCTACTTCAGCTGACTGCTAGTTCAACAGTTCAGCTGTTCAAATCTCACCGGCTCAAGGTTGACTCAGCCTTCCATCCTTCCGAGGTGGGTAAAATGAGGACCCAGATTGTTGGGGGCAATATGCTGAACCCTGTAAACCGCTTAGAGAGGGCTGTAAAGCACTATGAAGCGGTATATAAGTCTAAGTGCTATTGCTATTGCTATTTAGGCATGAAAGCTGGCTCTCTCTCTCTCAGCCCAACCCACACATAAGATTGTTGTGGGGGAAATAGGAGGAGGGAGGACTATTAGGTATATTTACCCCCTTGAGTTATACAGAAAAAAAATACTAAAGACGGGATAAAAAAAGAAAATGGATAAAATGAACTATTGTGCAAATTTGAATTCCTGGCTTGTGCTTCAGATTGGCAGAGGAGGTGCTGTTATTTGAGATGGGAGCCAAGACCTTACAAAAACTGTGTGGTAAACAGTACAGGCTGCCTGTGTTTCTTCGAGACCCTTGCCCAAGACAAGTGACCTCGGAAGCAGTCAAATGTTGCTAACAGCAAGCAAGGATCATTTCAGGCCTGCTGTTCTAGTTCGTTTAGTCCAGGGGTCGGCAAACTTAAACACTCAAAGAGCCAGTTGGACCCGTTTCCCACAGAAAAAAAAACACCGGGAGCCACAAAACCTGGGTGGGCGTGGCCAAATCGACATCACTCACTCCCACCCAGTCACATGACCCCCTAGCCACGCCTACCCAGCTAGTCATTAGGGCAGAGAACTGGGAACCACAAAACCTTTCTCTCTCTCTCTCTCTCTCTCTCTCTCTCTCTCTCTCTCTCTCTCTCTCTCTCTCTCTCCCCCTCTCTCTGTATCTCTCTGTATCTCTGTCTCTCTCTCCCCCTCTGACAGATAACATTACAAACATTGATCTTTCTTGGGCATGCAGTTCATATATGAAGTGCGTCACAAAGCAGTTTTGATGTGTGTTTTGCTTATTCAGTAATATTGTAATATACTGAAACCGGTGTTTCAATTTGGAAAGTCCACTGCAGTTAATGAAACAAATATCCAAAAAATAAGTTTTAAAACCGTTGTTTTAAATGGTGTTTAAAATAAATAGAGTGATTAAGATGCATCTCTCTCTCTTCTCTGAGCGGTCCTGGGTGCTCTCTAAAGTTTGTTTTCTTGCAGACGTTTAATTATCCAACTAGGTAACAGCATCAGTGCGATCTCATTTTAATCAGGCCAGCTGTGATTTGGTCTAGTCTAATGTGAGCATCTGTGGTCTGGCTACTTCCCAGCTCCAGCTAACTAGGAAACGTAACTACCACAGACCATTCACAGAGATTCCATGGCTTCCTGTGGCTTACTTCGCGTGCCCAGGTGGTTTGCTTAAAAAATCTTCATTGTGCTCTTGCAAATGAGCCAGTAGTATCTTTCCCCACCCCCACCCCCAATATATTACATTTAAACCGTATACACAGGAAGATCTTAAGATGCCTAGCTGGTACAGCTGTTAAAAGATGTCCTTCTCCTGGACATACGTTGCACTTTTATTAATTCTTTGCCATTTTTATTAGAGATGTTTCACGGGGTTAAAAGATAAGCATGCAATAATATAAAGGAAGAGTAAAGGAAAAGAAGAGTCAGCTAAGAGATTGAAGGGAAATTATTATAAAAAGGGAAAAAAAGATAAGATAAATAAAGAAGTGGTTTCCAATCTTCTTTACAGTAATGGTAATTACACACTTACCCTCTCTCTTCCCTCATTAAAGTTACTTTAATGAATACTTCCAATAGTGGATATTCCCAATATTCAGTTCATTTTAATCAGTAAACCCATAAATTACCAATTCATTTTTTCCATTTTCAACAAAAAGTCCAGAAGTTACCTATCATCCATCTATCTATCTAATTATCTATCTATCTATCTATCTATCTATCTATCTATCTATCTATCTATCTATCTATCTATCATCTATCATCTATCAATCATCTATTATCTATCAATCATCTATCATCTATCTATCATCTATCAATCACCTATCATTCATCATCTATCCATTATCTATCATATTTTATCTATCAGTCATCTATCTATCATCTATCATCTATCTATCCATCTATCATCTATCATCTATCAATCATCTATCATGTATCTATTATCTAGCTAGCAGATAGCTAGCTATCAACCATCTATCATCTATCTATCCATCTATCATCTATCATCTATCAATCATCTATCATGTATCTATTATCTAGCTAGCAGATAGCTAGCTATCAACCATCTATCATCTATCATCTATCATCTATCACCTATCAGTTATCTATCTATCCATCATCTATCCATCAAAGGTGGGATTCAGCAGGTTCTGACCAGTTTTGGAGAGCCAGTAATGGAAATGTTGAGTAGTTCGAAGAACCAGTAAATACCACCTCTGACTGGCCCCGCCCCCATCTATTCTCTGTCTCCCAAGTCCCAGCTGATCGGGAGGGAATGGGGATTTTACAGTAACCTTCCCCTGCCACGCTCACCAAGCCACACCCACCAAGCCACGCCACACCCACCAAGCCAAGCCCACAGAACCAGTACTAAAACAATTTGAATCCCACCACTGCTATCCATCATCTATTATCTATCTAATTCATATACCGCCCATGGAGAACAGTTGGTTTGCTTCTTCAGTGCTTAAAAAAAAACACAAACAACCCCAACCCAGCCACTGTGTGGATCTTGAAGTTGCAATGTTGTACAACTCTGTCACCAATGTGACTGTATAACTCTAATATACTGTATTTTTGGAGTATAAGACGCACCTTTTTCCTCCCTAAATGTGGCTGAAAATTTGGGTGCGTCTTATGCTTCTAATGTAGCTTTTTTTCCAGCCCTAATTAGGTGCTAACAGATCTTCCCAGCTCTTACTGGCTTGCAGGCTTTTTCATTGTTACTCTCTCCAAAGAATGTTTTTCCAGCCCTAAGTCTTTGCAGGGTTTTTTTCATTGCTCTACTTGCTCTGAATAAGTTTTTTTCTAGCCCTAACCAGGTGCTAACGATCTTCCCAGCTCTTACTGGCTTGCAGGTTCTTTCATTGTTATTCTCTCAGAAGAAGGTTTTTTTAAGTCCTAACCAGGAGATAAAATAATGTGCTGCAGCTGCTCCGAATAAGTTGTTTTCTAGCCCTAACCAGGTGCTAACGATCTTCCCAGCTCTTACTGGCTTGCAGGCTCTTTCATTGTTACTCTCTCAGAAGAAGGTTTTTTTAAGTCCTAACCAGGAGATAAAATAATGTGCTGAAGCTGACCAGACTAAGGATGCTAGCCAGAGGAATACCTGGTAGGCAGATTTTTCCCCCCTATTTTCCTCCCCAAAAACTAAGGTGCGTCTTATACTCCGGTGCGTCTTATACTCCGAAAAATACGGTACCTGAGATAAGGTTTTTCCAGCTTTATGAATTGTCTATTCACTGGAGATACTACCATTTGCTTCTCTCACTTGGTGCATGCGAAATATGCACCGTATCCCTATGCAAAAAACGACATGCGTACTTATACAGAATATCTCAGGGGTTTGTCATCAAGGAAGCTGCTCTACGTTTGCCGTGCAGAAGTTCCAAGTGGATTATTCCCGCTCTGTTTATCATGTGGTCCAAGTGCATGCCAAGGATATGAGTGTAGTCAGGAAATTATAAATTGTGCAGAATCTCAGCATTTAGGTGGAACTGAGTCAGTAGACTTTTTCATTGCTGTTATTGCCACTGACATCTAACAAGGAGACTATTTTTAATTTGATTACAAGTCTAGGTCAAAGAAGATAATGCACGCAAATAGGGGGAGGGGAGGGACCGCATTCCGAGAAAGTGATCTGGCCTTTTTTCATTGTTGCCTTTTTTTAAAATAGCTGTCAGTGATGGGCTGTGATCTAAATGAGTACAAGGGTAATTGAAGAAAGTTGGAAAGATATCTCGGCTCCGCGCTGAATCAAATTCTTTGGACAGAAGGTCACAGATTTTAAATCTGGGTCTCTAATTGAAACCATTAATGACTGCAAAGACATCCACGAGGATTTTCATACTATTGCTGGTCAAATGGGGTTCTTTATCAAGTATCATTGTTTACTCCAGAGCAAACTGGGTTTGCTCCAGGGGTGAAATTCAGCAGGTTCTGACAGGTTCTGGAGAACTGGTAGCGGAAATTTGGAATAGTTCAGAGAACCGGCAAATACCACCTCTGGCTGGCCCCACCCCCATCTATTCTCTGCCTCCCGAGTCCCAGCTGATCGGGAGAAAATGGGGATTTTGCAGTCACCTTCCCCTGGAGTGGGGAGGGAATGGATATTTTGCAGTATCCTTCCCCTGGAGTGGGGAGGGAATGGAGATTTTGCAGTAACCTTCCCCTGGAGTGGGGAGGGAATGGAGATTTTGCAGTATCCTTCCCCTGGAGTGGGGAGGGAATGGAGATTTTGCAGTATCCTTCCCCTGGAGTGGGGAGGGAATGGAGATTTTGCAGTATCCTTCCCCTGGAGTGGGGAGGGAATGGAGATTTTGCAGTATCCTTCCCCTGGAGTGGGGAGGGAATGGAGATTTTGCAGTATCCTTCCCCTGGAGTGGGGAGGGAATGGAGATTTTGCAGTATCCTTCCCCTGGAGTGGGGAGGGAATGGAGATTTTGCAGTATCCTTCCCCTGGAGTGGGGAGGGAATGGAGATTTTGCAGTATCCTTCCCCTGGAGTGGGGAGGGAATGGAGATTTTGCAGTAACCTTCCCCTGGAGTGGGGAGGGAATGGAGATTTTGCAGTATCCTTCCCCTGGAGTGGGGAGGGAATGGAGATTTTGCAGTATCCTTCCCCTGGAGTGGGGAGGGAATGGAGATTTTGCAGTATCCTTCCCCTGGAGTGGGGAGGGAATGGAGATTTTGCAGTATCCTTCCCCTGGAGTGGGGAGGGAATGGAGATTTTGCAGTATCCTTCCCCTGGAGTGGGGAGGGAATGGAGATTTTACAGTATCCTTCCCCTGCCATCCCCACCAAGCCACGCCCACCAAGCCAAGCGAAACCAAGCCAAGCCAAGCCAAGCCAAGCCAAGCCAAGCCAAGCCAAGCCAAGCCAAGCCAAGCCACGCCCACCAAGCCACGCCCCCAGAACCAGTAGTAAAAAAATTGAATCCCTGGGAGCCCGTTTTCGCTGGCAGAGCATTCGGGCCACCACAGTGCCCCCCCTTGACATGAGTGACTTCAAGCTGGCCACACCCACCCTGCCCATGCCTACCCCAGCCCCCCAAGGTCAAACTCAACCCTAATGTGGCTCTCAATGAAATCGAGTTTGACACCCCTGCTCTAGAGAATCAGTTTTATTTTTCAGAAAGACTCCGCGTGATTTCACAGGCATTCACAGAAAATGATGGGAAGAATTAGCCACCTGCCTTTTTGGTTTTGGTTTTAAGGCAACTGAACTTGGTGGAGGAGAAAGCATTCTGGGCAAGCCAAAACATGACATGGGAAGTAGCTTTATGACTTTGTCATCTAATAATTCGACTTTTTTTTTCTTTTACGACTGATGGTGCTCATCGATTTAATGAGAACCACAAGTGTTCTCAAAATTGGTCCCCAAAGAGTCTTTATTTGGGTACAGGTGCTAAATTTAGCTGTTGGTGTGTAACACCATCTGGTTTGGATCTATATTTTTCTTTCCCCAAATACACCAGGGATGCATGCTTTCTTTTCTCCCTCCCTCCCTCCCTCCCTCCCTCCCTCCCTCCCTCCCTCCCTCTCTCTCTCTCTCTCTCTCTCTCTCTCTCTCTCTCTCTCTCTCTCTCTCTCTCTCTCTCTCTCTCTCTCTCTCTTTCTCTCTCTCTAACATTTCATGTGGTTTGGGTACTGGCTGCCATCAACCAAGAATGATTAGAATGTTACATTCTAATAACATTACTGATGAGCTGTGGTGGCGCAGTGGTTAGAACGCAGTACTGCAGGCTACTTCTGCTGACTGCCAGCTGCCTGCAATTTGGCAGTTCGAATCTCACCAGGCTCAAGGTTGACTCAACCTTCCATCCTTCCGAGGTGGGTAAAATGAGGACCCAGATTGTTGGGGGCAATGTGCTGACTCTGTAAACCGCTTAGAGAGGGCTGTAAAAGCACTGTGAAGCGGTATATAAGTCTAAGTGCTATGGCTATTGCTATTACGAGCAGGCCTTGTACAAATCTAGACTTGAATCTTGGTGAGAACATCTTTCAATTCTCTAGAAGCCTATGGCTCAAGCTCCAAGTCCATTGTGCATCTCTATGGCTGTTGAATACAGAAAAAGACAACAACTTTTACAGGTAGTTCTCGACTTATGGACCACAAGTGAACCCAAAACTTTCTGTTGCTAAAGAAGGCAGCTGTCAAGTGAGTTTTTCCCCATTTTATGATATTTTTGCCACAGCTCTTACGCAAATCACTTCAGTTGTCAAAGGAACCATGCGATCGTTAAGGAAATCTGCCTTCCCCAGAGGTGGGCTTCAAAAATTTTAGCAAGGGGTTCTCTGCCCGGTTACTGGGTGGGCGTGGCCATGGTGGGGGGAGTTTTTGCCTGCAGGCCTCGAGTTCGACACCCCTGATCTAAAAAAAGAAAAGCAATTACATTGTTTGGTTAATCTACCAGATGGGCTATTTGGCTTTTGACAGGGTAAAGGTTGAACAATTAGCAGAGGAGATATTGTTTTCTAGGTGCCCTTAAATCTCACTTGTGCAACTTAATTTAAGAAATGATGACGTGTCCGAGGCACCAAAAATCGCAAAACGGGGAAACGGTGCCAGAGAATAAAGTGGCTGCTTGCTGTTTCCCAATATTTTTATCTGTTGTGTAACCAATTGCATTTTTGTCTCATGAGTTAGTGCCAAGGCAAGCTGGAATTCTGACTCACTGATAAGATGTTAACATCGGCCTTATACATAGCTGAAGTGTCTGACCTATGAAGTCATTTCACTTCCATCTTCTTCACCCAAACAGACGGTTCAGTGATGTAAACCCTTGAAGAGCTCACGCAAATATCCTGGACAAAAATGCCTTCCATTCACAAGTACATCATGTCATGTGACTCCCGCACACGGTGCTCGATTCAGTGCTTTTTATAGTGTTCTCTGTAAGAAGCTTTGCTGCAATTCTCACAAATAAGCTGTCCGAAGTCCGTTGCTGATTTGATTTGGTAGATCGGTTCTCTGGAGGCCTATAATATCCAGGATTTGCTCAATTCTAAACAAGGATACAGATTAACAGAGTTGGAAGGGACCTTAGAGTCCAACCCCCCCCCTCACCCAAGCAGGAGACCCTACACCAGTGATGGCGAACCTTTTTTTCCTCGGGTGCCGAAATAGTGTGTGTGCGCACTATCACATGCGCGTGCGTGCCCACACCCATAATTCAAAGCCCCTCACTTGCCCCACCCCGCTACGCATGCTTGCGCAACCCCCTCCACTCCCCCATTTTCTGACTTCCAGTGTGCCCGGTAGGCCCGTTTTTCGCCCTCCCCAGGCTCCAGAAGCTTTCTTGGAGCTTGGGGGGGCGAAAACGCTCCCCCGCCACCCTGGAGGCCCTATGGAGGCCGAAATCACCCTCCCAGAGCCTCCGCATGAGCCAAAAATCAGCCGGCAGGCACGCACATGTGCACTGGAGCTGAGCTAGGGCAACGGCTCGCGTGCCGGCAGATATGGCTCTGCGTGCCACCTGTGGCACCCGTGCCATAGGTTCGCCATCACTGCCCTACACTATTTCTGACAAACGACAGTCCAATCTCGTCTTCAAAGTCTCAAGTGATGAAGCTCCCACAACTTCTGAAGGCAACTTCTGTTCCATGGGTTGATTGCTCTCACTGTCAGAAAATTTCTCCTTATTTCCAGGTTGAATCTCTCCTTGTTCAGTTTCCATCCATTACTCCTTGTCTGGCTTCAAGTGCTTTGGAAAACTGGTTGACCCCCTCCTCTCTGTGGCAGTCCCTCAAATATTGAAACACTACTATCATGTCTCCCCTGGTCCTTCTTTTCACTAGACTAGCCATGCCCAGTTCCTGCAACCGTTCTTCGTATGCTTTAGCCCCCAGTCTCCTGATCCTCTTGGTTGCTCTTCTCTGCACTCTTTCTAGAGTCTCAACATCTTTTTTTATAGCATGGTGACCAAACCTGGATGCAGTATTCTAAGTGTGATCTTATTATTGAATCATTATTGGATTATTAGGTGCTCTGAAGTACAACTATAAAACTTGCAGTGGCTGGAATTAGCATGGGTTAATCCAATTTACTGATAAGAGGGCCACTTTCTGTAGCAGTATGTGTGCATGATTAAGGATGTTCAATTGCTCAGCTATCGAGATGGTGCAGTGGTTAAATGCAGCACTGCAGGCTACTGCTAGTTCAGCAGTTCAGCTGTTCAAATCTCACCGGCTCAAGGTTGACTCAGCCTTCCATCCTTCTGAGGTCGGTAAAATGAGGACCCAGATTGTTGGGGGCAATATGCTGAACTCTGTAAACCGCTTAGAGAGGGCTGTAAAGCACTATGAAGCGGTATATAAGTCTAAGTGCTATTGCTATTGCTATTGCTATCGGCAAGAACGTAGGAACTCTTTGGAAACAAGATTATATTTCATAATTATACTCTTGACTGCGAAAGAGTTGTTAAAACAAAACAAAATATGACCAGGTCAACATGGGTTTTATAACCCATCAGTGTGACATTTGCTTCACTCACAGCACACAGGAGTCCAATTTCCTAACATAATTTATTTGGATTGTTGTTAATGATTGTTCTTTCGATCACTTCTGCTTGAGCTTGGTGCTATGTAATAGGTTTCCAAGCTGCAAGACAAACAGCTTTTGTTTGTGAGATGTTGGGGGCATGGCAGGGTTGTGTGTGCGCTACCGACATAGCCTGGGAAATGAAGCTGGGGAGGGTTTTTTTTTCTCAGCGTAGTGAAACCGATTTAGGGATTATAGCCTTAATGAAATGAGATTTCATCATGATTGCCTTATGAAATTAATTAGAGAGCAGGCAACTGGCCAAGACGTCAACCAGCGATATACGTTTCTCCTCTGTTTTGTTTTGCAGTCTTGGGGGCTGTGAAAGGATAGATTGGTTCTCTATCCAAAGAAACACTTAAACTTTGTTGTGTTGGCAGAAAATTGTGCTGAAAACAAGCACTGAGGCAACCAGAATTAGCAAGAAAAATGTATATGCTTTTTATTGCCTCCTTTATTCCCATAATTAGGAGATGTTTGTCACGAGATCTCGAGCAGTTACTCTACTGCAGTGATTCTCAATCTTGGCCACTTGAAGATATGTGAACTTCAACTCCCAGAATTCCCCAGCCAGCAGGACTGGCTGGGGAATTCCGGGAGTTGAAGTCCACCTGTCTTCCAGTGGCCAAAGTTAAGAAATACTGCTCTACTGTATGGCTTGTCACATGATTTCTAAGCACTGCAATGTGTCGCGTACAGCGCAAAAGAAATTCCAGTGTGAAAGTTAAGAGCCGAGGTGGCGCAGCGGTTAGAGGCAGTACTGCAGGCCACTTTAGCTGACTGTGATCCGCAGGTCAGCAGTTCAAATCTCACCGGCTCAAGGTTGACTCAGCCTTCCATCCTTCCGAGGTAGGTAAAATGAGGACCCAGATTGTTGGGGGCAACATAAATATACATTGCTTACTGGTGTAAACCGCTTAGAGAGTGCTTGCACTGTGAGGCGGTATATAAATCTCACAAATAAATAAATAAATAAGTTCTTGAAGGAAATAGTAACCTTATAGTTCTATTTCTTAGAAATACCACTCGATTTATTCCATGTCTTTGGTGGGTTTTTCAGAATCATATCCTCACCTTAATGTCTGTGGCTGCTCAAATCTACAAGCACCCTAGCCTGAAGAATTCTATCAACCTGGTGGTGGTGAAGGTCTTGGTAGTGGAAGATGAAAAGGATGGACCAGAAGTATCGGACAATGGCGGTCTGATGCTGAGGAACTTCTGTAATTGGCAACAGTTCTTCAACCCTCCAAGTGACCGTCATCCAGAACACTACGACACTGCAATCCTGCTGACAAGACAGGTATTTAGGTGAAGGGTTGTCTGAGGGACATCTTGGAGATGATCTGGTAGAAGAATGGAGGACCATTCCTTTGCAACTCAACATTCCTATCATTTCCATCTTACCTTTCTCAATCACAGGATTTCTGTGGACATCAAACCTGCAGAACCCTTGGAGTGGCTGAGACTGGCACCATGTGTGATCCAAACAAAAGCTGTTCTGTGATAGAAGACGAGGGTCTCCAAGCAGCTTACACCTTGGCCCATGAACTAGGTAGCTGCCACGCCTATCTTGATGGGTAGTCTGTCATCATTGTATCAAAATCAACATCTGCCTTGTAGATAAGCTACAAGCTATTGTAATAATAATAATAATAATAATAATAATAATAATAATAATAATAATAATAATAATAATAATAACAACAACAACAACAACAACAACAACAACAACAACAACAACAACAGAGTTGGAAGGGACCTTGGAGGTCTTCTAGTCTAACCCCCTGCTTAGGCAGGAAACCCTACACCACTTCAGACAAATAGTTATCCAACATCTTCTTAAAAACCTCCAGTGTTGGAGCATTCACAACTTCTGGAGGCAAGCTGTTCCACTGATTAATTGTTCTAACTGTCAGGAAATTTCTCCTTAGTTCTAAGTTGCTTCTCTCCTTGATTAGTTTCCACCCATTGCTTCTTGTTCTACCCTCAGGTGCTTTCGAGAATAGTTTGAATCCCTCTTCTTTGTGGCAACCCCTGAGATATTGGAGCACTGCTATCATGTCTCCCCTAGTCCTTCTTTTCATTAAGCTAGACATACCCAGTTCCTGCAACCGTTCTTCATGTGTTTTAGCCTCCAGTCCCCTAATCATCTTTGTTGCTCTTCTCTGCACTCTTTCCAGAGTCTCAACATCCTTTTTACAACCTAAATTGTAGGTTGCATTCTCAAGATTGGCTCTTAAAGAAAGGATGATACTTGTTGATACTCTCTGAGCTAGGTGGTTTTGTTGCAGACATTTCATTGCTCAACTAGGTAACATTGTCAATGCATTGACACATTGATCAATGCATCTATCATCTTTTAGAAGAGAATATTTGTAGCTCAGGGCCGAACTGTGAAGTCCTTGGTGCTCTCTGAGCTTGGTGGTTTTCTTGCAGACATTTCATTACCCAACTGAACCACCAAGCTCAGAGAGCACCAAGGACTCCACAATTCAGCCCTGAGCTACAAATATTCTCTTCTAAACGATGATAGGTTAAATAGCTTTCTATGATGAAATGTGGAGAATCCATTGGCACCAAAATGACATAATATTCCAAAATAACATAAAACTTTGTGTCTATACATATATTTTAAAAAATTAAATATGGTTGCATAGTTCTACGAGGGTGAGTCAAAAAGTAATTCCATTTTCTTTAGGACAGGTATAATTACCAACGCAGGAACATGTAGCATACATCAAAATGAAGCTGGTCCTCTGTGGATCACATCCCTACTTCTCAACATAGTCACCGTTTCTCTCAATAGCAATGTTCCACCTTCGAATGAGAGCATGTATCCCTGCCTCGTAAAATTTTGTTGACTGTTCTTTGAGCCACTTCTTCACTGCAGTTTTCGCTTCCTCGTCACTGGAATAATGTTTGCCTCTCAAACCCTCTTTCCTGGGGCCGAAGAGATGATAGATGATTTGTCTGAAATGGTACATGGTCTCCTGCTTGAGCAAGGGGTTGGACTAGAAGACCTCCAAGGTCCCTTCCAATCCTATTATTCTATGTTCTATGCTCTAACCATCCATTTTTCTTTCTTTGCAGGGCACGTGCTCAGCATGCCTCACGATGACTCCAAGAGCTGCGAAAGGCTCTTCGGGACATTAGGAAGACATCACATGATGGCTCCGTTGTTTATTCATTTAAACAAGACTCTGCCTTGGTCCCCATGCAGTGCCATGTATATCACAGAATTCCTGGATGGAGGACATGGTACATATCCTCCTATATATATATAATCATGCTGAGCTCGTTTGACAATGTTTGTGCGATAAGTTTCAACCCTTGCAAACAGGATCAGGTTCATGTTTCAAAGCGCCATTTTTGAAACCAAATCTGATGCATACCAAGCTGGACTGAATTTTTGTTAAGTCAGTTTTGTGTGAGCAAAGGAGCGTGTCACTTTAAGCCTCCAATAAATTAAATCTGCTTTTGAAGAAATAGCACTGATCAAAAATGTAGGCATTTGTTGCCTTCATTTCAAAGAACACTTTACAGATTTTGCTTTATCTAATGCAAATTGATGCTATCTGGCTTTTAATTATATTATTTTCTCTGCTGCAAAGTTTCATAAAAGTCTATGTCTAAACATTCTACGCTTCAACGCAACTTACTTCTCAAAACATGGGCACTCAAACAAGGGTACCGAGGTGCAGAACTTTTACAAACTTAATTCATAAACTCTTAAAAATGAAAAAAAAGGGGGGGGGTTGGCTCTTTGTTATGGTTCTGCTAACCTGATAAAATACATTACAATAGTTTGCATCCAGGGGTGGGTTCCAACTTACCTCGCTGCCGGTTCGCTCTCTCCTGCGCTGCGTGGGCGTGCCTCGTGGGCGCGCGTGTGCTTTGCGCGTGCATGCACAGTAACGAAAAATCTGGGGGGGAACCAAAGCCAGAAAAAAGATGGCGACCGCATGCACAGTGCCAGAACTTGGCTTCTGTGCATGCTCAGAAGAAAAAATAAATAAAAAAATTCAAAAAAAATATGGTGTCGCCCATGGACCGGCACTGACCAATCCAGTTCAGTGATGTCATCATGATGTCACCAGCAGGTCACTACCGGTTCGGGCAAACCAGTCCGAACCGGGAGGAACCCACCCCTGTTTGCATCAGACTGAAGGCTCCTTGGGATAAATGGATGGATCAGAATCAGAACAGAGCTGGAAGTGTCATTTCAGTCATTTCAGAAAAGTGACTGTGCAGTCACTTCTTAAAAGACTCAAATGATGAAGCACCCACAACTTCTGAAGACATTAATTGGTTAATTGTCCTCACTATTAGGAAGTTTCATCTTAATTCCAGGTTGCTTTTTTCCTTGATTAATTTCCATGCATTGTTTCTTGTTCTGCCTTCAGGTGCTTTGGAAAATAAGTTGACCCCCCCTCTTCTTTGTGGCAGCCCCTCATGGAGGGATGGAGGGATGGATGCATGGATGGATGCATGGATGGATGCATGGGTGAGATGCTACCGGTTCATCCCGGTGTGGGTGTACCGGTAGCAGCAGCAGCCAGTGGTTCAGAGAACTGGTAGCAGTGGCAGCGCGAGGCTCTGCCCACCCACCCAGATGCCGCCATTTTCTTTTTTTAACCCTCTGTCCATGCGCAAAGCGTTCTGCGCATGTGCAGAGGGTGCAAAAGCACACGCACAAGTGGAGCACAGGGCAAAAAGCTCACGCACACGCGCAAAGCGTGCACTTCCAAACCGGTAGGGAAGGTAAGTAGATTTCACCGCTGGATGGGTGGATTCATTTGTTTATTTTTTTGTTTGTTTTACAGTAGAAAGCTCAAGGCAATCACAATGACCAATTTCTGCTTTATGGACTTCTTTAAGAGCCTCATTGAAATTTGGCTGTAAGGATAATACATTCTTTGAGACAATCTTTGTACTTTTTCACCAGGTAACTGTCTGCTTGATGAACCAGCCCAACTTATCGCTCTACCAACTGACCTTCCAGGCCAAATACCATTGTATAACTTAGACCAGCAGTGTCAGCAAATATTTGGCAAAGAATTCCGACACTGCCCCAATGCCACACAGGAAGATGTCTGCTCCCAGCTTTGGTGCAAGTTGGAAACCGGAGAGCAACTCTGCCACACCAAAAATGGTAGCTTGCCCTGGGCTGATGGGACACCCTGCGGGCCAGGGAAAATGTGTTTGGAGAGCCACTGCGTGGCACAAGACACAGTGATGCCCAAGGTAACTACAGTAAACTCCGATCCAGACCAGACCTATCCTTCCTACAAAGAATCCGCTCCCGTGAACTCCACCACAAACTAAAAATGCGACAAGACAATGGTGAAACTGACCTATATATAGACTACCGTGCAGACTGCATCAAAACTAAATCTCCCAACCTACGTCCCAACATTCAACCTCCCACCATTCAAAACTAGGAACGCACGCCCCAAACTACCTCTCTACCTGCAACTTCTACAACCACTAATGACCTTATCTACCTCGCTACTACCACTGACCAAACTTCCTCACTACCTACCAATACTAACAACTCTACTATAGACCTCAGTTGCCCTAACCTTAACTACCTCAACCTCAACTACCTCACTTCTACTACTAACTTAACTACCCAACTACCTACCACTCCCTCTACCTCTCCAACTAATAATGACCTTAAATGCAAGCTACTTAATGCAAGAAGTCTTGTAAATAAAATACCTGAATTCCTCCTCCTATTAAATATGACTAATTTCGACATCATATTTGTCTGCGAAACGTGGCTAAAGTCATCCCTCCCTGACTCAATTATAGAAAGTAATCTTAGAGGGAGATATAACGTGGACCACCTATCTCTAATAAGGTAGAAATAGCATGTGAAGAACAATGATAGTGTTTGGTTGGTTGGGACTGTGTTGAATAAAAGCATCTATAATGGAGTAAAATCATTTGTGAAGAACCAGCAAAAAGAAGATATTCAAAGCTTTCAAAGCTCTGTGTGATAAATGATGGAATAGAAACATGAGAGGACAGAGGGAAACTATACCTATTACTCTCTGGCTGGCTGGTTAGGATTAGAATGGTCTTCCAGTTGCTACAAAGAACTTTTTAAAAATTTCCATTGCTTATATCTGAACCTTTAATATTTTGGTTATAGCTCACGGCTGAGAATATACCTAACACTCTTTCCTCCTCCATAGTAACTGTGTGAGATGGGTTGGGCTGAGAGGGGGACTGTCCCAAAGTCAACCAATTGGCTTTCATGCCTAAGGCAGGACTAGAACTCCCAATGTCCTAGTGATTGGCCCAAAGTCAACCAATTGGCTTTCATGCCTAAGGCAGGACTAGAACTCACACTGTCCTAGTGATTGGCCCAAAATCACCCAGTTGGCTTTCATGTCTAAGGCAGGACTAGAACTCACAATGTCCTAGTGATTGGCCCAAAGTCACCCAGTTGGATTTCATGCCTAAGGCAGGACTAGAGCTCACAATGTCCTAGTGATTGGCCCAAAGTCAACCAATTGGCTTTCATGCCTAAGGCAGGACTAGAGCTCACAATGTCCTAGTGATTGGCCCAAAGTCAACCAATTGGCTTTCATGCCGAAGGCAGGACTAGAACTCACATTATCCTAGTGATTGGCCCAAAGTCACCCAGTTGGCTTTCATGCCTAAGGCAGGACTAGAGCTCACAATGTCCTAGTGATTGGCCCAAAGTCAACCAATTGGCTTTCATGCCGAAGGCAGGACTAGAACTCACATTGTCCTAGTGATTGGCCCAAAGTCACCCAGTTGGCTTTCATGCCTAAGGCAGGACTAGAACTCACACTGTCCTAGTGATTGGCCCAAAGTCACCCAGTTGGATTTCATGCCTAAGGCAGGACTAGAGCTCACAATGTCCTAGTGATTGGCCCAAAGTCACCCAGTTGGCTTTCATGCCTAAGGCAGGACTAGAACTCACACTGTCCTAGTGATTGGCCCAAAGTCACCCAGTTGGCTTTCATGCCTAAGGCAGGACTAGAACTCACATTGTCCTAGTGATTGGCCCAAAGTCACCCAGTTGGATTTCATGCCTAAGGCAGGACTAGAACTCACAATGTCCTAGTGATTGGCCCAAAGTCACCCAGTTGGCTTTCATGCCTAAGGCAGGACTAGAACTCACAGTCTCTTGGTTTCTAGCCTGGAACCTTCAACCCTAGACCAAACTGGCGCTTCATCCAAAGCAGAGAATAGCATCTCTTGGAGACTTTCATCCCCTTCCAGGTACCAGAGATGTGTCCTTCTCTCTCTTTTTCTAAGACAACTACTACAATAGTTGAAGCAGAGCAGACTATTCTACTGCTCCTTCACCAGAGGGGGGAGGGGATCAGGCTTTTCCCCCCTGTTGCTTTAATATCTTTCATGGAGAGAAGACGAATCTCTCAGTGACTTCTCACATAAGCCATAATCCAACCATTTGTGTCTTGCAGCTTGCTGTGGATGGAAACTGGGGTCCCTGGAGCTCGTGGGGGCCGTGTTCCAGGACATGTGGAGGAGGGGTGCATTTCTCTTACAGAGACTGTGACAACCCAGTGCCCAAAAACGGGGGCAAATACTGTGAGGGACAAAGAGTGCAATATGAGTCTTGCAACATTGAGGAATGCTCCCCAACTGGTAATCTCCTCTTTTACAGCAACATTTGCTATCAAGTGTTAGACGTTTGTACGGAAATGGCTTGTGCAGAAATGAATCAATAACCCGGTTGTGTTAACCCAGCAGGTTTTACAGCCATTTATAGCATCCCAAAGTCACGTGACCATATTTTACCATGGTTTTGCCGAAAATCGGCATTTGCTGACAGTTTTCTATAATTCTGTACCCATAGCAAACCATTTGTGTGCCTGTGTGTAATATTTATGTACACATATGGCATATATACATAGGATTAAATAGTATATTTTGGACGTTCAGTAGTAGTAAATAGACAGGGAAATTGTATCTCGTTTGAGGCCTTTGAGGCGAGGAGAGGCCAGGCACCCTAATCCTAACCCTTGACGTGAGTGATGTCAAGTTGGCCACGCCCACCCAGTCACATGACCCCCCAGTCACATGATCACCCAGCAACCCCTACCTAGTCACATGACCACAAAGCCATTCCCACCCAGTCACATGACCGCAACGCCACGCCCATAGTCACATGACCATCAAGACATGCCCACAAAATAAGCCACACCCACAGAGTGGTAGTAAAAAATTTGGAACCCACCCCTGATTAGGAGCACCAGCAGCCCCGGCAAAAAATTTCTCTCTCACAGCAGGCTAACAAGTCCGTCCAACCAGAAGATGAATAGTTGTCTGCCACACCTATTCATCTCTGCCCCCTGCCTTTTATACCCAGGGCTAGGGTGGTGCTTCGCTAGCAGCAGTGGCTCTTCCATCCCAAGGATCGGCCCACAGATTTCCACTGCTCTCCTCTCCTTTGCCTTCTGCCCATCAGGCACTGGACCCAGCTGTTCCTCCTCTTCCTCATCAGCCACCTCCAGACCTGGGGGCTGTTGACTCTCCATCTGAGGGCTGACGGACAGCCCAGACTCCACCTCTGTCACTCTCTCTCTCTCTTTGACAGCTCCATTCCCTCTTCCCCCTTGGAGGTCTCAGGTTGACTTGATACTGATCCTGACTTCCACATTTCCTCCTCCTCTGATTTGGCTGCTGGAGGGACCAGTGGCCGACAGGCCACAACAGGCAGTATGCCATAGCTGCTCACTCAGCATAGCCCATGGGGGACATGAGTTAAGTCAGGCTGCATATCTACACAGTAGAATTGGTTGCTTTGGAGCTGAAATGTTCGATAGATGTATTCCCAGGTAAATGCAAATTACATTTAGTGGAAGTGAAGTTAGGATCATAGACCCAACAGACGTTGTAGGCTGTCAATCAGGTTCCTGCATCACTTTCAGGCCAGAGAAAATTACTGGCCTGAAAATGAAACGTTGAAAACGAGATTTTGTGTTGTGCGTGTATCCGCATTCACGTCGGCTCTTTTCATTTCCATTGTAGGTATAAGCTTTCGAGAGCACCAATGTGAGAAATATGACAGATACAACTTCACCGACTCAAATGGGAATTTGCGAGAATGGGTCCCCATGTATGCTGGTGTATCTCCTCGAGATCGTTGCAAATTAGTCTGCCGGGCTAAAAGAGGGAATGAATTCAAAGTCTTTGAGACCAAAGTAAGAATTCTATTTAATGCGTCCACCATTTTTACAAATTTCAAAACCTCTTGCCTACTAAAAGTTTTCCTAATTTCCCTGTTGCTAGTGTGGGCACCAATGCAACTATGTTCTCCTGGCTGGGAAGAAAATAAAACATACAAAGAGCGGTTGCAGGAACTGAGCTTGGCCAGTCTGGCGAAGAGAAGGACCAGGGATGACATGATAGCAGTGTCCCAATACTTGAGGGGATGCCACAGAGAGGAGGGGGTCAGGCTGTTCTCTATGGCACCAGAAAGCCAAACAAGGAATAACGGATGGAAGCTGACCAAGGAGAGATTCAACCTGGAAGTGAGGAGAAACTTTCTGACGGTGAGAGCGATCAACCAGTGGAACAGCTTGCCAGCGGAGGTTGTGAGAGCCCCAACACTTGCGATCTTCAAAAGGAGACTGGACTGCCATCTGTCTCAAATGGTGTAGGAACTCCTGCTTGAGCAGGGGGTTGGACTAGATGACCTACAAGGTCCCTTCCAACTCTAATAAATAAAAAACCATGTTTCCTATAAAATTGGGAGAAAAATCTATATACAGCTTGAGGCATAGATGAAAACTCCCATCCATCAGAATTATTACATCCGCCTGCCACATTTGCACACATTTACCAAACGTGCAGAAGAATCTGAACATATCCACACGTGCCTAAACCCACATGTTTGAGAATTTTGTAGCCCAAGATGTACAAAGTTAGATATAGATCATTCAGGCCGGGCCTATAATGCACTATTGTTGATACAATATTAAAAAAAACACTTTTCAAAAGCAGGCAGATTATGAGCAGTAATAAGCAAAAGAATGAATATGTTTGAAATGTAAATGAAAATATCCATCAGTTGATGGAAAACTGGAAGCATAAAGAAATTATAGTAGTAAAACAAGCACTGACCACAATTGAAACGAATAGCTTTGCACTCTCTCCATGTTTCTAAAAAGATATCCGTAAGAAATATAGTTGAAGGAATGTCTTTCCAGCCATTAGAAATGCACTAAAGAGTGATAATGGGTAATAATAATAATAATAATAATAATAATAATAATAATAATAATAATAATAATAATAATAATAATAATAATAATAATAATAATAACAACAACAACAACAACAACAACAACAACAACAGAGTTGGAAGGGACCTTGGAGGTCTTCTAGTCCAACCCCCTGCTTAGGCAGGAAACCCTACACTACTTCAGACAAATGGTTACCCAACATCTTAAAAACTTCCAGTGTTGGAGCATTCACAACTTCTGGAGGCAAGCTGTTCCACTGATTAATTGTTCTAACTGTCAGAAAATTTCTCCTTAGTTCTAGGTTGCTTCTCTCCTTGTTTAGTTTCCACCCATCGCTTCTTGTTCTACCCTCAGGTGCTTTGGATAATAGTTTGACTCCCTCTTCTTTGTGGCAACCCCTGAGATAATGGAACACTGCTATCATGTCTCCCCTAGTCCTTTTTTTCATTAAACTAGACATGCCCAGTTCCTGCAACCGTTCTTCATATGTTTTAGCCTCCAGTTCCCTAATCATCTTTTTGCTCTTCTCTGCACTCTTTCTAGAGTCTCAACATCCTTTTTACATGGTGGCGACCAAAACTGAATCCAGTACTCCAAGGCACTATAGATAGATGGACTTCATTTTATTCTTCCTTTCTTTTTATATCAGGTGATTGACGGGACGACATGTGCACCTGATACACTCTCTGTCTGTGTGCATGGACAATGCATCAAGGCTGGTTGTGATCACATTATTGGGTCTTCCAAGAAACTAGACAAATGTGGAGTTTGTGGTGGGGACTGCTCAACTTGTAGAAAAATATCCGGCTCGCTCAACAAATCCAAGTAAGAGAACTCCACAAATGTTTTGCAAAGCTTGGTGAGGAATAATACACAGTGCCCGGTTAGAGCTGAGTATAGAGTTCTGATGAACACACACACACACACACACACACACACACACACACACACACACACACACACACACATCCAGAATTTGGCACGCGCAAATTTTTTTTTAAAAAAAATAATTTTTATTGAGTAAATTTAAAAATACATAAAACATAAAACAACAAAACATATATAAACATAACTACATATATACAAAAATGTATGTAGATTTTATAAACGATATATAGTACAAAACTAACAAAACCCACAGAAAAACAAACCAAAGACTTGACATCTCACATAAAACAATATAGTTATTTTACTTTAAGCAGTTTAGCATATCTTTTATCTTTCTAATTCTTGGATTACGAGGCTGGATTATATTATACTTGTTCTACTGTGTGACCTTTCTCTTCGCTCTTTTACTCTTTTAAGGATTGTTGTAAAACAGAAGAGATATATGTAGAGGTATAAATATACATATATATATGTGTGTGTATACATATAGAAAGGCACGCACAAATTGTGTGCTTCCAAATCGGTAAGGAAGGTAAATAGATTTCACCATTGTTTTCAATGCTAATATGAAAAAGGTGGTGAAAAATAAATAGCTAGGATTAATCCTCCATATTTAGAGTGGTATGGTGACCTAGAGGTGCAGACCCTCGCCTCACACTCAGGAAGTTGGGAGTTCAATCCTAGGCAATAAATCCCCAATAAAAGGGATTACAGGGTCGTAAAAAGAAGAAAAGAAAAACAAATCAGAGCATCCATGTTTAATTAACTGTATTTTATATGTAATTGAAGTCCATTTTGCATTTTATTTTGGCCCCACCATTTGTATGTCCTGAATATTTGGGGGGCTAGTAGCCCCTTTCAAAGGCAAAAGGTCACCCTTAATGCAAAAAAAAAAGCACTTGAATAACACAGCAGAATATGATGAATGAGAATGGCTTCATTTTACCCCATTGAGAATTACCCCTGGTATTTAATGGTGTAGTACAGGGGTCAGCAACTTGCGGCTCTAGAGCCGCATGTGGCTCTTTCATCCCTCTGCTGCGGCTCCCTGTCGCCAGTCAGCTCCACAATTGATAGGGCTTTCGGTTAGGACAGGTAGAGGAAAAAGGACACCATGCTAGGAGGAGACTCTATGGTGGGGGAAACCGGACTTCCGGTTGGCTCCAGAATTGAACGGGGGGGCTTCCGGTTATGGCCTTTGTGGCTCTTTGAGTGTTTAAGGATGCTGACCCCTGGTGTAGTGCAAGCATAGGAAATTTTTGTTACTGTTCCTTAATTCCTGCACATGATTAGAGTCTTTGGAGATCTCAAGGTCAGTTACAATTTAAAGCATTTTAGCCTCTTGCAACAGCCAAGAGAAAATACAGGAGCAGGATGCTTCTGGTCAGGGGCGGGTTCCTAATTTTTTTACTACCACTCTGTGGACGTGGCTTATTTTGTGGGTGTGGCTTGCCAGCCATGTGACCGGGTAGGCATGGCTTGCCGGCCATGTGACTGGGTGGGCGTGGCTTCTCAGACTGCTGAAGGGAGGGGAACTGAGATTGGTCCTGCTGCCCATTCCCCCTCCCCTCAGCAGCTCGAGAAGCCTCGAATGTGCGAAAATGCCTAGGATCATCACCACGCGTTTGTGGCTTCTCAGACTGCTGAAGGGAGGGGAATGGAGACACCTGTTCTTTCAGCGTCTCACACGCTCCCTCAGCCATCCTCCCCTGCTTGGACTCACTGTGGGGTAGGAAGGCAGCGCATGCGCAGTGCCGGAAGCTCGGCTTCTGGGCATGCGCAGAATAAATTTTTTTAATTTAATTTTTTTTAAAAAAAATGGCGGCGCCCAGGCACCAGCAACCGACCGCTACCGGTGCTATAGAGTGGACCGCACTGGTAGGAACCCATCACTGCTTCTGGTTCTGGAGCGATACATGTTGTTCTTCAGCAGACTTTTGTTCACACTGTTGTTTAGCGGAAGATAACACCCATTTCTCTCATCTCTATAGGTTTGGCTACAATGACGTTGTCACCATTCCAGCAGGGGCGACCAACATTGACATCAAGCAACACAGCCGACGAGGAGTAAGGCATGATGGAAATTATTTAGCTCTGCGAACCCTGGATGGCAAATACCTACTGAATGGAAACTTCACCGTCTCGGCTATGGAACAGGACATTTTTGTCAAAGGGACTGTCCTGAGGTACAGCGGCTCCCTGACCACCCTGGAACGCCTCCAGAGTTACCAGCAGCTTCCTGAATCCATTGTGGTTCAGGTCTTGACCGTTTCCAGCGAGATGTTCCTCCCCAAGGCATTCCCTCCGCCCAAGGTGAAATATACCTTTTTTATCCCCAAGGACCTCCAATTCAGCAAGCAGAAGATCAAGGAGAAAAGCCTGGCCAATATGATCAAGCCCTTGCTGACCTCTCAGTGGGTTCTGGGAGATTGGTCAGAGTGCTCCAAATCCTGTAGCTCGGGTTGGCAAAGACGACGAGTGGAATGTCTGGATGTGGAAGGGCAGCCTTCACCCACCTGTGACAAGGCCCTCAAGCCCGAGGACATCAAACCGTGCAGTGGTCTTCCTTGCCCCATCTGGCAGATGGGACCATGGTCCCCCTGTTCCCAAACATGTGGGGAAGGAACGCGGACACGAAGCGCCTTGTGCATTGACTACCTAGGCAAGCCTGTTGCCTTCGAGAAATGCAATTCATCCCAGCCCCCGGCAGCCACCACTGTCTGCGTCCTCCAGGAGTGCTGAAGCGAACTGAAGGCTGGCATGCGATCTAAGAAGCCTCTGTAACTTAGTCTAACTACTAACCTAACTCCAGCTAGGCTTGGCGTGCCCAAGCAAGGGAGTAGTTTTAAGGCCAACGGGCACTAACTGACTTGAAGAGGTCTCATTTCATATCCCTGTTTGAAAGATTAGAAGGCATGGGTTACCACCACTCTTTCTCTCTCTCTCTCTCTCTCTTGTGCTTTATTTTCCTCCAAATTGACATCTACCTCAGTGGGAGGGGAAAAAATAGAACTTTTGATAAATCATTTGACGCTTTGGAGAGAAAAAAATGTCTGCAGGTCAATACTTGATAACTAAGAGAAGTTTGTGTCCTAAGTCTTCCCGGCAGGTGAGACGAAACTCATCTACGCTTTCACCCAGCGTCTTTGTGGGTTGGGTTTTAGAGACGTTATTTAAGATGCTGGTGTTCTTGCGGGATGCGGAGTTAACGCAGTTGTGTGCATCCTTCAGTTAGCAAAAGAGCTACGGTCTTTGGGGAGGGCAGGCGTACAAAATTCTGTCTTTGATATTGGCAACCAATAAGTCAGTCCTTGGTTTAGTTGACGCAAATGAAGATCGGGCTTCATAGTTTGGACAAATCGGTCCTAGGGAGTTTGATTGGGATGATAAGCAGGCTTATGCAATGTTTCTTCAAATATAGATAGTCCTCGACTTAGGGCCACGATTGAGCCCAAAATTCCTGTCACTGCGTGAGACATTTGTTCCAGTGAGTTTTGTTCCATTTTACAACCTTTCTCGCCACCGTTGTTAAGTGAATCCGGCCTCCCCACTGACTTTGCTTGTCAGAAAATCAGAAAAGGTGATCACGTGACCCAGGGATACTACAACCGTCATCAATACGAGTCAGTTAACCAAGTGTCTGAATTTTAATCGCGTGACCGTGGAAATGCTGCTATGGTTGCAAGTCACTTTTTTTCAGTGCCGTTGAAACTTTGAATTGTCACTAAATGAACCTTTGCAAGTTTAATTTAATTTAATTCAATTTAATTAAAAGTTCTTATAGGCCGCCCAATCCCATAGGACTCAGGGTGGCGTACAGCAAGGATAAGAACAATACAATATAATAAAAAACAATTTAAAAAACCATTACAGAAGTTAAAAACAAAACCATTCATCCATGGGGAAAATCGATCTTCTTCACCCCGCTTGCCGGAAGAGCCATGTCTTTATGGCTTTGGGAAGGCCAGTAGGATGGGGATAGTCTGGATCTCTGGTGGGAGTTGGTTCCAGAGAGATGGGGCTCCCACAGAGAAGGCTCTCCCCCGAGGTCCCGCCAACTGACATTGTTTGGCTGATGGGACCTGGAGGAGACCAACTCTGTGGGACCTAACCGGTGGGGGGAGGGCACAATCTTAGAATTGCTAACATGCACTAAAGAAGGATTTTTATTGTACTTCCTAAGATTATTTGCTAATGCCATTAAGAAGTGTCCCTTGACCAGTGGTGAAATCCAAATTTTTTTACTACCTGTTCTGTGGGTGTGGCTTGGTGGGCGTGGCAGGGGAAGGATACTGCAAAATCTCCATTCCCACCCCACTCTGGGGCCAGCCAGAGGTGGTATTTGCCGGTTCTCTGAACTACTCAAAATTTCCACTGCTGGTTCTCCGAACTACTCAAAATTTCCACTACCGGTTCTCCAGAACCTGTCAGAACCTGCTGGATTTCACCCCTGCGCCTTGACACTCGCAGGTAAAAATTCGTCTTTGAAGCTGCAATTTGCAGATCAAGACATGAGGTCATCAAACAAATGCTGTGAATATTAGCCAAGGCACACTTATCCAAATTACTAGGGCACCATATGATCCACTGCATAATGCAAAGAAAGACATTTCAGTAGTCACTTGACTCTTGGCTTAGGTTAATCATGGTTTAGCATTTTCTCATCCAGAGAAACTCTTCATTACTTCTAGTCTATCATGTGTTTGTTCAGCTTATGCACTTATCAAAAGGGCCATTAAAAAAAACACCCCACATATAACCTTTTTATCAGATTCTTCATTATTTGTAAATAGATGTCCCAGTTGCAACTCAAATGGATGTGTCAGTATTGACATTTATATCGCTAACTTCTCGGGATTTTTTGTCTTCAGTCTAATTTTCAGGCTAAAGCAAATCAAGGCTCACATACAGTACGTGAAACAGGACATTGGTGCTTAATTAACACATTACCAGTATTTTACAATGAGTAGCAAAGTTCTAGCTGCTTTATTTTTCTGTTTTAGACATTGTGCTCAAAATGATGTTAACAGCCTCATACTAAAGCATCTGGTCTATATACTTTTGAAAGATGATGGTGAGCTTATTCTCCTAAATTAACGCTTAGCATTTGCCATGATGAATTCTAAAAGTTCTGAAAAATGAATTTCCTTTTTGTCCTTGCAAAGTTCACTTTGTCTCTTCATTTGCTGCATCCTCAACTTTAATTCTCTAATTCTCAACTTTAACTTCAACTTTAATTCTTTAATTCCCCTTCTGATTGGCTCCACAGCCAATCTGTGTGCAATAATTCTCATTCTGATTGGCTGCAAAATCTCTTAATGATTTTGAAAAATCTCTAATGGTTTTGAAACTATCGAATGAGATTTTGTTCCCTGCATGAGCTTCTGCGTGACTTATATAGGAAACAGCTCCGTTTTCTCTAGATGAACAAGGAATTCTGCCTTTTTAAAAGTGTGGTTCAAAAATAGCAACAACAACATAGTTCTTTCCACTCTTAAATTATGCTGATGTCGTAAGGAATAGTTAAAGGGAAGCCAGATATTTAGATGTTGAAAGGTAGCAAGACTCAGTTCTGAGACAAAAACAACATTCCGGTCAGAGAACATGGGTTTACAGTGGGCCTTGTTCCATAGCTATAAAGTGATCATATGACCAGCTCTAGCTTTTAATTTGCATTTGTCTCTTCTGGACACATCTGAGTTCTACCTGGTGAAATGCTAAGATACAAACATACTTGCTGCAAGTTCCTCCATTTCTTGCTGCATGCAAATGGCCCACATTTACTTCTTTAAGACCACTACAGGTTGGTAAGATTGTTGGTAGTCCTCAACGTATGACCACAATTAACCCGGTAGTGGGTTCTGAATTAGTTTGCTACCGGTTTGTGCGCGGGCTCGCACACACGCGTGACACTTCTGCGCAGAAGCGTCCCGGGCAAGTTGGCAGAGCCTCTCGCCGCCCCCGCCGCTACCGGTTCTAAGAACCGGTCCGAACCAGAAGCAACCCACTGCTGAATTAACCCCCGCCATTATTTTGCTAAGTGAAAATTTTGTTTTGCCCCATTTTACCCCATTTTACGACTTTTCTTGCCACATTTGTTAAGGGCAGTTGTTAAAATTAGTAACCCGGTTGTTAAGCTTCCCCGTGGACTTTGCTTATCAGAAGTTTGCAAAAGGGGATCATATGACCCAGGGACACCCATCTGACATAAATGTGAGTCAGTGGTCAGACATCCGAATGTAAATCAGTGACCATGAGGATGCTACATCGGTCATAAGCAATGTTCCCTCTAAGCTGCGCGGCTGTGCGGCCACGCATGTGATAAGAAAATGCCGCGTGGCAGTTTCCAACTGCCGTGCTGCATTTTCTTATGTCAGAGGGAACATTGATCACCAGGGTGGGTGGGGGGTGGGGGAAAGGAGCCTTCAACGAAGAGAGGCGGAGGCTTTAACTCTTGCCTCCCCAGGCGGGCTCCGCTGCTAGGGAGAGGAGGAGAGCGAGATCAAAGGCTGCTGCCCACCAGCTTACTCTTCATCCAGGGAGGCCGGTTCGGTCCCTCCAGAAAAGAAAACGCCGTGCTGCAGTTTCCAACTGCCGCGCAGTGATTTTCAATGTTAGAGGGAACATTGTTCATAAGCAGTGGTTGGTTGCTACCTGTTCACCCCAGATCGGGCGAACCGGTAGCAGCTGCGGCGGGAGGCTCCGCCCACCCACCCAGACGTCATCACGGACGATCTGCGCATGTGCAGAAGCACCACGTGCGAGTGAAGCACGCACGTGTGCTTGTGTGTTCACAGTTCCGAACCGGTAGCGAAAGTAAGTGAAACCCACTACTGGTCATAAGTCTGAAAAATGCTCATAATGCGTCACTTTTTTCAGTGCCGTTGTAACTTTGAATGGTCACTAAACGAACTGTTGTAAGTCGAGGACTACCTGTATATTGTAATAGAATGGGGGGGGGGGGAAACATGCAGATTTTGATTGTCCTAACTAAGTGTAGAAGAAGATAGGATGGAATCACTCTTAAGATTCTGCTGAACTTCTGTCTGCATTTGAACTCCCAACTTAGTCTAAGGAGTCTGTCTGCCTTTAATTCAGGCCCTGTACATCCTCATTCATCTCCAGTGACATCACTATCCTGTCATTGTCTTCTCTTTGCTATCTGCTATAGAGCAGGCTGATCTTCTTCCTGGGCTGAACTTCTTCCTTCCCAACTCGGAGCCCTGCCAAAATCACGCAGAACTGCCAAGGCATATTTCTGATCCAGACAGTCTGGCCTTAAAGCAGACACCGAATCAGTGAACTTCTGCCTCTTTAAGCAAGCTGTCTTTGGTTTGCATTGGGGATCTGATGCTCTCTGATAGTGAGGCGTATCTCAAAATAGATCTTCAAGAATACTAAGATTCTCTGCTTTGAGATACAGTTGGAGCCAGGGAACAATTTATTCAAGAAAGATCTTTCTTGCTCTGCTTTGCTGAGGTGCCTTTGGTTTCCATCCAGCAGTTGTTTGTATCTGACTGTACCGTATTTTTTAAACAAAACATTAATACCATGCATCTTTTCTTTTTCTTTTTTTCTTTCTTTCTTTTTTCTTTTTTCTTTTTTCTTTTTTCTTTTTTTCTTTTTTCTTTTTTCTTTTTTCTTTTTTCTTTTTTCTTTTTTCTTTTTTTTCTCTTTCTTTCTTCTTTCTTTTTCTTTCTTTCTTTCCTTCCTTTCTCTCACTCCCTCCCTCCCTCTCTCTCTTTCTTTCTTTCTTTTTATATATAATAATAATAATAACAGAGTTGGAAGGGACCTTGGAGGTCTTCTAGTCCAACCCCCTACCCAGGCAGGAAACCCTACACCACTTTCTTTCTTTCTTTTTTTCTTTCTTTCTTTCTTTCTTTCTTTCTTTCTTTCTTTCTTTCTTTCTTTCTTTCTTTCTTTCTTTCTTTCTTTCTTCTCTTTTTCTTTCTTTCTTTCTTTCTTTCTTTCTTAAAATAACAATAATTCCTTGAAGATTTTGGAATATATTTGTTCCCATTTTACTGGAAAATTACCATTGGAAGCAGAAGGTGTTAGCATTCTCTGATGAATATATCCACTCTAGGGAAGATGCCCCTGTCTTTTCAAGCATTATGCTGTGCTTCTGCTGACCTGTAGGGCTACTTTCCAGTTTTCTGCTTGATCAGTTCAACATCAAGAATTAGACACATGTCCTATTAATTGATAGTGGAGGGTAGGACTGAAATGGATTTCATTCTGCTATCTCTAGCAACAGGTTAACAGGATCCTCATCCTCACCATCATGTAGCTCTTTTTGGGGGGTGGAGAATTTAATATAATAGGTGGGATGCTTGCTCACAATGACACAGTGCTCAGGCCACATCAGCCATTTTGCAGCAAGAAAGAATACATTGGCTTTTGCATTCAAAAATGTGAATTATGAACTAATAAGTGGTTGGAATCTGGACCATTAAAGAACCAGATTGGAGATTTGTTATTTCTTCTAGTTAAAAAGATTGTGGCAGTTAATATCTCGGGATTGTAGAGTGGATTTCACAAAACCTTTCATGTGCTAGCTTCAGGGGTGGGTTCCTACCAGTGCGGTCCACTCTGTCATTCCGGAAGCGGCCCGCCGATTGTGCAATTTGCACGCAACGGCTCCTGTACCGTCTTTGCCGATCCGTTGCATGGCGCCATCTTTTTTTCAAATATTTGGGCTTTTTTTTTGCTTCCTGCGCATGTGTGGAAGCAAAATCTCGTGAGGGGACGTGCATGCGTGTGAGATTTTGGCATTTTTTTTGTTTCCGCGCATGCGCAGAAGCAAAAAAATCACTGAAATTGCACGCACGCGTCCCCTCACAAGATTTTGGTGATTTTTTTGCTTCCTGCTCATGCGTGGAAGCAAAATCGCGCAAGGGGATGCACGCACGTAGCGAGCGTGCGCATGCGTGAAACGTGATGATGCGCACGCAACGCACTGGTAGGCAGGTAAGAAGAACCCGCCCCTGACTAGCTTATTATGTACGAAGTTTCTTTACAAGGAGGGGAAAGAAGATTCAATTTATCCTAAAGGTGCTTTCCCAAAAGGCAAGTGGATTTTTCTTGGGGTTTTTTTTTCCTTGAAAGGATTTCGCTTCTCATCCAAGAAGCTTCATCAATTCAGAATTGAAGTAGCTTCTTCTATGAGAAGCGAAATGTTTTCAAGGGAAAAAAACCCCAAGAAAGTCCAGTTGCTTTTTGCAAAAGCACCTTTGGGACAACCATGACCTGGATGATTAAGAATCTCTATAAGACATCAAGCTTCAGTTTATTTTTCACAGTGCTCGGCATATATTTTCAAGGCTACTGGGCAACTTCTCGGCAGAAAGTTGAAAGCAAATGGAAGGCAGCGCTCTGTTACAAATTTAATTTTGAATGTTTGTGCTGAAAATCGTTAAGTATCGGGGCAACTAGCAAGGTGCAAGACACGGAATATTTGGTGGGAACTGTGGATATCATGACATTGCGTGGATGTTTCCTTTGGGACTGATATTGTGTAAAAGAAATACTGGCCGTTCAAGAAGGGTGGGTCAAAGGCAGAAGCGATGCTGTTTCTGAAAATAGCAACTTTTAAATGATCGTGTATATTTAACGGAGAGTCTTCAGCTCTTGACTGTTTGACCCGAGAGCAAAGAGTGAAGCTCAGTTCCCTTGTGC
The DNA here is from genome assembly GCA_023053685.1 of Diadophis punctatus similis. Classification (NCBI taxonomy): domain Eukaryota; kingdom Metazoa; phylum Chordata; class Lepidosauria; order Squamata; family Dipsadidae; genus Diadophis; species Diadophis punctatus. The sequence continues at coordinate 7,021,020 of JALIGW010000020.1, read as the reverse complement.
AAAGCCAAGGGGTGATGTTTCCAGATAGGGTCTGATTTTAAGTAAAGGACCTGACCCTTGGCCAACTTTCTTTTTTTTAATATTATTGTAAACAGTAAAATACAAAACAGAAAAACAAACACAAAACGAAAGCACAGATTCAATCCTAACAACAACAACCAAAGAGAGTGCAAAAAAAGAGGAAAAAGTGATCAAATTAATTTAACATTATATATATATGTGTGTGTGTGTGTATGTGTGTAGCATTTTTTGCTGATAAATGAAAATAAAGGGAGACTATTAAAGATCTATTTCGAGCTATTTAGCTCTCATCAGATAGCCATACCCTTACTGGGATTTGAACCTGGGCCGCCTGCCTTGTAAGGCAGCAGCTTAGCCATTAGGACACAGGCTCTGTTCCCTATCAGCTCTTCACCAGGAAAGGGTTATATATGTTTTTCTGTCGCATCCCAGTAAGGTTATGGCTATCTGATGAGAGCTAAATAGCTCAAAATAGATCTATAATAGTCTCCCTTTATTTTCATTTATCAGCAAAAAAAATGCTACACATATAGAAAATAGTGTGTCGGCTATAGAAACTGCCTGGATGGTCCCAGAGAGGGGCCGAAAGGCAAAATGAAAGCTGTGATGCTTTCTCCCATATTTGGGTACACCAGGATGATACGACAGAAAAACATATATATATATATATATATATATATATATATATATATATATATATATATATATATATATATATATATATATATATATATATATATATATATATATATATATATATATATATATATATATATACACACATATATATATATATATATCAATCATCAGGCTGATGACGAATGAGACTTCGTCGAAACGTCACCAAGACACTTCCAATTTCACGCGGGAGAAAACCCGAATAACCAAAGACCTACATACAAACAGTTATATGAAGAAAGAAGAAAAAGCAGTCAACAGGTTAAGCGAAACATTGCACTAATCTTCAAATCCCCCTGTTAACCATCTGTTATTATATTCAGCATGTAGAAAATGGTTTCCAGTCACTTATAAAGCTGGCCAGTCCATTAGTTCATTTTTATCATATGTGGTGGTCTTGCAAATATATAAGGTTGCTGTGATTATCTTTCTTCCCTCTGTTCGTAACTACCATCTCTTGGAATATGTCTGACACTTTGTCCAGGCAGTTCCTGAAGGCTGTCTCAGAAAAATGGCTTATTGTCATGAACCTGTGCTACATTAGGCGTAGAAGTGAACCACTTCACAGGTTTCAGTGCTGATAATGTGAATCTGTTGTTAGGTTTTCCCTTTTACATGAAAATACAGTATATACTAGTCAGTGAGCTGCTGCTTTTCAAACACGATGTAGTTCATTCTTCTGCCCGCAGAACTGTTTCAACGATTCGGTTAAAAGAAAAATGTATACAAATCTGTAAAATAAAAGCATGGTATGGTGGATCCCAATTGGTAAGCCACTGTGACCTTCCTGCAGAAGACATGGGTCACTGTGGCTTACCAATTGGGATCCACCATGCCGCAGGTTTTTATTAGCTTTAATTGAAAGAAAAGTCTCTTGCCTCATATCCATATTCACATTCATTATTGGATCACACTCTCAAGACTAGAGGAATAGCTCTTTTGAGTTCCTAAGTATTTATTTCTCTTGGGCTCCAACATTGAAGAAATGACAGTGGGTTATAAAGGATGTCACAAACTCCCGATATCCTTTTTTCCCTACATCTAGAAATCTCTGGTGCACCCCTAAGGAATTGTCATATACTACAAAGGACTATATGTTGTGTTCATTCTCAGGTCACCTGTCATCTGTTGGGATGACCCATCCCAAAGCAGGTTGTTCAGAATGTACCCAACACTGTCCTCTTGTGGTTGTGTAACACAATGGAAAGAAAACAACAGTAGCAATTTGCAATCTCTCTGCAGTGGATTTTTTTTTAATTCGCCTATTTTCATTTGTCAAAGAGCAGATAAAAGAGAACTTATCAGTAATAAGGGCACTTCACAGAACCCAGTCTTTTCATGACTAAAGCCTTGATAACCAAAATACCAATTTCTATATTCCAAAAATCAGCCTGGAATATTAGAAAGGTTTTTAGTAAGCCTAAATAATATTAGATTCCGGGTAACACTGCATGTACAGTCTCACAAATGGTGATTCTACACATATTTATCATTCACCTAAAGGATAGCAAATAGAGCATTTCAGTTAAATTCCCAGTTTAAAAAATCAAGAAGTACATGCCTGCATGAATCAATCCCACTTTAAGAACACAAGTAAGGAATTATATCACACAAGGATTGGATTCACTCATCATGGGGTTCATGATTGGCGTGGCACACAAATACTGTGAAATATGTAAAGTGATTTGCTTTTGAATCAGTGTGTTGTGAGAGACCCAGCCACCTGTGTCTTATTGCAGAAATCATGATTTAATGAACCCTGGTTTAGAATAATGTATACACCAGTTCAACGTGTATTTTGGTATCGGTCTCCAAATAAAGGCAAACATCACTTTGTAAGTCTTGTTGATCCAAATCCATAAATTTGGATTTGGGCCGAGGTGGCGCAGTGGTTAAAAGCAGCACTGCAACCTTCAGCTGATTGCTAGTTCAGCAGTTCAGCTGTTCAAATCTCACCAGGCTCAAGGTTGACTCAGCCTTCCATCCTTCCGAGGTGGTTAAAATGAGGACCCAGATTGTTGGGGGCAATATGCTGAACTCTGTAAACCGCTTAGAGAGGGCTGTAAAGCACTATGAAGCGGTATATAAGTCTAAGTGCTATTGCTATTGCTATTCTTAATGGGAAGATGCAAAAGATGGATATATACTTCCAACCATGAGCAAATCAATAGAGGATGTGCTGAGTTTTAGAATTTGGAAAGAGTGCTGGGAATCCTTTAACACAATCTAGTCCTCATAACGTTGGGTCTCGGAACTCCCAAATGAATATCTAATCTGAAGCAAAACCAGAAATCTCCTTAGATGAAACATCTGGGATTTTAACCTTGGATGCGATGACTGTATCAATTTGTTAGGTTTTTCACACGCCCCGCCTTCAATAAAGCAATCACATCTAGACTGAAAAACCCCAGTGGACCACGAAAGATACAGAAAACTCTTCACTCTTAGTCTCCATAATTTTGCAGTGCAAGATCGGATGGCCCATTCTAAAACCACGTAGTATCTTTCCGCAATTCCAATTCTGTACTGACTGCCATCATCCTTCCTGCCTGGGTCTGTATCATACTTACCTTAGCTGCGTTTTAAAATACTTGTCTGACTTAGCTATTCTTTTCAAAAAGATCTGTAGCATTTAATGGTAATGTATGTAAAATAAGTTACATGTTAAGATTGAGATGTATATAGTTTCCCTTCAGTGAAGGATTGTAGCACCGTACTGAGCCTCATTTGAAAGATATTTATTTGTGTACAGTAACTGTTTGGGTAAGTAAGAGTGAAGGGATGGTTATTACAAAAGGCTTGCCGTCTCTCAAACTTTCCCAACTGCAATTTTGTTTGAGGGGAAAGGAAGATGTGAAGTATCACTCCCTTCTCCTAATGGTGTAGTTGTATAACTAATGTATCAGCACAATTTGACGCGCAAAACTAAAAACCTCCTTCGAGTCAAAGAGGACAAACATTTGGTTTCTAATTGTATTTAATTTTCTTTCATAAATAACAAAAATCCACCTTACTTCCTCTTTCTTTCCTTTTCTTTAATCTTTAGAAACAGATAGCTGGATTGTAATACTAGCCTTTAGCTGTAAATAAAATACTTCCTCAATTAAAACCTTCGTTTTGTTTCCTTTGTCTTTTTTTTTTCAGTTGAAATGGGTTCCAAATATCTGTAGCTATAGAAAAAAATAAACTTACATATGCACCTTTTTTGATTAAGGTAGAACTAGATTTTGATTAAGGTAGAACCAGGGCAAACAATCGATACAAACTCAAGGTAAACCGCTCCAAACTCGATCGCAGAAAATACGACTTCAGCAACAGAGTGGTCAATGCCCGGAATGCTCTACCCGACTCCGTTGTTACATCCTCAAACCCTCACAGCTTCAACCTTAAACTGTCTTCCGTGGACCTCACCCCATTCGTAAGAGGTCCGTAAAAGGGGCGTGCATAAGCGCACCAGTGTGCCTACCATCCCTGTCCTACTGTCCCCATTTATTTGTATTCATTTCCTTCGTCCATGTCCATGTTCATATTCATACTTGCTATCTTGTACATGTTTGACAAACTAATAAATGAATGAATGAATGAATGAATGAATGAATGAATGAATGAATAAATAAATAAATAAATAAATAAATAAATAAATAAATAAATAAATAAATAAATAAATAATCCATGTGTGGTAGGGTGGCAGCCGGTACAGCAAGTTGTGATCAACTTCTCATCTCAAGTTGGACAATCAAGCTATCAAACTTGGTTCCTTGAGCCTTCATTTGGGAAGGCATTAACAAAATGTACATATTGCTGAGATTGAGATATGCTACGTGTTTGTTAGGGCTGGAATTTTTCTCAATTTTTCCTTTTTTAAAAAAAAATGTTAGCGTAAGACTATTTCAGGGCTTATGTAGCAACGTTTAGGTATTCTCTCAAAAAAACAGGAAAATGCACTTCAAATTTTAGAAAAACAAGCTATTGAAAGGATTTCAAGACCTTCAAAGAAATATTCAAGAGCCATTTGCAACCCTGGGATGGGAGAACATTGCTCAAATCTTGCTCCATATCAACATTTGTGCCACACTCCAATTAGAAGTGGGGAAAAGTTCATTTCCTTCCTTTCCAGGCTACAGCTGACCATAGCAAGCCCTACCAAGAGACAGAATTTAGAAGGATAACATTTGTTTTCAGGTTCCAGGAACTATGCCTTATTTTATCAATATGAACATTTCAGTTTATGTAATACATCTCTTTGTATTAATGGCCTTTGAAGCAAATTAAGTTTATTTCCAAGATATGACATAATTGCTGATGTATTCTTCTGTTTATATATAAATCTTGAACCAAAGTACATTGAATGCTAGATACCACACTGAAGTATCTAGCATTCAATGTGAAGATGGTAAACATCTTATACGCACAATACAAAATAAAAAATCACATTTGCTCTTGAAAATTGGCAGTGTGTCTTCTTCAGAAAACTATTAAATAGCCAAGGAATTGCAACAATTTAAAGAAAAAAATCTGAGCAGACACTATTCCAAACCAGACTAAGGCCATCTGAGTAGAGGAGGTTGATGTGCTGAGCTGACTTCAATCAATCAGAACAGAGCTGGAAGGGACCTTGGAGGTCTTCTAGTGTCCAACCCCCTGCTCAAGCAGGAGATCTTATACCATTTCAGATAAGTGACTGTCCAGTCTCTTCTTAAAAACCTCCAGTGACGAAGTACCCAATACTTCTGAAGGAAAGCTGTTCCACTGATTAATTGTCCTCACTGTTAGGAAGTTTCTCCTCAATTCCAGGTTGCTTCTCTCCTTGACTAGTTTCCATCCATTGCTTCTTATTTATTTATTTATTTATTTATTTATTTATTTGTTTGTTTATTTATTTATTTATTTATTTATTTATTTATTTATTTATTTGTGAGATTTATATACCGCCTCACAGTGCAAGCACTCTCTAAGCGGTTTACACCAGTAAGCAATGTATATTTACATTGCCCCCAACAATCTGGGTCCTCATTTTACCTACCTCGGAAGGATGGAAGGCTGAGTCAACCTTGAGCCGGTGAGATTTGAACCGCTGACCTGCGGATCACAGTCAGCTAAAGTGGCCTGCAGTACTACACTCTAACTGCTGCGCCACCTCAGCTCTTGTGTTCTGCCCTCCGATACTTTGAAGAATAATTTGGCCCCCCTCCTCTTTGTGGCAGCCCCTCAAATACTGGAATACTGATATCATGTCCTCCCTAGTCCTTCTTTTCTCTAGACTAGCCAAACCCAAATCCTGCAACCATTCTTCATATGTTTTAGTCTCCAGGCCTTCGATCATCTTAGTTGCTCTTCTTTACACTTTTTCCAAAGTCTCAACATCTTTTTTTTGTAATGTGGTGACCAAAACTGGATGCAGTACTCCAGGTGTGGTCTTACTAAGATTTATAAAGGGTTACTAATACTTCATGTGATTTTGATTCTATGCTTGCTCATACTTTTTGGACTGTATCTTCCATCATCCTCAGCTGAGTATTCTAACAAAGGATTTGGAATGTATAACCTAAAATAAAAAAAGGACATCGGATTAACCGTTCGTTCTAATTTCTGCTAATAATGAAGTGGTTGATTGTAAAGTCTAGGTTCCTGTTTCCATAGAGCTACAAAGCAATTGGGGCAGTTGTTTAATTTAACCTGTCTTACCAGAGGTGGGTTCCTGACAGTTCGGACCGGTTCTATAGAACCGGTAGCGGGAATTTCTCCCCGCTCGCCGAACCAGCAGCGATGGCTGGCTGGACACCCCCCCCCAAACCAGCTCTCTCAGTGGCGCCATAGATGCCGCCATCTTGTTTTTCGCCTCTGTGCACACGCAGCTGTTTTTTGCTTCTGCACATGCACAGAAGCTGGGTTTTTAGCACTGCGCGTGCGCGCCCACACAACAGGTGAGGAAGCAAACCAGCAGCGAGGTAAGTCAGAACCCACCTGTGTCTTACTCTACTGTTCTGAGCGTAACAATGAAAATGGTATGGTGAGGAGCAGAAACATCCTCGTCCTCTAGGTTCACCATCCTAGAACCGCTTCCTGAGGTATCATTGTAATGTGTAAAATAATTATTAAAAACTATAGCACAATTCATGCGCACATTATAAACACTGCAAATGTCTAGAATCTAACGCAAGTTTCTTTTCCCCTCACTTCTACAAGGGATTTACTCGCATCTTGAAAACAAATCTGCAACATTACAGTGTGACAGAACATAGATCTATAATGACATATCGCCTATGAACAATTCATTTCTGTATTCATCACGGTCGAAATAATAAATCAAGCAGGTATAAGGTTCTGGTCCAAGATGAACCCTCTGAAGAATGATGACAGAGCCTCTTAAGCTTAAATTGCAGAATAATGAAGAGTTATATTTCAATGGAGATCATAAAAAGATGCAGTCTTTGCATAGTAGTCCTGTCAAGGCAGGCGGTTCATTATAGTAGAGAGGGCATTTAAAAAAAAGCTGAATCCGCACATGAAGTAATTATTTTCTTGGCCACAGATGATTCACAGTTGAACAAGATGCTGAAGCTCCAACTTAGGAGTAGAGTTTCATCACTCACATGAACAGATTTTTTTTAAAGACTGTTGGATTGCAGAATGAATGCCAAAGTTTGAAAGATAATTAAGAAGCATTATCAGAGCAGGAGTGGTGCCTTCTGATATGACAACATTAGCAATTGTGCCAGAAAGAAGTCATGAATTCCAGGCTTACTGCAGGGAGTGCTTTCCCAGCAATGAAGATACATGTGGAAAACATTTTCCAAAAGTCATGTGTGAATCTATCTTGCAGAGGAACAAGGACCCTCTGCAAGACTTTGTTATATAAAAGATCAAAGACATTTATGTTGATGTTTTTGAGCTACTCTGCAGTGCAGTCGTTTTTATTAGATGTCGTGTAAAATAAGCAAATCATAATTTTCTTCATCTGTTGAACGCACCATCACTGTGCATGCAGAGGAAAATAAGGGAAGAAGATCTGAGTCCCAAGAAACATATAAAGTACAACTTTAAAATAAAAGAGACCATATAAATGAAAAAGATGCCTAGATACATAAAAATGTAGAGGTGATTTTGTCCCTTCCTAAAGAGTTGGTATTTATATTAACCATGCACAACAGAATGGAGAAGTTGGAGGAAACAGTACAGATGTCAAGGCATAATATTAACTTCCCTGTTCCAGTGAAACTGTGGCATTCTAGCATTCTAGCACTTCACATCTGCCACCACGGGCCATGACTACATGTACACCAAATGAAATGGTTAAGAACACTAGTAAAATAAGTCCAGCTGTTTCAAACTCTTAACTGGAGATTCACACTTTTCATGCCTCCTATATTTAAGAGCCCCTTACAAAATGAGAACTGGCATAGCTGGCAAAAGGTTAGATGGTCTATACATTTTCTTTCTGAAATATTTCTGGAGAGATGTTGCCTGAGGTATTGTCTAGGCAAGGGTGTTCAAAAGAGAAGTGATGTGTCATATTCATAACATGAAGTGGTATAGTCCTTACCACCTCAAATTCTTGTTTCATCCTTCTGCAGATATTCACACAAGTCGTCTATTTTCATTCATCATCATCATCATCATCATCATAATGATGATGATTTCTAACAACAACAACAACAACAACAACAACAACAACAACAACAACAACAACAACAACAGAGTTGGAAGGGACCCTGGAGGTGTTCTAGTCCAACCCCCTGCTTAGGCAGAAAACCCTACACTACTTCAGACAAATGGTTATCCAACATCTTCTTAAAAACTTCCAGTGTTGGAGCATTCACAACTTCTGGAGGCAAGCTGTTCCACTGATTAATTGTTCTAACTGTCAGGAAATTTCTCCTTAGTTCTAAGTTGCTTCTCTCCTTGTTTAGTTTCCACCCATTGCTTCTTGTTCTACTCTCAGGTGCTTTGGAGAATAGCTTGACTCCCTCTTCTTTGTGGCAACCCCTGAGATATTGGAACACTGCTATCATGTCTCCCCGAGTCCTTCTTTTCATTAAACTAGACATACTCAGTTCCTGCAACCGTTCTTCATATGTTTTATCCTCCAGTCCCCTAATCATCTTTGTTGCTCTTCTCTGCACTCTTTACAGAGTCTCAACATCCTTTTTACATCGTGGCGACCAAAACTGAATGCAGTATTCCAAGTGTGGCCTTACCAAGGCATTATAAAGTGGTATTAACACTTCGCGTGATCTTGATTCTATCCCTCTGTTAATGCAGCCTAGAACTGTGTTGGCTTTTTTGGCAGCTTGAATCCTATGAATGCTTGTGTTACTGGTATTGTCCTTAACTGGATAGTCTGCAATATTTGTGTGTGTGTGTGTGTGTGTGTGTGTGTGTGTGTGTGTGTGTGTGTGTGTGTGTTTTTCTCTCACAAATACAAGAACAGACAAATGTGCAATCACATCTGAAGGACCCTTTCGGCAGAAATGTTGATGTGGAAATAGTTGTTTTAAACTGGACTTTTAAGGAAAAATGAGACTACAATTTGGAAGATTGGAAGGGCCAACAAAAAGTAAATAGGGATAGAGGGGGGGAAATATTTTTAGACAAAAGGAATGATTCCTGTTATTGTCCTCCGGAAACCCGCTTTGAAGAAATGAAAGCTCCACACACCCAAAATCAAAAATACATCCCAGGCTTAGAAACCTTGATATCAGGAAGGGCAAGACCTTGCCATGAACGGAAACCATGTGGGTGGGGAAGAGAGCAAGGAGGATGCACAGATCCAATCCATCACTGATGTAACTTGTCAGCAGTCATCGTGAAAAAATTAGTCATCTCTTTCAGACTACGATATCAAAAGGCAGACACACCACGACAGTTACTGTGGAGCCAAGAGATAGAAATGGGCGCCCACCATGCACAGACAGGAAGCGTGAGATTTTGCAGCTAATAATTCCTCAGGCCGGGGCGGGTGAGTTGCTTTGACAGGAATTGTTGACCAAATACTCTCTCCCAACACTTTTAAAAAAAAATTCAAGAGGATATTTCTGGGAGATGTGCTACAAAATTTTTCCTTTGCAAATTGAAGCCCGGAGTACTTTCAGGAAGCCATTGTGAAGTGCTACAAGCTGTGAAAAGTGATATAAAAACATTCTGATAAGCCATGGCAGCCTCCAGGCGGTGGTTGCGAAGTGGTTGCCAACAAATGTTTTCTCGCAATCCCTTTGAGAGAAACAACTTCTGATAAAGGGGGAGAGAGAGAGAGAGAGAGAGAGAGAGAGAGAGAGAGGAGAGAGAGAGAGAGAGAGAGAGAGAGAGAGAGAGAGAGAGAGAGAGAGAGAGAGAGAGAGAGAGAGAGAGAGAGAGAGAGAGAGAGAGAGAGAGAGAGAGAGAGAGAAGAAACCCATTGGCACAGATTCTCATTAAATCGAGTGAGGTACAAAGGTGAAAACTGAGGCAGTCACATGGCCGAAGGCAACACTGATATAGCTCTTCAAATTGAATTAATATACAGTATAATGACGCCACAAACATCTGCATGTATGAGCATTCACTAATGGCCAGGAGCAGCTCAGCATTATACAGGCAGAGGCATTTGACTAAGGTTTACCTGCTTGGGGGAAAGGTTGAAGTTATCTCATCTATTGTTAGGACTCTGTCCAAACGGTTGGGTTTGCTAATATATAAACAAGCCACAAATCAATGTTTATGTGAATATAGGTAATATTGCTTTAAATGCATTGTTACTATAAAAGGGAGCTAGAGAACAGGCTTGCTTTCCCTGCTGACTCTCTCTGCTGATTGTCTCTGCTGATTCACTGAGTAATTGACTTCATATCTGTGAAAGTACTGTGAAGAGCTGCTGTGTATAGCGTAACTATCTGTGATAGTATAGATTTGTTTGTTAGCTGTAATCTTTGCTAATTAAGACAAAGACAGGCTGGTAAGAAGATTCTTCGTATTGACTGACTTAATGTGTATGACTTGGACTTCTTATTTGGACTTTGATAATTCTTTGAGTAAACTATTTGTATACACTTTAAACGTATCTGTTTATTGACTGAATCATATCAACTCATATCAACTGCAACATCACGTTTCGCTGTTACGAGCACAAATTCCTTAACAGCTATCTTGACCAAGGATGAGTTGAAGCAATCTCAGATGCCTGCTTGTGTTTCCCAATGTCCTTCCTCAAGTATTTCAGACACACCGAATCGGAAATAACACACATACACACAAACAGCAATCGGTGCTGACCCACACTCAGCAGGCCACTGAATATGTTGCTGAATATTCAAGACAAAGCACACACTGGGTCACACACTAGCATTAGCATTTGAGAAGGAGCAGGAAGGCACCAGGGAGAAACCCTAAGGAAGGAATAGCAAGTGTTTGGAGAACAGAATTGTATGGAATGTGCGATTTGGTCTGCATTGTATCACTTGAAAATTAATCTACTCCCTTCCGGAGTGCTGAAGATCATTGTCCCATTGCTGGTAGAGAAGTAAGGTTTAATTCAAGAGAAGACAATCTGAGGTCCTGAATTTTGAACTCATAAAGCAGAAAAGCATTGAGTCTGGCTCTTGCCCACCTTCACAAGAGGTATAACTATACTTATAAATATACCCTTACACATCTTTGCAATAGCTAACCTTTTATCCTTTATGTGCACAAATAATCAAGAGAAATATTTTTGTTACTCTGCACAATGTTCAAGAATCCTCTTTCATTGCTGCGTAGTAACCACCCTTGATAAAATGGGTCTTTGATGAAATGACAAAAAAGATGGCACAGTATCTAAAGAAGCAAGGAATCAAAAACCCAGCTGGCACGGATAGCCAGAGCTCAAGTGCTATCAATGGTTCTATCTGATCAGACCAGCTGCTAGGAAATCTTCATTTGAAGAGTTCAGGCAATGTTAATTCGAAATGCCACCTTCTGCTGCTGTCGGGGGAAAAACTATGTTGTTTTTTATAACAGCAAATAAGTGAAGGCTTCCATCGAGAGGCTTTCATAATTAAAAGATCTTGGAGGCAAAGATGACAAGCTTAGCTAAGATGTATGTAACACAGCTGCAGTGTTTACTTGCAATGAATAGGCAAGGGTTGCACAACTATTAGTTTCAGCAACTATAGGGTGATATATAACTCTTGAGAAAGGAGTGCCACAGGAAATGTTGACTCTTTAATCGTCTACTGTGGAGAGGGGAGAGGGATACCATGCAAATGCTGGAATTACATACAAAAAAGATTGATAGGTGATTACGGTTTCACTAAGTATATTTTTATAAGTTATGACTAGAGAGAGATGGGCAAAATTAAAAATGGACATAAGGCTGAATAAACATATTTACTCGTCTTCAAAAAAAAATGGACTGCTAATTTGATAAATAAGGAAATGGAGAAAATTAACCAATCCAGAGATAAAAACTAGTAGGTTTTGGTTAGGGTCAAGCTCTGTTCAAGATACCAAAGGTACAAGAACTGGCAATCAACCCAAATGGCCCCAATGCTGCAGGTATATGGTAAAAAATAAACAATATGGAGAACCAATATAACCAACAAGTGAGAAATAAGACAAGAACTTAGTCTAAAGCAGTGGTTCCCAACCTGGGGGTCGGGACCCCTTTGGGGGTCGAACAACCATTTCACAGGGGTCGCCCAGCATCCTCAGCTCTCCCCCACTGCCACAAGTCTGGCCATATTGCGCCCCAGAACCCGCGCCCCCACACTGTAGCCGCAATTTGGGTTCTTTTACCCTTTGCGCATGCGCAAAGCGTTCTGCATGCACAGAGGGCAAAAGAACTCAAATGGCGGCATCCAATCGGGCGGGGGAAGCGGACGGGGGAAGCCACGCACCGCGTCCGCCACCAGCTCCATCGGCTCTGTGACGACTGACAGGCAAAAACGAACTGGGAGCATTTCACCCCTGCAAAAGGTGTGCATGACTTTGGCGGGGCCGGGACAGGCAGCTGCCTGGAGAGAGCCATACCCTTCACCCCGAATGCTACAGGTAGACGGGAGAGACTCTGCGAAGGGGGTGGGTCTCTCTGGGCAGCCGCCTCTCCCGGCCCTGCCAAAGTCGTGCACGCCTTTCGCGATGGGGCTTGAAAAGCTCCCAGAGGCAATATGCGAAGCGAGCGGAGACCTCACCCGGATCTGGAGACTTGGCCTGGACGCCGCTTTGTGCATGCACATGCGCATGCGCAGAGGGTAAAATAACCCAAATTGCGGCGGCAGGGTGGGTCACGGTGGGGGCGCAGGGGCGGGGCATGGGTCACGGCATTAGGAAGGTTGGGAACCACTGGTCTAAAGAGTAAGCTATTAGACCAAGGATGTTATTAGACTTAAGGGACAGCAATAATTTTGGGTTTAGCTGACAGAATACTCAGAGAGAAAGAAACTATAAGAGTAGACGCACATTTCTTATAAGGGATAAGTTATGTTTTGGAAACTGGGGAAGTTTTCACTCCAGTCCGACAAGGAACTCGATTAGGGAAATTCTGATTGCTTCCCTGCCAGTCGGGCTCCCTATTTAAATCCCTGCCACAATCTAAGCCTCGCTGATGTTTGCTCACTGTCATCTAATAAAGAGCTGAAGTCACTAGCCTCGCCTCCTGTCTCTCATTGTCGGGACTTAACAGGATACAGGCAGGAAAAAAACTCAGTAGAGTTGTATGACGTCAACCACTGCAGTAGTGGATTCTAAAACCCTTTGCTACCGGTTTGTGCGTGCACACACACACGCGCAACAGAGGTGGGTTCCTAATATTTTTACTACCACTCTGTGGGCGTGGCTTATTTTGTGGGTGTGGCTTGCCAGCCATGTGACCGGGTGGGCGTGGGCCTCGGGAGCTTGGCAGCAGCCAGAGAAGCAGGCAGGCATTGCCCACCTGCAACGCAGTCCCCCGCAGCGGGGGCAGCAAGACCGCGGCAGCGGTTCTTCTAGGAGGCTCCGTCCGGCCTGAATGCTTCTCCCCATTCGATGATCCTAGGCTCCTGCCGCCCGTTCCCCCTCCCCTCAGCAGCTCGAGAAGCCTCGAACGTGCGAAAATGCCTAGGATCATCACCGTGCGTTCGTGGCTTCTCAGACTGCTGAAGGGAGGGGAATGGAGATAGCTCCTGCCACCCGTTCTTTCAGCATCTCATGCGCTCCCTCAGCTATCCTCCCCTGCTTGGACTCACTGTGGGGTAGGAAGGCAGCGCATGCGCAGTGCCGGAAGCTCGGCTTCTGGGCATGCGCAGAAGAAATTTTTTTTTAAAAAAAATTAAAAAACCTTGAAAAAAAATGGCGGCGCCCAGACACTGGCTACCGACCGCACCGGTACTGTGACGTCACCAGCAGGCCGCTACCGGTGCTATAGAGTGGACCGCACTGGTAGGAACCCACCACTGGCGCGCAACGCTTGTGTGTGAGTGAGCGGAGCCTCCCGCTGCTGGGGCTACCAGTTCTTAGAACCAGGCTGAACCAGGAGCAACCCACCGCTGAATCACTGTAAGAAAGGATATGTTAGATTCTAGTTATAGTGGTAGTTGTAAAATCTACCCTGCTTTTTGCACAGTACCCAAGAATGCTTTCACAACAAAGCAGTAAACTTCCTCAAATTTTGACTGCAACATGTTTTCAGACACCATTCTTCTAAATTGGCTCCCACTAAAAGATCATTCAGTACATCTGTCTAAGAGGAAATGGGGCATGTAAATAATTACATAGGACATTCATTGCAGCTACAACTGTATCTTTCTCCTGGATCTATGGAATCCACACATACTCATTTATTGACTTCACCCTTAAGCAAGTGCCAAACTCTGAGCAAATGAAATAGTACTGGATGAGAATACAGAACTAGGAATTCAAGTCCAGAAACGTAGCAGAGATGAGTGGGATAGTTCACAGAACTGGCTGATCCTTCTCAACTGTACTGAATCAATGAGCCAATGAAACTGACTTGGAAGCATTCGAGCTGTCACAATGGGCTGAGTTAATCCAGCTGCAGGCCTAAATACACATGTCCATATGCAAACAAAACCAGCTTGTTAATATTTTTAGTGGAGTGTTTGAAACTTCTTTGACGTTAATACACCCATCTGCAAAGGGGTTTCAAATGAGAAAATGCTAGATTCCACATAAAAACCAGGCTTTTTGAGATGTGAAAATTGCATAATTTAGACTTCGCCTTGCAGTTCTGCTGTCCTGCTTGAACTTTTGGGATGGGGATCAAGGAAGTTAGAATAATTGCAGCAAAAAGCAGAGCCCTTACTGCTGCAGCTCCAAGATAACAGAACAGAGATGAGCAAATTAGCCACCCTTAGATATGAGAGGGGTCCTTGGTGTTCTCTGAGCTTGCTTGGTTTTTTGTTTGTTTCTTGCAGATGTTTCAACACCCAACTAGGTAACATCATCAGTGCTAGTTACTGGCACTGTTGTTACCTAGTTGGGTAATGAAATGTCTGCAAGAAAACGAGCAAGCTCAGAGAGCACCAAGGACCCCTCATGTCAACCTGAGCTACAAATATTCTTCTTTATTCGCACCCTTGGATATTTCTGAAGGAAGTCAGTAACTTCAGACAGCCTTGCAAACCATAAAGAATGCTCTGAAATATAGTTCATCTAAAAAGCAAAATATCCCTTGTCCTCACTATAAATTAGCATTTAGCAGAAAGTTGACAAATACACATCTTTCTTACCCAGAAAACAAGTGCGGGGCATAGCAGCTATAGGGATTTTTTTTTTACAGATTTTGGGATTGCTAACTTGAGGGGTCCTTGCTGCTATCTGAGCTTGCTTGTTTTCTTGCAGACATTTTATTACCCAAACTAGGTAACATCATCAGTGCTAGTTTTATTGATTGCTAATTTGCCTTTTGATTATTTCACTTGTAGTCTAAAGATGTATTCATTCGCTACAAAGTTCCACAATCCATAACCAAAGGGAGAGATGCTGTAAATGACACATGTATTAAAAGGATTTCTACTCCGTTGAATAGAACTTATTTTTGCTTAAGTATCATTAGAACTGCATATGAACATTCTGCACTCTTATTGATAAATTGCTTTTACTCCACTTGACTGAGATAGTTTTGGAGCTGACATTTTGAAGAGTTGGCTCTTCAATCATCTGCTCTCCCTCTTAACGAAAGAACAGTTAAAAAGGAACATCCAATATAAGCAACATTTATTTCTTTTTCTTTCTATATAAAAGAACATACACTATTTATATTTGCTGTGAAGTTCCAGTTATTTTCTTCAAGCTTTTCTTTGGATGACAGTCCCATCTCCCATCAAAGAACAGCTATATTTTGAATAAATACATCTGGGACAGAAGACAAAATTGACGTATCAGTATATTAGCAACTGCAGTGATCATTGGACCTAATTTTAGATATGCATGTTATGATGATGGGAAAAAAGACTCCTTAGGATAAATAATTAAAATCACCATTCTAAAATTTGTTTCAGTTATATGGGAAAAGGCGATCGTGACTGATTTTAAAAAGCCAAATTTGCACAAAAGATCATGACAAAATCCCAGGATGGCAAACTAGATTAAGAAGTAAGGGGGGGGGACCTAAAACACAGTAAAAAGACAGTTTAACAACATTGCCAAGAAAAGAACACCATGGATATCACCAGATGAATTCTAATCAAAGAAGATTTTACTTTTAAGTATAGAATGAAGGGGTACAATAATTCTGAGGCTACTGTCATAATACGGCTGCATTCTGAAGGAATTTAACCAAAAGCAGGACAGATGAGATAGTTAAAAGGCAGTAATTGAAAGAGTAGCTTTCTCTTCTGAATGTCTTAGTATGTTACAAATTCTAGCAAAATAATTTTGTAGGGATTAGGAATTATAGACAGAATATATAACATTAAAAGACCCAGGAACCTCTCAAACCAAAAGTTTGGTAAGTCATATACCGATTATCTTTCCACGGTGACAATGGTACAATTTTCAAATATCTTCACATTTTTCTGCCGGAGAAAAATGTAATTACCAGGATAGATGATTTCCAGCAAAATCATGGAAATCTTTGAACAGGGAAGTGAAATGTTCCTATTCAGCAGTAATAGAAGGCTGGGATTCATTCATAAACCTCAGAATTATTGGCATGTGATGGAATATATAAATACATGGTTGTAAATAAAATTGCTACTTTTTAAAGACCTGTATGCCACAAGAAATACTAATAGAAAGGCCTAGAAAATCTCCCCTTCAAACTTAAAGCAGCTCAAAAAGGCTTTCTCATTTTGTTTGAGTTGAAAATTGCCTTGAATGTGTTAGTATAAAAACCGAATCTAGGAGAGTATTCTTTAAATCAATTAATGAACCCTATTAATAACCAGATTTGAGGTCGAGTACCCACATCTGCAAAAATCCTAGAGGCTGATCAATGGTACCAAATAACAACTCTTTGTTTCATATCTTTGTTGCTCATGGCCACCACTCAAGTTAACCTGATCACCCTCATTCTGCCAGCAACACAGTGGATTAAATGAGGTCAAATAAAACAGCAATTATTTCCATTGTATTTCAGAGGTCTCCAATGGCTCAAATGCTGTCTCCCAAGACTTCATAAAGGGGATCAAAATAACTGGTGGGTCCCCAGTTAAGGACTCACTTCTCTTGTTTATTATTCAAAATGTAGTCTTGTTGCTGGATTAGCAGCTAATCTGGGTGTGTTAATTTCATGGTAGCTTCAGTTTCAGTTTTCAGATTTGGAGGAAGGAGTATCCCAGCCAAGCCTAGGGGAATTGAAGAGGATTTTGGAAGGCATTAAGCCGAAAGCATCCCCAGGCCAAGCGCTTATTTCAGGGTTCAAAAAAATATGACAGGGTCTTATTTTCAGGGAAACACGGTAGAAACAATCATAGCATAAAACACTGCTTTATTATCTATGTAATATGCCTATGGAATGTACAGGTACAATGATTCATTTAGTGACCGTTCAAAGTTACTACGTCACTGAAAAAGTGACTTATGACCATTTTTCCCATTTACAACCATTGCAGCATCTTCGTGGTCACGTGATCATAATTCGGGTGCTTGGCCACTGGTTCATATTTATGACCGCTGAGGTGTCCACAGGTCACGTGATCTTCTTTTCCGACCTTCTGACAAGCAAAGTCAGAAGAAGCCAGATTCACTTAACCACCGGATTACTAACTTATCACCCCTGCAGTGATTAACTTAACAACGGATGCACGGAAGGTTGTAAAATGGGGCAAAACTCACATAACAAACGTCTCACTTAACAACAAAAATGTTGAGCTCAATTGTGGTATTAAGTCGAGGACTACCTGTACATATTTTTTATTACTGTATAGGTATGTATGTGTATATCTATATACACACACGTATGCACACATACATATACCTGTGTGTGTAAATAGATATTTCATATACATATGGTATCTTAGGGAACCCCAGGAAGGTTTTCCTATGCATGTGTGCGTAGGAAAACCTTCCTGAGGTTCCCTAAAATATGTATATGAAATATATCTATTTATACGCACGTACGCACACACACACACAGAAAGGAAAACCTTCCTGGGGTTCCCTAAAATATGTATATG
Source organism: Diadophis punctatus similis (assembly GCA_023053685.1). Lineage (NCBI taxonomy): Eukaryota > Metazoa > Chordata > Lepidosauria > Squamata > Dipsadidae > Diadophis > Diadophis punctatus. The sequence goes on along the minus strand of JALIGW010000020.1, from coordinate 7,002,754 downwards.
AAATATACATATGCGCATTTATATATGTACCTATTTATGTATTTGAATTTATTAGCTTAGCCAACTTCAAGACTCTCGACACCAAACCGAACTAGAAAATTATTGTCAGGCAGTGATTTTTATATTGCCTGTTACATGTATATGCAGGGAGATGCATCCCTATTTATTATAATGGTTTATTCCTGAGCACATGATTGATATGTTCCTAGTACGCATGTGTACATTCCTTTCTCCGTTCAGTCCTTCTGTTCCTAGCTTCTGTCGAAGCAAGACGTGCCTTTTTATATCAGAGATGTAATTAATGAGGATTTATTGTTTTTGTACCGAAATAAATATTTTTACTTAGAACTTTAAACTGCGGTTTCATTTCTAATGTCAGAATTCCGGGAAAAGATCCATTTTCGCCTCTAATGAGAGTTATTCTCATCTTATCAATTACGTGGGTTATGTGTTTGTGTGAAACACCTCCTAGGCCAGGGGTCTGCAACCTGCGGCTCATGTGGCTCTTTCATCCCTCTGCTGCGGCTCCCTGTCACTCAAAATATGCGTCACAACCGCCAATGTGCGACACCCGCCGGCACGTGATTTATTGAGCTTTTCGACCCATCTTTTTTTTGGGGAGATCAAAATGTTTTTGTTGCATGCAAAAATAAAAATGTATTTTCTCTGTAGCAGGTCATTGATTTCATAAATGCAACACACTATAGTTTTTTTTTATACATAGCATAAAGGTAAAAAATGATATATGCAGTGTCGTCTTCATTTTAGCCGTCAAAAGGGTTTTGTGGTGTTCTTTTTTTTTTGTGGGAAAGGGGTTCAAATGACTCTTTGAGTGTTTAAGGTTGCCGACCCCTGTCCTAGGCCTAGAACTAATGTATTTTGGGGGGGGGGGGGTTGATCCCGTTTTGTTTGTGTCTTTGTTTTTAACCATTTTTTGGATTTTTAGTAGCCACCCAGAAGTTTGTGAAGAGGGCGCCCCTGGCAAATTTGAGGAAACAAATAGATAAATGTGCAGTATGCGCTCTGCCCTATATCTAATGTATTCTAAATCACCCTTAAAAGGAAGGGGAAACTCCTTTATTTTAATTTTTTTATTTTCTCTCACACACAGCTGTTTCATTTCAGGGATTTAAAACTCGAGGGGCGAAAACAACCCCAACGGGTTCCCCCCCCCCCTCAGGCGCGCCCCCGCTTCAACAGGGCAGTTGAGAGAGAGCGCGCCGCTCCTTGACTGGAGGGGCACAAGCTCCGCCCCCTCTCTTCTTTTCCCCCCTCCCTCCTTTCCCCCCCCCCCGTCGCGCCGATTCCCTCCCTTTTTCTGTTCAGCCCGCCGCCGCCCGCGTTGCATTATGGGACACAAACAAAGTGCTGGGCTCGTCGGCTCCGCGTGAAAAAGGCGAGGGCGGGGGGAGGGGGAAGGAGGAGGAGAGCCCGAACGCCTGGGCCCCGCGCGCGCGAAGCCCTCCAGCGGGCCCCGCGCCGCCACCGTCCTTCTCCTTTCCCCGCCCCCCCCCCCTTTCTGCCTTCGCCCAGGCCGCGAGAGCGCCTGCGTGGCGGCGCGCGGGACTCGTTCTCCTCCTTCGCGGGGGGCCCTCCTTTCCTCACCCTCCCCCCCTCCCCTCAGCAGAAGAAGCCGCGGCGGCGGCGGCGGCCATGGCCCTGCGGGGGCCGAGCTGAAGAGCCGGGACGGGGCCCGGGAAGGGAGAAGCTGGGCCTTGCGCTTGTTTACCGACCGACCTACCCCCCCTCGCCTCTCCCACTGTCGGCCCGCCGGGCGCGGGGAAAGGAGGGCCTCGCCAAGAGCAGGTAATGGAGGCTGAGGGGAAAGAGGGAGGGAGGGAGGAGGGGAGAGGGGATCCTAGGCCCCGCCCCTTGGCCCCGCCCCTTCCCGGAGCATCCCGGCCTCCCCCGTGGCGCTCCGTCTGCGCTGACGCCCGAGATTCTCCCAGGGCACGACGGGGGGGGGCTTCTCTTAACACCCACCCCCCTCCGACCTGGGATTGCTCAGGTGCTGCTTTTGCAACATTGTTGCCATTATTTAATGCTTCATTAACTAGGGGGGTGTCCTATAGGAAGCCCCCAAAGAGAATTGGGGGGGGGGTTTGCAGGAAGTTTCAAGGTTGGGAAAGGTCTGGATGGCCTCTGTGCCCCCCCCCCCAAGGTGGAGGTTAAGCTGCCAAAAGTAGGTCTCCCCAGCCTGGGAGGTTTTCCAATGATGCCTTTCAATGTATAGTGTGATACATGGATAGGGGTGCATGTGATAGGCATGGTGTCCTTGATCCCAGGTTAGAAAAGCTGCCCTTTAGGGTTATGTCCCGGCAGGATTTTCTTGGTTTGGCACTCGGAATTTGTAAAACGAAGTACTAAACAAGTTTTCGTGTCCTTGGGAATCTCTTTCAGCTATGCTCCTTTTAAAGGTGTGTCATTTATTTTTGCAAGGAAAATATGGTCACTGTACAGGTAGAACAGGGGTGGCCAAACTATGGTTCTTTGAGGACCTATGAACTTCAACTCCCAGAATTCCTGAGCCAGCCATGCATGCATGGCTAGCTCAGGAATTCTGGGAGTTTGACGTCCACAGGTCCTCAAAGAACCATAGTTTGGCCACCCCTGAGGTAGAAGATGCCGTTGGTGCCATTAAAAAGAGTCTGTCCTTAACATGTTTTGGCATAATTTGATTTCTCCCTTCCCCAAATCTGTGGTTTTGGTCAGCCCTTGTGTCTTGCTCAGCCCTTCATTTTTGGTCATCTATTTACTGGTCAAGAATGTTCATTAATTTGCTTGGTTTTCTGTCCCAGTCCTGTTTTCTGATGCCACATTGTGTATGTGGGGTTGTTATGGTCCCCTTGGTTGATTTTTGTTATGCTGACATGAGTCACCCTTGTTTGTCCAGCATGCAAGCCTTGTTCATTTTCAGTGATGGTGGATCCTTAAACCTGCTTAAATTTATGGGGCTCTTAGAATTTTTTAAGTTAAAACAAAGAGCTACCATCTTCCTCTTTCCAAAATGCCTTGTGGTTCAGAATCGTCTCTTGAGTTATTGCAAAATAAAAAACAGTAGGTACAATCTAATGCTGTGTGTGAAGATGCACTATCCAGTAAAAAGTCAAAAATAATGAAATAATTACTTGTCTCTACCAAAAGGCATCAGTTTATCAGTGCACTTCACTCTAGGTTTTTTTCCAGTAGTTCTGTTCTAATAGAGTAAGGTATAAATAAATTATTTTCATGCCAATGAACAAAACAAGAAAAAAGATCTTTTGTCTATTGGCATTTTGTTTTGTGACATTGATTCAGCATCAGGGGTGGGTTCCACTTAACTTTGCCACCGGTTCGCATCGCAATGTTTCGTGCGCGCGCCCTTGCTACGCTTGCGCGCGTCCCCTCATGCAGTTTGGCTTCCGCGCATGCTCAGTAGCAGGAATCAGCCCGAAACACAGCTGAGGAACTTATCAGCTGTGCTTCCGGCGAAGAAATAAAGGTCAGTATTAATCTGGGGGTGGGCAGGAGGGCCCTTTTTCAAGCAGTAGAAGAGGAGAAGCCATCCAAACAGGGAAAAATTAGCAAAAAAATTCAAAAAAAATATGGTGGCGCCCACGGATCGGCACCAACCAAACCGGATCCATGATGTCACCAGCGGGTCACTACCGGTTCGGGCGGTCCGAACCTGGAGGAACCCACCCCTGTTCAGCATTCACAATCAGATAACCTGGAGTGGTAGAGCATCAGCAGAGAGAGTACTGTACACCTGATTGCACTAGCTTCCCTTCTGATGAAATTTACCATGGCCAGAAATCACCACGACAGGCATTTTGTCAATAGAAAACCCACTTTGGCTGATGTCAAAAACCTAAGCAGTGTAAGACTTGATTAGTACTTCAGTGAGAGACTCTCAGGTTCAAGCATTTTCATCTGGACTGGGAAGTTGAGAAAACATTGCTGAAGAAGAGAACCACTTCTTCATCGTTTCCAAGGAAACTACTTGGACATATCCATGCAGAATCATGCTTGGCTGTCCTTTCAACTTGCTTATGGAAGTTAATTTGTGAGGGCACTCACAACAGTCTGAGTATACCCATCAGCCAAAAAAGATATTTTCCCACGTGTTAAGCTAAAGCAAACAAACTATGCCACAACTTATTGTGTAAAAATCAGGCTCATACCCATCATCTTTGCTTAAAATCTGACTACAAATATTTGTTTTTACTATGGTCTCAGAATAATGATTTCTTCCTACGAAAAGGCAACAGGTTAATAGTGCACTTCATTCTAGCAAAAAGGTTTGTCCAATAGATCTGTTCTAACAGACAAGATATACACATTTGCTTGCCTGCTGAACAAAACAAGAAAAAAAATGCCTACTGTATTATTAGTGTTTTGTTTTGTAGACATTGGTTCAGTATTCACAGCCAGAAATATAAAGTGTTTAACATTATTGTTGATTGAGGCTTATTTATTAGATGTGTATTCTGCTGAATCTGTTGGACTCATAGTGGCTCCCACATTCACAGCAAAAAGATTTTTAAAAAACCTTGTTTATGCCAATGGAGTCATGGATTTGTTAATCACAGCATATTGATCCCCTGTTTGTGATACTCCTGGATCACTTGTTGCCTAACATAATATTGTCAAAAGGAACACCCACATTAAAACTGTTTATTTACTTCGTCTTTTTTCAAGGACGCATCAGACGTGGCCTAAAATAAATGTCATTTTTTAAGACAGGAGACAATTAAAGCAAACTGAGTATCATATGATTTGGCTAAAAGGGAGAGAAAAAGTTTTCTCTTTAAAAATGCAATCCTATGTAAGTAAATACACATTTTTAAGTAATAAAATTAGCTGAGAATTCAGTGTGGGATTGATTCTAACTTCTAGCTGAAAGACCAAGGGCTGTATGGTTTAGAAGATGGAATATGTTAGGCAGGTGAAAATTTAATTGACTTTCAGTAGATTCAGAGTTTATATCCCTGCTTTCTTGTTCTTGCTCTATGGTTTTTAACTTTACTTTTGAGCTTGCATAATTTACTCAGTGTTTGATTTGATAAAGTAGTAACTGTCAAAATTGACAATATTTGATTTAGTAACTTATTCGTCTGTAGATTAGAATAATCTGATGAGTAAATATAGCATTGAATACTTTTGAAGGAATAGTTTTCTTTTTATGAATGATTTAATTTATGTATGGTAATGTATCTTATGACAGAAATATTTGAAAGTGTCTCAATTCATGTCTGGTTTACTCTGCAAGCTAATGCTTTTCTTCTTTACAAATGAAGAATGTTATTCTTATTCCAAAAAAGAAAAGAGCTATGTTTTTGGCCTCACCACCACTTCATAAAATAGATTTGACTAAAATATAGTTACTAGACAAAATTATGTCTAATAATCATAATTATTTTAAGGATTTCAATAGTGTCTCTCTTCAAGCCAAAATCCTACTGGTTTAAAAATATGTTAAGTACAGGGAAGAAGAATAAGTTAAGAAATAAATGTGCTGGACAGCATCCTGGCTAAACTGAGGAAGCTATAAACCAGGAAATCCTTACTTTAAATCTCACTTTTCCTATGTTCTCCCTAGGTGGCCATAAGCAAGCCACACACTCAACCTCAAAATTCTTTCTGTAGTAGAGGGACTATATTGACTGCCTTTCGAGCAGCCTTAGCCTTAAAGGCCTGTTATGAGGGTCTGCCATTTCTGTGCATGACTTACCCCCCACCCGAAACATTAACATGCAGTTGTTAACAGGACCTCCTTGAGAAGGGTGAGCAGATTTTCTGGCAGCTGCTATGAAAGTACTCTATGGCTGATCATAGAGTTCCTTGAGAATGGCTGCTAAAATAGAATGTACTGTTAGCCTATTTTGAGATGGATTTATCGTGGAATCTTAATGTTTGGAGCGTTTTTTTAGCATTTTAACACCAACAGCAGTAAAGAAGTAAGAGTAGCCTGGGACAAATGGTTAAGCTTCTTTTTCTCCACTTGCTTGCCTTCACACAAAAATATAATCCCTTTACATGTGATTGTACAAACTTTACGGTGCATGTGGTCAACTCTAACACCAGTTGTCCACATTAGCTTCAAGGGATTGTTATAAGGGATACAATTAGAACATGCACATGAAGTTATTTGAACATTTGAATGCATAATACAGAAATATTATTTTAAACCACTTGTATCATATTACAAATGAAGTTTGAATAGGAGTTAAGTAGTTGGGTTGTTCTGAAGATCTACCTTGTTCATAGTATATATTTAAAGTTATTCTAGATGTCCTTAACAATAATTCAAAGATTAATTGTACTTTGTTCATGATGGTTTAATTAAATAGGTGGTAGTTAGATCTGTATTAAGTACTTGATTTAATTGGTTTACTGCCTATTAACTAAAATCTGACTTCTAGTGAAATCCAATAGTAGATACCGTGTTTCCCTGGAAATAAGACCCTGTCTTATATTTTTTTGAACCCTGAAATAAGCGCTTGGCCTTATTGCCATGCACTCAAAAGCCCGATTGGGCTTATTATCAGGGGATGTCTTATTTTGGGGGAAACAGGGTATTTAGTGCTCCAAAGTTTTGCATAGTGACAATAAAACTCTTTTTATTTTCAGAAAAAGAAAATAAATGACACAAGAACACATTTCTATCCATTTCTACAGAAAGGTTTTGTCCATATATGAACAGCGCAGAAGGTAGAAAGGCAACTGAATTGAAATAAATAATTACCTCTATCAGATAAGCTTCCTGCCTAGGCCAGGCAATTATGACAGCAAATAATTATTTAATAGTGCAGCTACTGATCTCTGCTAGAAATAACAAAACTTTTCCTGAACATTTTTATTTATAATTATGATTTAATGTACTGAAGTTGTAGCAAATTGCTTGTTACCAATCTTGATATAAATATGCAAACTTTCTTGGTAATGTATGGCAAATTTCAGTTGTTAGATTACGTATTGTTACCTTCAAATAAAAATAACCCTAACTCACTTTTAAAACACCTTGAATATATCACATTTAAAGTTTAATTTCTGGTGGTTATCATTTGTAACTTTTTTCTTTCAATTTCTCCCCTTCCTAGAGGCCACATACTTAAAGGTGACTAATTTTTTTAAAAAACTGATTACACAGCAACAGCAATAGGCAATTAAGAGAATTTCTGCTTTTTATAACATACCAGATTTCTAGGCATTCTGGCCATTATGAACAATATCTAACAAAATTGACATGAAGTAGCTACTATGTTTGTTTTATCCTCATACCAGTGACTCATAAAGAGTATTCAGAAATTTACCTGTTCATAAATGGGAAATTGACAGTCCCATATTTAGAGCTTTATACTAAATACAGAAGTTTTCTACATACTTTGGGGTAGTGTGACCCTAATAAAATCTGTTGTGTGGGAATATATTGCATTTTGGCATACAATCTGTGTTGGGTTTTTTTTTACTGTTTGTATTGTTTTTGTATTGTTATTGATCTGCCCAGGCTTATATTAAACAAGATGGGCAGCTTTATAAATCTTTTTTAAATAAATAATTTCAGTATATGGTCATTTTGAGAGCTAGGAAGTCTACTCCCTTCTAACCCTGAAGTTAGATATAATTATTGAAAAGTTACTTATCAATTAATGTCATCCACTAATTTTCACTGGGATAAAATACAAGGATTTCTGAATCCATACTGTTGTGTTTACAGATTTGACTAGAAAATTCATAAAAATTATGGGCAGTTATAATTTGATATCTCTAAATTTTTAGTGTGGTCATAGATCTGCTAAAGAGATAGTTATTGTATAGAATCTGTTTATTATTTTAATGGTAAACCATAGTTTCTCAATCATAATGTCTTGCATCGGTAATAATAGATTGGCTCAAATATAAGCTAACACAAAAGTAAACAAAAACTTTATCCATATATGTGAAGCCCTAAGAAGCTTCATAATTATTTGTTGAGATTCTAATGCAGGCAGAATACAGAATTTTTAGTCCCTGTTTCTAGATGCAGGTGAAGTAAAACAGGATGATCTCAGCATTAATGAAATAACCTTTAAAATTCAGAAATGGCTGTATGTTGGTTTGCATAGTTTTCAGATAAACCCCTTACAAAAGCATTTTCCAAGTAGCTTCAATAAATAGAAACTGTTGATTTGTATTTGAAACCATGTATTTTCAAACTGTTGAAACAATGTATTTTCTATAGGGTAGAGCAAAGAAGAAAGATTGGCTACTGCTATAGGGAACATATAAGCACAGAACCTAGATAAATCTGTTTAAGTAATCATTATCTTCATGTATTGATCTTATCTCTTCCCCTCCCCCAGCAGCAAGGGCATATCGCTTTTGAACTTACAGCATTTTCAAAAGATTTGAATTTGTGTTGGCCTAACAGTGTTAATCCTGAACGGCAAGCAATTTTTTTTAAAAGATGAACTATCTAAAAACATTTAATATACGGTTCCATTCAGACAATTAATTCATTGTAAAGTTAAAATCAGTGTAGAAAGGGCGAGAGCAAGTACCAAATGCTTGTCTTGTTTAAACTTGAACAAGATTCCTGAAAGTCAGTTCCTTTTACAGAAGTAACTGGTGTCAGTAGAAATTGATGGATTAGCAAAAGCATACACACCTTGAATGTTTCAGTTTAGCCAGGCTGGGGATGAGATTGATATGGGAGAAGAATAGTTTGGGTTAAAAATTTAAAAGCAGCAACATTAATGGTTAGAAAGTTACTTCATGTAATTGCTAAAGAAGTAACTTATTTGATGTGTGCTTTTCCTGGCAATTCAGTATATGTGCAAATAAGAGCAGTCATTATTGTTTGAAAAAAAGTATTGGATGATAGATATACAATATTTGGCAAATGTTACAGTAACTGTCAATTGGAAGTCAAGCACAGGGCTCCTATATGTTTGCAACATAGTAAACCATCATCAAATGTGATACTTTTAAATCAAAATGTAGCTTTGATTATAGTTTAATATGTTATTTTTTCCACTAAAATACTAATCATGTCTTATACTATAATGTGAATTCAAATACTGTGACTTAGCATAACAGGACAATCTAACAATTGTTTTTTTTTCAGAGAGTTTTTATTCTTATGCTGTCCTTTTTTGTAAATCACCATCCCTACAGTATTGGTTCAGAATTATTATTCTTCTGACCCAGATTAAAATGTTTATTTATCTGGTCTTTTAGATGTTTGGTTTTTCTTTTTCTTTATTTTTGCCTTTTAATTTGTTTTAAGGTTGTAATTCTAGTTTATTGTACTACAGGATTATTTTACTATTTTTAACATTGTTTCTATTCTATTCTATAATTCTTTAAAATATATGTATATACCCAGACTTTAGCATAGTTCTATAACTTTATTAAAATAAACAATAGCTATTCAAAACTCAAACCAAATAATTTATTTTGTAGACTTTTATTAGGAAATGGAGCATTAAAAATATAGTGTTATGCATTAGAATGGATCAGGAGAGCCACATTGGATCTGTATTTAATCTAGAGAACCAGTATAGATAGATAATGTAATAGTTAAATTGTTGGACTTGCACTGAGAAGATTCAGTTTCTAGTTGATCTAAGGAAGGTTACTGGATGACTTTGGGCAACCATTCTCTCATATGATTTTTGTTTGGGAGATGGGGAAGAATACAACAACCTTAAGCAAAGGCAGGATATAGCAAAAATCTGCCTACATTTACTCTTAATTCAAGTAATCTCACTGGCTGTCTTGGGCCTGTCATGCATTCTCAGTGGAATCTGTTTCACTAGAATGTTATGAGGAAAAACAGGAGGCGGTACACTTGTGTTATATATGTCACCTTGAGTTCCTAAATGAAAGGCAGGATTATGTAAATAAATATGCCTGGGATTTGCCTGCTAGACTTTCTGAGCTCAATGGGTATCATTTGGTATGTGCTGTGTATGTGATTATAGCCTGCCTTTTATACTTTTCTGTGTACTGTTTTGAGTATCCCAACCATATCTTATTATATTTGCGTATACACAGACACATTAAATCCACCAGACTTCAGTAGATTGTATACTACGCAGACATGTAACACATATAATCAACCCCCACCCCAAGACTTATCTAGGATTGTATAGCTTTAAAAACATGAGCAGTCATGCCTACGCATTATCTTTCAGATAAGATCATCTTAAGAAAGTGACCTTAAATGCCCACTTTAGCATAAGGAGAAAGTTCTACTATATTTAGAAATCCATGAGTATTACTGAAAGCAGCAGCGGTATCAGATGGAGCAATTCCATTCTTAACAACCCTTGAAAATATTATTGACTCACCTCATGTGATTTTATTATGTCAAAAAGATTCCTGCAAATACTTCTGACATCGTGTCTTAATCTTCTGAGGGTTTTTTTCCCCCATATTTTCAATCACGTTTGACCACTTATTTAATAGGCAATGAACTCTGACAGGATTAATTATTCTTGAGTCTATGATAGCTTGAATTCTAATCTACATGATTAATTAAGGGTACGAAGCAGTGGACTTACAGTATCTGAGCTTATTACAATGTGTGTTACAGGGGAATCCAAGATTTAGCATAAAGTCTTTGTTTACTATAACTGTCCAGAATATTATATATGTATTTAACTATTACAACAATAATTATATATTGTATTTTTCTAAACTTTCCTGCAAGCACAGTGGTAATCTATTAATGATGATTGGATCATAATTTTGTCAAAATTCCTATTGCAGCAGAATAACCAGTAATTTACCAATTATCAAGAATAAAATTTGACTACAGGAAATGTAAATTTTAATTTCATGTTCCTGTAAAAATCATAGAAGATGCAAACCATATTTAAAGCTAGCAATACTGGACTAGATTTGATTACAATATTTGCACTACTTGCAATCTCTTGAACATTTACTTAGATAAGTTTTACCATTGTTTAAACTAACTCCAGTTTGGCCTTGTTTCAGAGAGTATAGCAAGCAATGATTCTGACATCGCATCAAAGGAAGATGAGAAAGGAGCATTCACATCTATGGTTAAGCAGATTTTTGTTAATAACAATTCATACGGCCTTTATTTTCCATTGACACAAATGCAACATTTCAGTCTTTTATGTCTTGTTTGAAATAATTGACAAACAAGCAATACATTTTCACCAAGATAGCAAACACAGAAACATGATTTAACTAGAATTCTCTTAAGCACATATTAATGACATGTTTTATGATAAATTCCCAGAGTTTTAGCTTGTTTACATAATTACGTAACTGAAAAATCCTTCCCCTTTTTTTTTTCTTTTCTAGGTCCATTTTGAATATTTGCCGCAGCAAGTATACAAGTAAAATGGGCGTCAAAACATTTACCCACAGTTCCCCAGCTCACAGCCAGGAGATGCTTGGAAAGCTGAACATGCTACGTAATGATGGACATTTCTGTGACGTCACCATTCGTGTCCAAGATAAAATCTTCAGAGCCCACAAGGTAGTCCTGGCAGCGTGCAGTGACTTCTTCCGTTCCAAATTGGTTGGCCAAGCAGACGATGATAGCCAGAGTGTACTTGACTTGCATCACGTGACCGTGACTGGCTTTTTGCCTCTTCTGGAATACGCCTACACGGCAACCTTGTCTATTAACACTGAAAACATCATTGACGTCTTGGCTGCTGCTAGCTATATGCAAATGTTCAGCGTGGCTAGCACCTGTTCTGAGTTTATGAAGTCAAGTATTTTATGGAACACCCCCAATAGTCAGCAAGAAAAGGTGCTAGATACAGGCCAGGAAAACAGTGCAAACTGCAATTTTACATCACGGGATGGCAGCCTTTCCCCAGTTTCCTCTGAATGCAGCGTGGTAGAAAGAACCATTCCTGTCTGCAGAGAATCACGGCGGAAGCGTAAAAGCTATATTGTAATGTCCCCAGAAAGTCCACTTAAATGTAACACCCAGACAAACTCCCCACAAGTTTTGACTACTTCAGCTTCCTATGCAGAGAGTAGAAGTCATCCTGTAGACTCTTCCTTAGCTTTTCCTTGGACTTTCCCTTTTGGAATTGACCGAAGGCTCCAGTCAGAAAAAGTGAAACAAGTAGAAAATTCTCGGACTCTAGAAGTGCCTGGTCCATCTGAAGCGTCTAGAAGAATTTCCGATTATATGACGTGTGAGAGCACCAAAACCAGCTCACCCCTGGTGATTGAAGAAGATGTGCGTGTAAAAGTGGAAAGGTTGAGTGATGAAGAAGTACATGAGGAAGTATCTCAGCCTGTTAGTGCATCCCAAAGTTCTTTGAGTGACCAGCAGACAGTCCCTGGAAGTGAACAAGTTCAGGAGGATCTTTTGATCAGTCCGCAGTCATCATCTATAGGTAGAATCACTTAAATCTATGTGTGTTTCATTGTTTCTTTAGAGCTTGAGGTTTTTTTTTTAATGTTCATTCTGAGTTTACAAGTGGTTCACAAGAAATACCAGTACCGTATCTTGTAAAAGTTGTATAAAGATGACCATTTTCACTGTATTTCAAACAAAATGATTTGTCAAAATCATGTAGTCCAGAAGTGACTCTCCTGTTTTTGCCATTTTAAACTTTAAAGTGATTGTTAACCATGGATATTGGCCATGTTCAAGTTAAATTGTTTTGTCTTTTTTTTTTTTTTTTTTTTGAGTGAGCAGTTGTGAATTTTTGAGTGGAAGAAAAGGGTGAATGTTTTTTTACAGTATCATTAGATACCGTATATCTAAACTGCCAAAAATGTGAAAGTGTGGTTTGTCAATTAATAAGAAAGGCAAAAATTATTTTCCTGCAGCCCTTGGAAGAAAGCTAGTTTAACAGACTAATGTAAGCCAATCCATACTATTCAGCACATGGAAATGGGAGTTCAGGAAATAAATTTCCAGTGACATATAGTTAGTTATACGGATTCATTATTGGAGCAGGCTAGACTTAATTGTGTAAAATAAGGACAAGGCCTTTTTAATGACTTGTCAAGGAAACAAATGGCTAAAATCAATTGCTAAGAGGGAAAGTGTAGTCTTTAAGTTTAAGAAAACCTCCTCCCACAGTAGCCCCTGGAAAGCTATACAAGTGCCCTATACAAGTGCCCTTGAAGGATATGGACATCTTGTGGCAATGAAACTTGTGTTTTGCTTTGCACACATTCCCCATTCCAGCTCGCAAGAATTGCTTATGTGCACGTGTTTTAATTGTGCTCCTTTTTAATCATTTTTCTTCCTTGGTTGTGGTATTTTTCTTTCTATTATAGCTGAATGAGAAGGAGTTGAATTACATTATTATATGAGGAAGATACCTTCCAATTCTGATTCAGTTTGCCCTATGAATGTTCCAAACATATCCCAGTGATCTGGAGCATAGTTTAGTATTCGATACTTTGCTATATTTTTCATATTCATTCAATTTCTTGCTGGTTTTCTTAGGAACTACCCATGTCATCACCAAGTCTATTTTGGAGGTTTTGGACATGAATTTCTAGATTTTAAATTGCCCTTCCTGAGGCAGTTTTCCTAGGGCACTAATTATGCCCATGAAACTCTCCTTGCCCTGCCTGACATTTTGTTTTAAAGGAATATTTTAATTAAAAAATGGAACAATAAGGTTTCTAAGAAAAAGGGCCAGTCTCAACTTCGTTCTTGATTTCTACAGGTGTCTATGGTTTTGGAATGGACCTTTTAAGCAATTTTAGAAAACAATGATAGGTATCTGCTGCCTAGTTTTGTGGGTGCACCTGTCTGGAAAGATGACATGTATAAAATGGAGTCATATGAGGCAGGGGTGAAATTCAGCAGGGTCTGACAGGTTCTGGAGAACTAGTAGCTGAAATTCTGAGTAGTTTGGAGAACCGGCAAATACCACCTCTGCCTGGTCCCAGAGTGGGGTGGAAATTGAGATTTTGCAATATCTCAATTGCAAGTGGGGAAGGAATGGGGATTTTGAAATATCTCAATTGCAAGTGGGGAAGGAATGGCCAGGTTACCTGCGGGACCGCATCCTACCACATACCTCCCTAAGACCGGTTAGGTCCCACAGAGAGGGCCTCCTCCGGGTCCCGTCGGCCAAACAATGCCGACTGGCGGGGCCTAGGGGGAGGGCCTTCTCTGTGGGAGCCCCGTCCCTCTGGAACCAACTTCCACCAGAGATCCGGACCATCCCCACCCTGCTGGCCTTCCGTAAAGCCTTAAAAACATGGCTCTTCCGGCAGATGGGGTGAATAGGATAATCAGATTCCCCCTGAATGTTGTGTTTATAATGTTTTTCTTTTTAATTATATTTTAATTTAAATTATGATTACTGTTTTTATATGTACGCTTCTTATTCATGCTGTACGCCGCCCTGAGTCCCACGGGATTGGGCGGCCTATAAGAGCGTCTAAATAAATAAATAAATAAATAAATTTTGCAGTATCCTTCTCCTGGAGTCGGGTGGGAATGGAGATTTTGCAGTTTCCTTCCCCTGCCACGCCCACCAAGCCATGCCCACAGAACCGGTAGGGAAAATTTTTGAATTTCACCCCTCATATGAGATATTGTGGCATGGGATGAGACTAGAAGGGGATGAAGGTAGCATCCTTGGCATGTAAATCAGGGCTTGGTATGTCTCCCAGGGCAGCTATTGCAGCCATTCTTAAACTGGGTAAATCAGAACACCCACAGCATTTCTCAAAATATCAAATGAACCTATCAGGCAAGAAATATTGAGCACCATGTCTTGTATAATGATTGTTACTTCACTGCATCTTCATTCAGAGGAATATTACAGTATTTTTTAAATATGATAGTCATTTCTAGAGTGGAAAAGGTGAGATGATGCAAATAGAAATCAATTAAAGAGCAAATTTCTTTTGTTTTTGATTAAAAACACCAATTTCCATCATTGCTTTGTGATTTACAATAAATCAGAAAGTGTTTGCCAAATAATTAAAACAATTTAGATAGAATATAATGCACAATATTTTAATGCAGCACATTTATAAAACCAAAACAATTTTTGATTATTTCCATTTTGTTTTATTTATACATAATACAAGTAATAACTTATAAATAATAAATATTTGATTTATTAAATCATTTAAGGGTTGACAGTAATCCTTCAAAATCAGCACTTGGCATAACTTTTTTTTTTTTAAGTTGGCATATTAAATAGAATTTCTTGTTGGGTGATTAAAAGCACAATAACCAGCTACTTGAAGTTTTTTTCTCTTAAACCTCAGTGCATTAATAAACTATACAAGGGAGGAAATCGACTGCAGAAATCCATCTATGGAGCTCAATCATAGCTTTTTAAATGAAGTTAATTTGTTAAGCAAAAGCTTGGAACAATGTTCTTACAGTAAACAAAAAACCTTCCAAAATGCTTTTTATCAACAGAAGCATTTTTTTTAATTTGTAAACAGTCAAAGATTATTTAATTCACTGATATTATTGAATATATAGTTTACAAACACTTTATACAATAAAACTAATATGGTATCCCAAAGTAAGGAAATCAGGCATGCATTTCAAATGTGTATCGTTCCTTATCAAAACAGATCATCTCACTAAACATCTCAGACCCACCATTTTGTATTATTATTTTATTATTCAATTTCATTGTACACATGTTGTGCATTGACAATAAAGGTTTGATTTGATTTGTTTTTTTAAAAAATCCATATAGTGAGTGGACCATGGGTGTTGATTAAAAATCCAAGACAGTTGGCATTTTTATGTTACATAGGTAGCATGGTGAACAAAATGTCACTGTGCATCTTTCCAGATCAGTTTGGCTGAATGTGTGCAAAAAAGAAGGCAGGCTTTGGCCATGCATAGGGATAGCAATAGCACTTTTCTTATATACCGCTTCATAGTGCTTTACAGCCCTCTCTAAGCGGTTTACAGAGTTCAGCATATTGCCCCCAACAATCTGGGTCCTCATTTTACCCACCTCGGAAGGATGGAAGGCTGAGTCAACCTTGAGCCTAGTGAGATTTGAACAGCTGAACTGTTGAACTAGCAGTCAGCCTGCAATGGCTGCATTTAACCACTGCACCACTTCAGCTCATGCCAACTGAATTTTCTCATTTGCATGAAGATCAAAGGGAGCAATGGGGTTCCAGCCGCAAAGCTATCAATACAGAGCTGGAACAAACATGTTTGATTTTCACGCTCCTTTGTTCATAATAACTCATTGTATTATTCTGTCTGAAGATGCAGGAACTTAAAAGCGGTATATGAGTTGACAGTTTCCTGGGATATCAAATAGTTTTAGACTAGTTGCTGGTTGCATCAAAAAAAAAAGTTCATCGATGAAAAAGGCTCCTTTGTCAGCAGTAGTTTAGATATAGTCCAAAAAGTAGCTGCAGTAAAAATTTAGCATCCCCAGTTTGTTTCCCTCCCACTTCTGATCCTTTTAGGGATGCTCTTCCATGGGGATTGGCTTATTTCAATTTTTTGTAGGACGTTTGAGCCTTTTTTTAATTGATGCATAAAAATGTTTCAAATACTACGTTTATTAGAGGAAAAAAGAGTGATTGGGCTTGCTTTGCTCTACTGCATGGATGCATGAGCAGGAAAAAATCACCCATAGCTTGTCACTCAATGCATTGGGAATTTTAGCCATCACTAGGTTGCACTTTATCTTCATTATATTAACATGAAATGGAATGCCTTTACCAGTATAACTTCTGGATTGTCATTGGTTTGGATGTTTTAATTTCTCCGCCAGCCTTTAGCAGGTTAGACCTGTTGACTTATATAGTCAACAGGCCCAACTCAGGTTTTATGATTTGAAAGTACATCTCCATCCCCATTCTCTTGCAGCATATTGTGATGGCATCTCATTTACACATAATGAAAGGTCACATGATAAGACTTTATAAATCCTGTTTTGAGTGCAACTGGAGATATACGCATGCCGTCTAGTCATTTTCAGTTGGCTTTGACAGTACCCTTAATATTTAAAATATAATATGCCAACATATGCCTTATGCTATAAGGCTTTTGATTCATGTAGCAACATCTAGATGAACTTCAGAAAAGCTAAGCAAAGTCAAACCAGGAATGAATCATGAAGTCCATGAATTGAACCACCAGAAAATTCAAGATTCAAGGCTATACTGAGAGGTTTTTTTAAAAAAATCCTGGAGGAGAGTATTGTTGGTAACAGAAATTAAATGGTCTTGACTGTGTAGTGATCAGGATTCAAGTTTGGCTCAAGGAAACCTTTTCTTTTCTTTCTTTTTAAATCTAAGATAATCTGCTGTAACCAGCAGTAGCTTCCCAGGGTCTGGCACAAGGATCCTTCCAATTGTTGTGCCTTTGACAATCCTTTAAATGAAGGCGCCTGGAACTGGAACCCACAATCATCTTTTGGAGAAATTTGTCTCATTATTGAACAATGGTCCTTTTTTTCCCCCTCACTGTTTCTAAAGCAGTCAGATATTGATGGAGAACAACAGCATATTACAGTTAAACAAAAGTCAGTGCCTTCAATTGATTCTAGTTTCTTTTTCGTAGATGTCAAAACACTCAAAACAATATTTCCATCCCTAATGGTTTTTCAGTGTCATACTGGAAACCTAATACCCACAAAATTCTGTAAACATCCAGGTCGCCACAGCTTTCAATTTTTAAACACATTTAAACACAAGTTACTTTAGCAACTCCAAACAATATAAGTAGCCTAATATTGATCGTGATCGTACTGACTCAGAAATAAATTCCAATTAATTAAATGGGATTTCTAGTTCTGTTTGTAGCCATGAGTTAATAACAAATCAGTCAAGTCCTGATTCCTTAGAAATAGCGGCAGAGCTGTCTCTCCTAGAAAACTGGATGTATGTGGCTTAAGATATCACACACGTAGAATCCAAAATAGCAATCTGCTTTGGAATTTGGTTTCCAGTAAATGACATGCACAGTAAAAAGACCTCCTAGGCCAGGGGTCTCAACTCCCAGAATTCCTCAGCAAAGTAGAAGTAGAAGTCCACAAGTCTTAAAGTTGTCAAGGTTGGAGACCCCTGGCCTAGACTGTAGTCCTCGACATACAACAGATTGTTTAGTGACCATTGAAAGTTAACGACACTGAAAAATGTGACTTATGACCGTTTTTCACAGTTGCAACCTTTGCAGCATCCCAATGGTCACATGATCAGAATTCAGACGCTTGGCAACTGGTTCGTCTTTATGACCGTTGCTGTGTTTCAAGGTCACGTGATCCCCTTTTGCAACCTTCTGACAAGCAAAGTCATTGGGGAAGCCGGATTCACTTAAGCGCGTTACTCACTGATCAACTGCAGCCATTCACTTAACAACTCTGGCAAGATAGGTCGTAAAATGGGACAAAACTCACTTAACAAATGTCTCATTTAACAACAGAAATTTTGGGCTCAATTGTGGTCGTAAGTCGAGGACCACCTGTATTATATTGAGGGAGTAATAATCTCACCACTTTTAACAAATTTTCCTCCTGCAACTTTCACTGTTCCCAGTGATACAGTTTTGAAATGGCTTCAGTACAGATGAGTGGAAACACAATACTAATGAATGATGCACATTTAACTGATAGCAAATCCTCGTGTTTTCCATTAATTTTGCTTTAGACACACACTACTTCAGTTAGGACTCTCTGGGATGTACTGAGCTATAAGCAACACAAATCTGGCACCAATACTGGGGAAAGGTTATGAGGAAGAATGGGAGCTTTGCAATTATTTGTTTCTGCCTCTGTGCACTATACTGTTTAGCCTGTTTTACGTCCTTCCCTGGGCATTGTTTAAACAATAAACTACCTTTTTAATCATAGTCCTGCCTCCACTTAATGTGTATCTAAGCCTTCTTCCAATTGAAAAATCTCCTGAATCCAAATAGGCCAAATTGATTAAAGTTTGCTCTTTATAAATTATGCAGATTGCTTTACATCGTTATCCTATTGGGTTATAACGGAATTCTTAAATTTGGCAGCAAGATACCTTGTCAGGAGGATGTGGGAAAAAAAACATTGCTATGGTTCCATTAAACTGTAACTTAATGTGTGTGATTTATTTAACTGCCCCTAGGTTCAATAGATGAAGGTGTCACTGAAGGATTACCAACACTCCAGAGTACTTCTGGTGGGAATATCCATGTGGAAGACGATGACCGGTACGTATAAATATAGTACACAAAGCATTCTGCAGAACAGCCTTCTTCATTTTGTCTCTTATTATGGTTCCTAGAATTTCCAGCCAGTAGAGTAGTTGGCCATGCTACCAAGTGTTGCAATCCCATGACACATGGACAGTGTCGGGCTGGAGGAAAGTGATGTATAACACCTGAACTAGATCCTTGTAGAAAGATTGCTGTGTTGAGTCATCTAAGATGGTGACAAGCATGACGGATCTCCTTTGAATCCAACCATCCCAGGAAAAATGCATGAGTTTCTAAACAAGTGGAATTCAGAGCCAGTAACCAGTCATGGGACGCGGTGGCTCAGTGGCTAAGACGCTGAGCTTGTTGATCAGAAAGTTCGGTGGTTCGAATCCCTAGTGCCGCATAACGGAGTGAGCTCCCGTTACTTGCCCCAGCTTGTGCCAACCTAGCAGTTCAAAAGCACGTAAAAATGCAAGTAGAAAAATAGGGACCACCTTTGGTGGGAAGGTAACAGCGTTCCGTGCACCTTCGGCGTTTAGTCATGCCGGCAACATGACTACGGAGACGTCTTCGGACAGCGCTGGCTCTTCGGCTTAGAAACGGAGATGAGCACTGCCCCCTAGAGTCGGGAATGACTAGCATGTATGTGCAAGCGGTACCTTTACCTTTAGATCGAAGACATGAGGTTCATGAACACAAGCGCCAATGTTCATCATCCACACTGCCTGTCACCAGGCTATTTTTTTTACATTCCTAAGAAGAACAAGGAATTTTCAAGCTGGGATACTACTTAGACCTAGAGTTTCCTAGGTGACCTTGAGGCAGTCACTGTTTCTGACAACCTAGCTTCCAAGAGAAGAGAATATTTTTAGCTCAGGGTTAAACTGTGGAGTCCTTGGTGGTCTCTGAGTTTGGTTCTTTTCTTACAGGCATCGAAGAAAACAAAGTCCAGAGAACATCAAGCACCCCACAATCTAATTTCCTTTTCATGTACATCTTTGGTTTTTATGCATACACCGTGGTGGGCTTGCAGTACAACAAATACATAGTTACAGAGTGGTTAAAGTGGGAATTAGCAGAACAGAGTAAATCTGGGCCTTTGTGTAGTCCACATTAGGGACATACTTTTTGTCAAGGGAAGCATCCGTCCGAATGCTACCATGTGAGAATGAGAATAAATCTCATAGAGTCAATTTGGATCTTTTCTTTGGAATTCAGACAGTTAGAAATAAAGCCGAGATTAAAAGTCTAATAGAAAATATTTATTTCGTTACAAAAACAATAAATCCTGATTAATTACATTTTTGCTAATAAACGTGACCGTTCCGGTCAGAGTCGAGGCAGAAGTGATTAATGGAGAATCAGGAATGTAGACATGCGTACATGAACATCATATCACGTGTTCTGCTTGTATTGGAATGTACCATAATATTAGGATAGGGGTGCATCACCCTGCATATACATACAACTGACAATATTCACTTTTAATCAAGTACATACCCACTTTTTAAAAATACGAGTGAATATCTACCAAAAGATTCAGAGGTAGAAGAAGTTTAACTTGTTAAAATTTTTGATGTGGCCAATAAGTGGTTTTTTTAAAAGCAAAATTAAAAGCATAACACTTGTGTAACACCGGGATTGTTTAAACAGCATTATCTGGAATAGATATGACTGTATAACATTCTGTGCCCACAAAAGATTTCTGACCTTTCCAAATGTACACCAGTTTAATATCATTCAAGTATCAGCTGTTGAAATGATTATTATAACAAGTATTTTATACCAGGTTCACTCTGATGGTATTTTAATTGCAACTCTTTATTTTCATACACTGGCCCATCTCTTTCCTCAAGACTTCCACTTTGTTTAAAATTACCTTTTTCAATCATTCAGAATTCAGTCATTTAATATGGTTTAGCAAAGTTCATTTTTGTTGTATTGTTATCTGTTCGCAACAAGGAGAAGTCACAACTTACTGATGTTGGCCTTCGTACACATTAAGTTCTTCCCAAGAACCTAGGATGTCATAGGTATCGGTGTAGTGTGTGAGTCCAAGCAGTGTGGCCTTTTGCAACTAACAGATGGAAAATTTGTCAGGGCACAGATTTTCTAAATGCCATCCAAGATTTCTTGGTACAGCATCCAGTGTAACCACTGGAACCCCCGTGGCTACCATAATCTTTCAACTTCATTTTTCAGATCTTGATACTTTGTGATCTCCGAATCTTTGTCTTTGATCCTAACGTCATTATTATTGACTTTTTGAAATACATTTGTGTTACATTTTGTACACCTGACATTTTTCCTCTTGATCTGCTACTAAAAGAGTTCTTATTTGCTTCCTCAGACTGGAGAATGTCCAATACCCTTACCAGCTCTATATTGCTCCTACAACCAGTAGCACAGAGAGACCTAGCCCAAATGGTCCAGACAGACCTTTTCAATGTCCAACTTGTGGTGTTCGATTCACCCGTATTCAGAACTTAAAACAGCACATGCTCATCCACTCAGGTAAGGATAACTGTTGGCCCACTTCCCAAAGGTATAGTTTGAACAGGAGCCTATAGAGGTAGTCCTCATTTAGCAACTACCTCATTCAGTGACAGTTCACAGGTCTAGCTTCACGGCTCTGTAAAGTCACACTGTAAGCACAGTTGCACTTTCACTTAGTTACCCCATTGCTTAACGACTGGGTTCGAAGAGCTGAAGTGGTGCAGTGGTTAAATGCAGCCATTGCAGGCTGACTGCTAGTTCAACAGTTCAGCTGTTCAAATCTCACTAGGCTCATGGTTGACTCAGCCTTCCATCCTTCTGAGGTCGGTAAAATGAGGACCCAGATTGTTGGGGGCCATATGCTGAACTCTGTAAACCGCTTAGAGAGTGCTGTAAAGCACTATGAAGCGGTATATAAGAAAAGTGCTATTGCTATTAAGGACTACTTAAATGTTTTGAAGCAATGTATGGCCCCGACTGCAAGAATGCAATAAAATGGAAGAAGAAATCAGCTTTGATTTCTGGAAGTCTGAGAATTTAGACTGGAAAGCAAAAGAGTTTTTTTCTAGAAATAAAAACATGGTAACAAATACATCAGACCTGGTTTTAACCTTTATGTATTTCTTTTATTCTGTTGAATCCTTGAATCCTAGCTTCATGCAATATAGGAAGGATGTTTTACATAAATATAAGATTTTCTCCTCTTTAAAAATTATAAAGGGGGATATGTTTTTAACACAAACGAGTTAGTAATTGTTTCAGATAAATATGCCATATCTCCCCTAAGAGGCCTCTGTATGTTCCTCAGATTTATGCTTCATTCTTTTATTTTTAATCATTAACAAACTTTTAATGTATTTCTTGACTTTGCTTCATACATCACTCCATTTGTGACAACTCTGAGTGGTTCACAACCCCCTGACCCAAGTCGAAATAAAATTAACAAAACCCATTAAACCACAAATTGCAACCAATAGGATGCACCACTGCTGGGCTTAACATGTTTTCGTCTACTCTTGCGCTGAACAGATGGGCTTTCTCATATGTAATAAGAGAACAGTGGTCTGAATAGCCTTTTATCTTACTTGATACTCAGTTCAAAGGTTTAAATACTTACCGTATTTTTCGGAGTATAAGACGCACCGGAGTATAAGACGCACCTTAGTTTTTGGGGAGGAAAATAGGGGAAAACAATCTGCCTACCAGGTATTCATCTGGCTAGCATCCTTAGTCTGGTCAGCTTCAGCACATTATTTTATCCCCTGGTTAGGACTTAAAAAAACCTTCTTCTGAGAGAGTAACAATGAAAGAGCCTGCAAGCCAGTAAGAGCTGGGAAGATAGTTAGCACCTGGTTAGGGCTAAAAAAAAACTTATTCGGAGCAAGTAGAGCAATGAAAAAAACCCTGCAAAGACTTAGGGCTGGAAAAACATTCTTCGGAGAGAGTAACAGTGAAAGAGCCTGCAAGGTAAGAGCTGGGAAGATCTGTTAGCACCTAGTTAGGGCTGGGAAAACTCCGAAAAAGCTACATTCAGAGTATAAGACGCACCCAAATTTTCAGCCACTTTTAGGGAGGAAAAAGGTGCATCTTATACTCCAAAAATACGGTAGTTTTGGGGAAGTCGCATCCACTGCATGAAAGTTTTGACCGAATTATCCTCTTGTTTTTAGTAATTTACACCGCCTCGGTGTAAATAGGCCGACTCATTGCCATTAGAAAGGGCCGGAATGTTATTCCCGATGCTTTTTCAGTGGTGAAGATTTCCTGCTTATTCTTCCCGCAGGCATTAAACCATTTCAGTGCGACCGCTGTGGGAAAAAGTTCACCCGGGCTTACTCGCTAAAGATGCATCGCCTGAAGCACGAAGGTAAACGCTGTTTCCGGTGCCAGATATGTAGTGCCACTTTCACTTCCTTCGGGGAATATAAACACCACATGCGGGTTTCCCGGCACATTATCCGCAAGCCTCGGATTTACGAGTGCAAAACATGTGGCGCCATGTTCACCAACTCTGGAAATTTAATCGTTCATCTGAGGAGTCTGAACCATGAAGCGTCAGAGCTAGCAAACTACTTCCAGAGCAGGTGAGGTGCACAAAAAGAAAAAAAAAGAAACTGTTAGGGCAACGTACCCCCTTTGTTTTATTTCCCCCCTAAAACCTCTTTTGTATAGGTAGTCCTCGACTTAACAACCATTCGCTTAGCGGCCGAAGTTACAACAGCATTGAAAAAAGTGACTTACGGTTGGTCCTCGTACTTATTTTATTTATTTATTTATTGCTGTTCTTATATGGACTTATAGGTTCTTATAGGTTCTTATAGGACCGTTGCAGCATTCCCCAGGGTCACATGGTCAAAATTTGGGCGCTTGACATTCGGCATGTATTTACAATGGTCGTACCATCCTGGGGTTGGGGGGGTCACCTGATCACCATTTGCAACCTTCTCAATTGACTTCCGACAAGTAAAGTCAATGTGGGAAGCCAGATTTGCTTAACGGCCGTGTGATTCACTTAACAGCCGCAGTTGGTTTGCGTGACAAACATGGGGGAAAGGTCATGAAATCCGGCATGACTCAATAAACAGCCGCCTTGCTCTGAGCAAAGGAAATTCTGGTCCCAATCGTGATTGTAAGTCAAGGACTACCTGTACTATTTCACCGCAACCTGTAGTATCCTTTTCTGTCAGGTTGCCAGGTTTATTGCGGTCCCGGGCAGAACTCGAGTCTTGTCCATCATGGCACCCTCAAGATGCGCTGGGTTCCATTTTGTGTAATCTGCAGCCAACGTGGTTGGTCAGAAACTGAAATGAGCCTAGCACATTTAGAGAATACCATGTTGCAATTGTGGCCCTGCCTCATGTCAGTGTTTTGAACTATAACATTTATCCGTCAGTGTAGATACGGATTTCAAGTAATCAAACAAATAAGCTGCTTTTAGATTGCTTTGCATTAATATCTTATTTTCCTATCCAGGTGGAAAAAAAATAGCTTTCCTGGCAATAATCTTCCTTCCTTCCTTTTCTTTTCTCGATTGCTCTATGATAACTGCATCCAAAAGCAATGAAGCAGACAGAGTATGATTTGAAAAGCCTACTTATCCTTAAATCCTACTTGATGAAGGAGAATGAAATGCAACTAAGCTGAAATAGGTAGTCAGACCAGCTTCAGAAAGAAAGGGCACCACCAACATTGACCTTTGTAGGTGTTGGGTCCTTTGGAAGCAGAACCTTAAAATTGCTTTATTTTACCTGGACTATGCTCAGTAGAACTCAAAACCCCGCCAATCATAGAAAAGTTTCCTTTGCCCGTTTTAAATTTATCAGCTTTGTGTTAAATTGCCACCCAACCTTAAATTTATTCTTTTGTGAAGGAGGCTTTTGGTTGGTTGGTTGGTCCAGAAGCTTTAAAGTTGTTTATACCCTTGTTTCCCCGAAAATAAGACCCTGTCTTATATTTTTTTTGCCACCAAAAGAGACACCAGGTCTTATTTTTAGGGGTGGATGTCGTCCACTGACTCGCCTCACTTGCACGCCTCACCCCCGGCCTCCTTTTCGCTGTCAGATGTCTTCAAGAACTTCTTCGTCCGGCAAGGTCAGCAAGGCTTTCCTGAAGGCCTCTGCAGCTGATAACAGAGCTCTGGATTGATCCAGAGCTCTGTTATTGGCTAGAGAGGCCTTTAGGAAAGGCCTCTGTAGCCAATAACGGAGCTCTGGATCAATCCGAAACTCTGTTATCGGCTACAGAGGCCTTCAGGAAAGCCTTCCCGGCTGCAGAAGAAAAGGGCCAAGGTGTGCGAGGCCTGGCTGCAACTATCCGAAGGTAAGTAGTAGGGCAGCTCCACCCATCCCCACCCTAGCTTCATTTTTACCTGTGCACCCTGGAGTGGGTGAGGTCTTAATTAAGGCTTATTTGGGGGGTAGGGCTTATATTGGGTGCACATGTAAAAATCAAGCTAGGACTTTCTTTGTGGGTAGGTCGTATTTTCGGGAAAACACGGTATATACCAGGTAAACCTAACAGAAATCACAATGGCAGGTTGTGCTTTTGTTTAAATCAGGCAATTCTCATTTTTTGGCAAAGTAGATATCCTTCGCTTAGCTGTAACGCTGCAGTTAGCGTCAACCTGTGTCTTGCTAACCTCTTCCCAACTTTTCACCCCCCTTTTCAGTGACTTCCTAGTACCAGACTACTTAAACCAAGAACATGAAGAGACTCTTGGCCAGTACGAGCTAGGAGAGCATGGATTTGAAAACAGCTCTTCTGTCCAAATGCCGGTTATTTCGCAGGTCTCGTCGACGCAGAATTGCGAAAGCACTTTCCCATTGGGGCCTCTGGGTGGGCTGTTAGAAAAGGAGGAAGATCTGCCAGAACAGCCGAAAACCATCTCCAGCGCCGAGGCCGGCCGAGAGGAGCTCCCGAAGGCCGGCCTCTCGTCTATCACTATCGAATAAGTCAAAAGTTTGGTTTCGTTGGGGGTTTTTTTTGTTTTTTTTTTTTGTCTTTTTGGAAAGTGCCTGTGTTTTGGTCTTGTACATTTTAATTTAATTTTCAGGAGGGGGGGGCGGGCGGAGTGAATGTACCCCTTTCCATTTGATAAGCTATGCTGTTAAAAGCTCTAAACTGCAACAAATGTTACACTATTCTTCACACCTTAAAAGGGTCCCTTGTACGGAAAGCATTTGAAAATGCAGAGGAAAGAGTTGGTCAGAATAAGACGGTTAAATTCGAAGAGCAGCCAAGCACACACACCGTGTAAAATTAGGCCTAATAACTTTTGGCATTGGTTTGCCGCCCTAATTTCACAGTACCTCTCATTAAGGGAAAAGGTATTGATGGCTGTTGAAATTTGTTTTGACTACAGTATCCAGTTCAAGCAATTAAATAACTAGTGTTGTAGATGTTTGAATTTTTTTTGTTTTGTTTTTTAGTTAGAAGGAATCACTTTTAGTTTTTTCAGTTCTGTAGCAAGCACATTGTTAAAAGCGGATGATTCCTTGGCTTTGGCAAGACAGGTGGGGTGGAGTTATGCTCACCTGTGCTGGCCATGCCTTTTTAGAATCTTCTCATGCAAATGGCCTTATCCAAAAACTCCATTTTCAGAAGTCGAGCCGTCAAGAAATCCTGATTAACATTTAGCAAATTGGGATGCTAGGAAAGTATAATGAGACGTGAGTTTACAAAAGTCAAAAGCGCCTTGGCGCATTAATGTGCTCTTTCCAAGTTACGCCTGAATGTGTGTGCTATTTACTGCAATTTTATTAGCCTGTTTTGTTTTGTTTTTAAGTAAAACGAGCCATTTATTTTCCTTTGGAGGCCGAGTTTCAAATCAGTGAGAGTTGTTTACAAAAGACCTGTTTGCAATGATAAAATGTTCCTATTCTAAGTTGTTTATATACCCTTGTCAAGCTGGTTTCATAAAAGCCATTACTCTGACTTCAAGCACAGGTCCAGCAAACAATCATCAAATTATTATTTTCCCCTAAAAGGATTCTAAAGGCAACAAAGGGCATTTACAGGCCAGCAATTTTGGTTTTGTTGCCAGCATCTTATTGGTAAGTCTAAAAACGATATGTAATATTTTATTCCCTTCTATTTGGGTTTGTTTAAACCATCTTTATTTTTTTTAAGGATGAGATTTATGAGGGGGACATAAATAATTCAAATTTCATGTTATCAGACTAAGAATATAATAGAACACAATAAATGGGGGAAATGTTTAAATAACTGTAAAAGCACTGATATTTACGCAGTGGTGAATGACGTTTGTGGAAAGCTTTGAAAGTAATAGTTTCAAATATTATTATTTTTTAAATTAGCAAATCCACCAAATCCAAGGAGGCTATTTCTTGCACTTCTCTGCAACTTCTTAAAGGGCTTGATATAATTATTAACAAAGATTAAATTTAAAGTATTTTATGAGATAGGCATAGATTTTTCTTCCAATGAATTTTAATAAAAAATTAAGTCACTCTTCCAGATTGGTAAATAAAATGTTTTTAGTAAGGGATATTTTCAGGTTGGAATGTTTCAGAATATTTATTAAGTAAAATAAAACTCATATCGGGAAAAAGGACATTGGCTTCACTATACATACAGTGATTTTACTCTAGTAATTATTAAGCTATTTATTTTCTTCCATATATGTAGGATAAAGCTATTTAGTCACACATTTCATTGGGTTTTCTTAACATCTAAGTTAAAATACACAGCTTTTTGGAGAGAGGGGGAATCACACTGACATATTAACTGGGTTCCAAGCAAAATAGATGAATGTAAAATAAATACAATAAATATTAAGAAAGGCTTGCAAATTGGTTACCTCAGATCTAAACAGAATAGGAAGCAAATCAGTTTAATATAATAGACTTTACAAAAAGTCTAGCAAGAATTGTGAGGTTATCTAACCTTGATCCACAGAGACCTTTTTTGACCTACACAGTGCATTTTACCGCATACGAGTTCAGTAATGGGGAGCAATTTGCTAGTGCGGGTTGTATATTTGGTGTATGCTCATATACATGATGTATATTTAAAATACATTTCAAAAATTGAGTGCTTTTTGAAAGTAACACCAAAACAAGGTTGGCTTCCTGAAATGTAAAAGGTAGATTTTACCTTATAGAAAGGTAAACATTTGTGTAATTCCTGTCCTACCATGTTATATTATAGTACACACAAAAATTCCATATCCTGATATATTTTCAGGATTTTCCGATTCCACTGGGGATTAGTTCACTTTTCTCTTATCCTCAAAGTGAAACCTTTCCTTACATAAGTATTTCTGATCTGCAGAGCTACTTGTCGTTGAACAAAGTCATTTTTTCAAAGTTTCCCCCCCCCCCTTTGACTCGACATGTGAAGAAGATAGCCAGGATGACAGACATACCTTAGTGAGCAGCGGTCAAAGTGAAGCACGCCACAAGGAAAGTATTCGGTGTCTAAAAGCAGAGCGGTATCAAGTCTTCAGCAACGCACACGTTTAACTTGAAAATATAAACCCTGTTCTGTGCACAGCCTATTTTAAGTAAGCAGTGTGGCAAACTGTTCCCAACTCACGGAGCACCCATGGGAGCCTAGTTTAGGCCCTGAACGTTTGGATCCTGGCCAGCAGTGGCAGCAAATTACTTTCCTCAAGTTAGCAACAGGCCCTTGGGTCAATTTATTATGGGTGATTTCCCCCCCCCTTCCATTCCTATTTGAATTTTCAAGGAGAACCTTTGCATCCCATCAAGATATTGCTACTGTCTTCCTTGTAGAGAACGATTCATATAACAGCTTCCAAATGGCCCAGTAGTGAACTTAAAAAGCTCTCTAGATTTTCATGGAATAGAACTTGTCTCGATTTAAGCTTCTTTTTTTTCAAGATACTAAAGAGTTTTTTTTTTCTATTTGTGGACAGTGCCTGTCAGTAACAGGTGATTACTAGTAAGACAGGTTAGTATCCGTAATTTAGGCGACACGGTCCTTTAAAGTTGCTAGGATATATGTTTGACTATTCAGGTTATCCATCTCTAGTCAGACGTATGCAATTCAAGCTTTATGTACCAAATGAATTGGGAAAAAGGCTTATATCCCCATAGAAAGCATCTGTTCCCGAATTCAGTTTGGAAAGAGAGAGAGATTATTTAGTCCTATTTTCTGACTTCTCCCATGGGACACAAGGAGGATAGAAAAGCATGTGCTCATGGCAGACAATTCCATATTTTCTTCAAGCTGTTACGAAATATCCATTTTTGGATTGCAAATATTCTATCACCAGCTTCTTACAACTTTTTTTTAAAAAAATCAGTTCATCTCTTTCCTCAGACTGACCAATTTTATGCTCCCAGTTCTAATGCAAATACAACAGTTAATGTCTTTAAGAATAGTTCTAGTTTTGGCACTTATCATTTGTCTGGAAAGTGTAAATGTGAATCTTCTTTTTTTTTTAAAGTAACCAGTGCCGGTGTAGCAAAATATATAAATATATATATTATATTTTATAAAACTATAGTCCCTAGGCCCCAGGTCCCCAAAGAGATTAAAATTGTATTTTTTTAATAATGCAAAATTTTGAATAATGGCGTTGGCCTGTTTGTTTGCTTTTCTTTTGTGGGGAGAGGGTTACTAATTTTTTTTTCTCACCAGCCTAACAATGGCAGAGGGCTAAACCTGAATCCTGGCATCTTAAAGTCTACAGAACATGGCAACCAGGAGTATTTGGATAGCATTAAATGCAAACAAACTTTTTTCCTTTCTTGCTTGCTGCTTTTCCGCAGACGACAAGTCTTACTTTTCTGATTTTAATAAAGGCAAAATGAAATATTGTTCAGTCACTGACCTCAGACCATGTTAAAAAAAATCCCGCTTAGGTCCTACCATACTTTGCAACTTATCGTTGGCTGGCAAGTAGGCAGGCTGATGAATAGAATACAGTTGGTATTGTTAAAAGATGCAATTGTTTTTTAAAGTGCAAAATGCGCCGTTTTTAAAGTTGGCTCTTTTTCTTTCAATTCTCCATATTGTATCAACATATCCCAACTGCTTTTTCTGGAGTGTTTGGGGACCCCTGAAATGGATGGCACCGTCGTTTCATTTAATATATAATGCTGCATGTTGCTGGTTTATTCTAACTGCAGCCTTAGAGAGTGTATTTCCTGGCCCAACATCTGCAGAGCTGTCTCGTCTCTGGGCTGTTACAAAAAAGCGTAAAGGGAAGGAGATAAAGCTGTCGTTAGAAGACCGAATCAATTCCTAAAGGGCCATTCTAGCATGTGACTTTACCTACCTTCCCCTTTAACTGTGCCAGTCCTTGGTCACCAGTCACATCTCATTCAAAAAAAAAAAAATCCCCCCCCCCCCTGCGCTGTCTGTGCTGACCGTAGCTAAGCTTTTTAGCATGTTGATTGACTTAATGGGAAGACAAATGTTTTGGGTTTTTTTTTAAATGTTGAAATACACTTTACATTTTATATACTATATCTGGCTATTAGTATTTTTAAGGAACCCATAGTTCTTGGTGGCTATATATATATATAAATATATATATATATTTTTGTGACTTTTTGTAAACTGAAGTGCCGTTTCACTGTTACAATCATTTTTAGAGTTCTTGTAATCAATGTGAATATCATGGTTTTTTCAAGATTTGTTCTGAGCCTGTAGTGTTCGCTTTTGTGATTCTCTGTGTAATGTATATATTATGTATAGTTTACCTTGTACTGAAATATTAGCTTGTTTGATATAAGATGAATATGTATTGGGTACCTTTTTTTGCTAGCCTGGTTGTTTAAACTTTAAAAAAAAAAGCCTTCAAAATTTTAAAAAAGTGATTGATCCCATTATAAGACAAAAATTGAGCAGAAAGAAAAACTAGTTTTGAGTGTCTTTGGGTAGAAACACAATGCTAAGATTTTTCATTAAAACATTAATGTTTTACGGAGTAAGTATTTCTGTCCTGCAGCATTATTTCTTTGTCATGTCACAACTGGTTTTCAGTAACAAAAAGAAGTACCTAGACCAGTGATGGCGAACCTTTTTTTTCTCGGGTGCCAAAAGGGCGTGCGTGCTATTGTGTGCACGTGCCCACACCCTTAATGCAATGCCCTCCCCCCACACATGAACGCACACACACACACACACTGCTCCCCCGCACGCGCATGCGCGCAGACCTCACTGAAGCCTCCAGACTTCCGGTAGGTCCATTGGGCTGTTTTTCGCCCTCCCCAGACTTCAGGAAAGCATCCACAGCCTGTCGATGGCAAAAAACGGGCCCAATGGGCCTACTGGAAGTTCCGGTAGGCCCGTTGGGCCGTTTTTCGCCATCCACAGGTTCTGGAGGCTTTCCTGAAGTCTGGTTAGGGCGAAAATGGCCTCCCCTCCGCCCTCCGGAATGCCAAAAATCAGCTGCCCAGTGCACACATGCACACTGGAGCTGACATAGGGCAACGCCTCGCGTGCCCTCAGATATGGCTCCTCGTGTCACCCGTGGCACGCGTGCCATAGGTTCGCCATCACAGACCTAGACTTCCTATAAGGCTGGGAAATAGTATGCCATAAGGCCAGCCTGTCATTGTACTAAGTCAGTGTTTCTCAACCTTGGAAACTTTTAAGATGTGCAAACTTCAACTCCCAGAATTCCCCAGCCAGCATGATATTGCCAAGGTTGGACTCCTGGCTGGGTGAGTTTTCCGGGTGAATAGAAGGAGAAATTACATATATAAGGTAGACCTTAAAAAGCAAATATGTTTTCTGCTTCCTCTACAGATGGTTTGAAATGCTTCCATAGAGTTCTTGAGAGTCAAGGGCTCTGCTTGGATTGTCAAGTTATCCAAATTAGCATGTCTTTAGGGTACCAGTCCCCTATACCTCTGGCCTATAGTCACAAAGAGCCACTTTGATGTAGTGGCTGAAGCACCAGAGGCTAGAAGCACAGAGACCATGAGTTTGTCCCAATTTTGGCATGAAGCTAACTGGATGATCACTTTTTCTTAGCCCTGGGAACGAAGCAATGACAACCATTTCTGAAAAACCTTTCTCAGAAATCTACGGTGTCTGGTCCAGGCAGTGGCTAGGAGTCAACATTGATTCAAAGAAACGGGGGGGGGGAGAATCAGTTACCTGAACTTGCTTGCTTCTGAGTAAACATTCACGGAATTGGACTATGCAGCAATAGTTTTGTTCAGTTTCTCCTGTTTACTCTCTTTGAGTAGACATCCCTTAGAATTTATCCTAAATGTGAAATCAAGTTTGTTTTATTCTTAAATTGTCAGTTGAAAGCAAGAGCCAGTTTGGTCTAGCAGTTAAGGCATCACTAGAAAGCAGGAAATTGGAAATTCTACTCCCACTTTAGGCATGAAAGCCGGCTGGGTGACCTGGGACCAATCACCAGGAGATGGTAAGTTCTAGTCCCACCTTAGGCACGAAAGCCGGCTGGGTGACTTTGGGCCAGTCCCTCTCTTAGCCCAAGCCATCTCACAGGTTTGTTTATTGTGGGGAAAAGAGGAGGAGAAAGGCATATTAGATATGTTTATCACCTTGAGTTATTCATAAAAGAAGAGCCGAGGTGGCGCAGTGGTTAGAGTGCAGCACTGCAGCCTACTTCAGCTGACTGCTAGCTGCAGTTCGGCTGTTCAAATATCACCAGGCTCAAGGTTGACTCAGCCTTCCATCCTTCCGAGGTGGGTAAAATGAGGACCCAGATTGTTGGGGGCAATAGGCCGACTCTGTAAACCACTTAGAGCTGTGAAGCGGTATGTAAGTCTAAGTGCTATTGTTATCTTCCTTCCTTCCTTCCCAGTGGTTAAAATGCAGTATTGCAGGCTAACTCACTGCTCACTGCCACGAGTTCGATCCTGACAGCTCAAGGTTGATTTAGCCTTCCATCCTTCCGAGGTGGGTAAAATGAGGACCCAGATTGTTGGGGGCAATAGGCTGAACTCTGTAAACCGCTTATAGAGGGCTGTAAAGCACTATGAAGCGGTATATAAGTCTAAGTGCTATTGCTATTTTCCTTCCTTCCTTCCTTCCTTCCTTCCTTCCTTCCTTCCTCCTTCCTTCCTTCCTTCCTTCCTTCCTTCCTTCCCTCCCTCCCTCCCTCCCTCCCAGTGGTTAAAATGCAGCACTGCAGTTCAGCAGTTCAAATCTCACCAGCTCAAGGTTGACTCAGCCTTCCATCCTTCCGAGGTCGGTAAAATGAGGACCCAGATTGTTGGGGGCAATTATGCTGAACTCTGTAAACCGCTTAGAGAGGGCTGTAAAGCACTATGAAGCGGTATATAAGTCTTAAGTGCTATTGCTATAAACAATAATAAAGATGAGATGAAAATCAAACAAGTATACATTTAGGCTTTCAGCATGGCAATACTGTCAAAATGGGAGCTTTCACCCAGTCCCAAGGGCCAGCATTTCAGCGTGTTAGCTCCAAACCAATGACCCTTGCTTTCATTTAATTAGTCCAGATTTTAAACAGCCAGAAACCCAAATTTGGAAAGGCACTTCTGCAAACTGATTCCCAGCCAGACCCTTTAGCTGCTGCTGCTACTTTCGTGAACTGCTCTGGACAGAGATGAGCTTGTTCTGTTCTGAGATTCCAGAGCCGGGTGTAAATCATCCCGGGGAAACCTTTCTCCCCCCGGGCCTCTCTCTCTCTCTCCCCACCCCAAGATTTAATAACAGTCCAGTATTCTGTGAGCCCATCGAAAGCACATGCCCTCCACGTGCAGCCAAGATGCTTGAAAGCTTGTCAACAAGAACAATCATCAAACTTAAGCAGCTGATTTAGACAAGCACAAAAGCACACGCCAAGCCCGGCCACGAAGTGCTTTTAATTCCGCACAGACATACACACACACCTTCCAATAACTTGGCAAACCGTCTCCTAAGCATCACCTTCATCTAAACGTTTGCCTTTTATAGTCAGTTGGAGGAGACACTTCATTTTCTCTCTCTCTCTCTCTCTCTCTCTCTCTCTCTCTCTCTCTCTCTCTCTCTCTCTCTCTCTCTCTCTCTCTCTCTCTCTCTCCTCTCTCTTTCTCTCCTCTCTTTCTCTTTCTTTCTTTCTCCTTTCTCTCTTTCCTCTCTCTCCTCTCTCTCTCTCTTTCTCTCCTCTTTCTCTCCTCTCTTTCTCTCTCTCTCCTCTCTCTCTCTCTTTCTTTCTCTCCTCTTTCTCTCTTTCCTCTCTCCTCCCTCTCTCTCTCTCTCCTCTTTCTCTCTTTCTTTCTCTTTCCTCTCTCTCTCTCTCTCTCTCTCTCTCTCTCTCTCTCTCCCCTCGCTTTCCCTTCCTATCCCAGAATGCAGGAATTGACTGCTGTCCAACTGATTCCTTCTCCTCATCTCAGCTATTCGCAGTTGAGAACAGTCGACCTGGAAAACATGCTTGTCTCCTGACCTGGACTCGCATGCATTCGTAAGGACGGCATGATGCAGCACACACACAAACCCATACACAGAGAAACACATTCCTGGTTCATGATTAGACATGAAAAGAGAAACTTAGGTGGCAAATTCAGGAAGTTAAATGCTGCCACCTGTGTATTTATAAATATTTTACAGGCCTTAGGTAAAGATGTAAAAGAATCGATTGAGCTAGAAGTCTTCCTGAAAGTCAAGGATCTTGTCGAGAAGCCTCTTGCTATAACAGATGTAAGAGCCGAGGTGGCGCAGTGGTTAGAGTGCAGCACTGCAGCCTACTTCAGCTGACTGCTAGTTCAGCTGTTCAAATCTCACCCACTCAAGGTTGACTCAGCCTTCCATCCTTCCGAGGTGGGTAAAATGAGGACCCAGATTGTTGGGGGCAATATGCTGAACTCTGTAAACTGCTATGAAGTGGTATATAAGTCTAAGTGCTATAGTGCTATTGCAATGTGCCTGGCCTTGCCTTCTCTTTCCATCCACTTTCCCTATAGTGTAGTCAAGAGTTGGCTAGCACGGCCTCTTTTTTTTTTTTAGATCAGACATTGGGAAAGTTATTTTTAATTAGGAGTCCCTTGCAGTTCTGCTCCAGTCATTGAGCTCCTAATATCAACCAGTTTTGGGCTGAGCACTACAGAACATGGATCTTGCGCCTGCTCAACTCCAAGCCAGCTTAGAAAGACCAAGCACCGATGGAGAAACACACCAGGGGGGTAAAAAGAACCTGGGATAAGATGTTTACCTCATCTGGGAAATTTGCACTATACTCCAGGAGCTAATTTGGAGGCTGTTTGCTCACTGAACGATCACTGAAAATGGCAAGTATCCTACATTTCCGATGAGGTGCCAAATGGAGTGCTGATCTCTTCTTTGGAAGGCCACATCACCTTATGCCAAGGGTTTGAGCTGTATGAATAATTGTAATTGTTTATAAAGCCAGCAATCATGCTAATGGGCGATGCCAAATGAGTGCAGAATTGCGAGCCGTTGCAAAGATAGGCTCATGGCTGAACATCCCCACACCGGCACGCGCACGCACAGCTTTCCGACTTGCACACATTCTCAGACTCTCTCTCTCTCTCTCTCTCTCTCTCTCTCTCTCTCTCTCTCTCTCTCTCTCTCTCTCTCTCTCTCTCTCCCTCCCTCCCTCCCTCCCTCCCTCCCTCCCTCCCTCTCTCTCTCTCTCTCTCTCTCTCTCTCTCTCTCTCACACACACACACACACACACACACACACACACACAACACACACACACACACACACACACGAGCTTCTCGATTTATTATTGCTGTCCAAGTGGAAAAACAGCTGGTCTGGGTTTGCTCCTATACAGCAGAAGATTTAAGGGGAAAACCTGGAAGACACTTTCTGGCTGCAACTAGGCAGGAGGGAAAGTCTTTTGAACACGATGGCCCTAAATCTCCCAGCCAGATCTGCTCTTGGCCATGATAAAGACGATAAACATCAGCACAAGAGATGCTGAGCAGAGTGTTCAACCCTTCAGCCTGTTCTGGGTTAAAAAAGATATGTCCAGAAGTGTTGAAATGTCACAAACAAACACACTGACCTCAGAGCTGTGGCCATGTCAGCCAAGGTCTGGTAGCGTTTTTATTTCATTTATCAACTAAATTATGGTGCTACTCAAATCCCCACTTCCATGTTACTGCATCAGGCTGCTGTGCTATTCCTGTGTAGAGCCAGCTCTGCCCTTAGGCAGAATGGGGCATTTCCCTCAAGGAGATAACAATAGCAATAGCACTTATATACCGCTTCACAGTGCTTTTACAGCCCTCTATAAGCGGTTTACAGAGTCGGCATAATTGCCCCCAACAATCTGGGTCCTCATTTTACCCACCTCAGAAGGATGGAAGGCTAAATCAACCTTGAGCTGGTCAGGATCGAACTCGTGGCAGTGAGCAGTGAGTTAGCCTGCAATACTGCATTCTAACCACTGGGAGGGAAGGAAGGAAGGAAGGAAGCTAACAATAGCACTTAGACTTATATACTGCTTCACACTGCTTTACAACTCTAAGCGGTTTACAGAGTCAGCCTATTGCCCCCAATCTAGGTCCTCATTTTATCCACCTCGGAAGGATGGAAGGCTGAGTCAACCTTGAGCCTGGTGAGAGTTGAACTGCCGAACAGCAGCCGGCCATCAGCAGAAGTAACCTGAAATACTGCATTCTAACCACAGGGAGGGAGGGAGGGAGGGAGGGAGGGAGGGAGGGAGGGAGGGAAGGAAGGAAGGAAGGAAGGAAGGAAGGAAGGAAGGAAGGAAGGAAGGAAGGAAGGAAGGAAGGAAGGAAGGAAGGAAGGAAGGAAGGAAGGAAGATAACAATAGCACTTAGACTTATATACCGCTTCACAGTGCTTCACAGCCCTCTCTAAGCGGTTTACAGAGTCAGCATCTTGCCCCCAACAATCTGGGTCCTCATTTTACCCACCTTGGAAGAATGGAAGGCTGAGTCAACCTTGAGCCTCGTGAGATTCGATCTGCCAAATTGCAGATGCTCTGTGATGGGGAAGGAACAGGAGAAGAAACCCTTCAGGTCCCTTCCCTGTTTCCCCTGAACTTCAGGTACTCTGCCTTGCATCTCTTTAAAAAAAGGTGCTTCTCAACTGAAGATGCTGAGAAGGATTAGATTCAAGTAACACAGAGAAGGACCAGGGGTGACATGATAGCAGTCTTCCAATATTTGAGAGTCTGCCCCAAAGGTGCTTTTTCAAAAGGCAACTGGACTTTTGTTTTTCCTTGAAGACGTTTCGCTTCTCATCCAAGAAGCTTCTTCTCTTCTAAACTGTCTGAACTTCTTGGATCTTCAAGGAAAAACAATCCAGTTGCCTCCTGAAAAAGCACCTTTGGGACAACTATGACCTGGATGACTGAGAATCTCCATAGACATTTGACAGTCCGTCACAAAGAAGAGGGAGTCAAGCTATTCTCCAAAGCACCTGAGGGCAAGAAAAGAAGTAATGGATGGAACATAATCAAAGATAGATCCAATCTAGAACTAAGGAGAAATGTCCTGATGATGAGAACAATTAATCAGTGGATTGGCTTGCTTCAGAAGTTGTGAGTGCTCCAATAATGGAGTCTGTAGAGATTCTCAGACATCCAGGTCATGGTTGTCCCAAAGGTGCTTTTTCAAGAGGCAACTGGACTTCCTTGTTTTTTTCTTTTGAAGACGTTTCGCTTCTTATCCAAGAAGTTTCTTCAGCTCTGACAGGATAGTGGGGAATAGAAGGATTTATTTTCCTTGCAAACAGCTGGTCATTTGCATCCTTTAAGAGCAAGGGTGTCAAACTTGATTTCATTAAGGGCCGCATCAAGGTTGTGTTTGACCTCGGGGGGCCGGGGTGGGCATGGCCAGCTCAACATTTATTTATTTATTAGTTTGTCAAGGCCACACTTGGAATACTGCATTCAATTTAGGTCACCACGATGTAGAAAGGGTGTTGAGACTCTGGAAAGAGTGCAGAGAAGAGCAACAAAGATGATTAGGGGACTGGAGGCTAAAACATATGAAGAACGGTTGCAGGAACTGAGTATGTCTAGTTTAATGAAAAGAAGGACTAGGGGAGACATGATAACATGATATTGTTTAGCTGTTCTTTAAAATGTTGTACGCCGCCCTGAGTCCCCAGGGAGTAGGGCAGCATATAAGAGCACTAAATAAAATAAAATAAAATAAAATAAAATAAAATAAAATAAAATAAAATAAAATAAATAAATAAAATAGCAGTGTTCCAATATCTCAGGGGTTGCCACAAAGGAGAGGGAGTCAAACTATTCTCCAAAGCACCTGAGGGTAGAACAAGAAACAACGGGTGGAAACTAAACAAGGAGAGAAGCAACCTAGAACTAAGGAGAAATTTCCTGACAGTTAGAACAATTAATCAGTGGAACAGCTGACCTCCAGAAGTTGTGAATGCTCCAACACTGGAAGTTTTTAAGAAGAGACTGGATAGCCCTTTGTCTGAAGTGGTGTAGGGTTTCCTGCCTAAGCAGGGGGTTGGACTAGAAGACCTCCAAGGTCCCTTCCAACTCTGTTGTTGTTGTGATGATGATGATGATGATGATGATGATGATGATGATGATGATGATGATGATGATGATGATGATGATGATGATTGAAGGAAATGAATACAAATAAATGGGGACAATAGGACAGGGACAGTAGGGATGCTGATGCGCTTTATGCACGCCCCCTTTACGGACCTCTTAGGAATGTGGTGAGGTCCATGGTAGACAGTTTAAGGTTGACGCTGTGAGGGTTTGATTGGTATCATACCAAAATGCTGTCAAATTGTGTGATTTGTGATGTGATCAAGAAGGGAGATGCCCGATATCCAACGGAACATTCGCATTTCCTATGGCATGGAGAGAGCTTTCGGCCTCTGTTGTTGCTGCCCAGAATTCAGTGCCAAACAGTGCAACAGGGCGGATGGTTGTCTTGCAAAGACGGGTTGGCATTCGTCTGTCACATAGCACACCGGTGAGTTCTCGCCAACACATCCAGGCTGCATTCACCCTTGCTCGCACTGCGCCATTGATGTCACCGTTGCCTTGGAGGCGGGATCCCAGATACTGGGTAAGACTGTTCCTAACTAAAAGCAACTGTAAATTTCTGATTTAGGTCTAACGTTTGACTCTTTTCCGCTGCACTATATCCACCTGCATGCATCTTAAACAAAAAAAATCATGTTGGCTGTATTTTTGAAGGAACTTCTGTACATTTTATGGGGATGGCGGGAACGGGAGGGAGACGGTAATAATACGAAGAGAAATCTCAATGGAAGGTGAATGAATGAAGCGCCTACAGAAAAATGTCCTAGGTTTGTTACCTCCACCAAACACACAAACACAGTCTGGACACTCACCCGCCCGCTTGTTATTATGTTCTCTCCCCTGTTTTGGCCCACCACCACTCCCTTCTCTCAAATTACAGGGTGGGCTGCTTTGTCTGGGATTTTTTTTGGTTCTGCTTCCTTGTCAGCAGATGCTCACTGGCAGCCGTGTGCCAAAACACCCACCCCGTGGTTATTAAAACCATCTGCTCATTCCAGATGTTCTGTCCTCTCACGGTTTGTTCAAATCTCCAGAAAGCAGTCTCTCTCTTCTGGACTGGGTTGGGCGCTTGCTGATTGGAGCCCCTGCCTGAGGAAAAGAGAAACAGGGGAAGAACAAATCTGATCCACAACGCACAAAGTTGAAAAATGGCCCTAGCAAGGATTAGAGAAAAATGGAGAGCACAGAAGTGAAGTGAAGCTCTCCCTTCCTATTTCCCTCTCCAGCTTTGTTTCTGACAAGTATTTTTATTTATTTATTTTTATTTATTTTATTTTGTCAAACATGTATAGTAGTTGTTTGTATAAACATAACATAAGTAAAAAGTACTGATAAAAGAGGACAGTAGGACAGGGATGGTGGGCACTGTGGTGTGCTTATGCACACCCCTTACAGACCTCTTAGAAATGGGGAGAGGTAGACTGTAGACAGTCTAAAGTTTTTGGGGTTTGGGGAGGAAACCACAGAGTCAGGTAGTGCATTCCAGGCATTGATCACTCTGTTGCTGAAGTCGCATTTTGTGCAGTCGAGTTTGGAGCGTTTACATTAAGTTTGAATCTATTATGTGCCTGTGTATTGTTGCGGTTGAAGCTGAAGTAATCATTCCTGAATCTCTTGACTTGAATGCAAGACTGAACAGCTGAGGTGCCTAACAACCCAATCCTCAGCAAGCCACTGCTGGATGCTAACTAGAAGAATTTAAAGCAACCTCCAGATTAAAATCCTTAATCTAAGATCCATGGTATACTATAGATCCATAGATAGGTCCATGAATTTGGATGAAAACAAATATGATTATGTTTTCCCTAATCTTCAACTGAAAATTAGTTTTTCATTCACTAATGAAGGTATGCCAATGCCACCAAATAATTTATCACCTACAGATTCCAAAAAATGTTAAGTTCCATAAATCCCGCTGGTAACATAACCTAAAACAGAAAAACCAGAATATCTTTGGTTTTGCAAAGGACTTTTTTTTCTCCAAACACGTAATCAGTAATGATCAACCCAGTTTGCATTTCAGTGGTTCTTTTGTACCTAAATATCCCTGCGAGCTGCTAACTTTAACATTCTAAAAATGCTAATGGATAAAACGTAATGGATATTATATTACATGTTGGTTATGTTTAATGTTTCAATAACTGTATTGGAACACAAATGATTTCCTTTATAACACAATCTGCATTTGTGTGTTTTATTTTATGCATTTAAATACTTTTTTCTATGAAGGGGTCTGTGTGCTTCACCAGACTCCCAGAGGAGATGATGATGTAAAAAAGTTAAAAATCCCTCTGCAGAGCATAGAAGTATAATTGCAATATTGCTCGTACTTGTTCCACTGTAGGGATCCAAGTCCATGGTCAGCTCTTGGATCATAGATTTGTCCTCTTATGTGATGTAAGTCACGTTCCCTGAAATTGCTAAACTGCTAAAAAAAATCTCCTATCTTCTAATAATTACTCCAGGTTGCTCTTTTTCATAGGCGAACTCCTGTAAAAAAGAAAGCTTTAGCATGTATGCTGAATAATTTGGGGAAGGAGAGGGGGGATAGAAAAGCAAACAGAAATTACTACATTTGTAGCAATTCCAAAAATACAGAATATTCGAGTGAGAGTAGAAAACCTGAACAATTAAGGAACAAGAGACAGCTGAAAATGCAATTTTATCTAGGAAGGTCAACGGAGAAGACAGTTCTAAATACCGTATTTTTCGGAGTATAAGACGCACTTTTTTCCTCCCTAAAAGATGCTGAAAATTTGGGAATGTAGCTTTTTCCAAAGCTTTTTTCCCCACCCCTAATGAAGTGCTAACGATCTTCCCGGCTTCATACTCCATCCAAAGGTTTTTTCCAGCCCTAAGTCTTTGCAGGCTTGTTTTCATTCCTACTCCCTTCGAAGAATTTTTTTTTTCAGCCCTAACCAGGGGATAAAATAATGTACTGAAGCTGAACAGACTAAGGATGCTAGCCAGATGAATACCTGGTAGGTAGATTTTTTTCCCCTATTTTTCCTCCCCCAAAACTAAGGTGCGTCTTATACTCTGAAAAATGTGGTAGCTGCAGAAGCAGAAGTATCTGCCTACAGTGAAGAACTCAATTGTTTTAACTGAGATGAGATTGCTTTCAAGCGTCTCCACGTTTACTTCCCCAAATCACTGAAACTAGAAAGGTTTGACGCAAAACCGATGAATCAAGAATATGCTATTTGACACAGCATGGTAACTCTTGTTTTGGGTGGTCTTTGACAGGAGGAGTGGGTACTTAGCAAGAGAGGGGAAAGGAATGAAGTTGATTTGTCTCTCTGCTTTTGCAGAGCTTAGAATGATCCTGCTTGCAAACCGATTCCCTTTTGGCTTTGCTGTCTAGGGATCACGTGAGACACTCTCCCAGACATCTGGAGGTCACCGGGGGAGAAGGGAAGGTTGGAGTCCCGTCACCAAGCTGTCCACTGTCTCACATCCAACTTCCAGCCCAGCAGCCGTTCCCACCATCCTTCAAAATGTGATTATGAGGATCATTTAGGCTTTACACAGCTTGGTTCGGATTTGCCAGCATTCCTGTGAACAAGTGTCCAGGGACAACATCTGACCATTGGTTGCCATTTGCTGGTTTATTCTTGCTGGAAGTCAGCTGCCCAACAGCAGGACTGGCCGCGAGGTGACCGGTCCCAAGGAGCAACCAAGGATCTCTCCTTTTCTATACCCCTAGCTCTGGACTAGCGTCCTCTGTCAAAGCCACCAAATTTAACTGGACGGAGAAAAGGCTGAGGCATTTTCGGTGTCAGGCCAAAGCCATTTTAGTTGGGGTCTTTGGCCTGCCACACTTTATAGTCTTGTAATGTGCATTCTTTACTGTGGGAAGCTGGGAGGGGGAATTGCATGAGAGCTGTATGTATGTAGCCATAACAAATTCTTTCTAGATAGTCAAGGTTATCCTTTGTCTTCGCACTCCTGCACCTGCACGGAAGGAGATGGGTGAATCCTGCCACGTTGGCAGTTGGAGATTCGTCAACGTGATGGACTTGGGGG
Organism: Diadophis punctatus similis; assembly: GCA_023053685.1. Classification (NCBI taxonomy): domain Eukaryota; kingdom Metazoa; phylum Chordata; class Lepidosauria; order Squamata; family Dipsadidae; genus Diadophis; species Diadophis punctatus. The sequence continues at coordinate 6,960,158 of JALIGW010000020.1, read as the reverse complement.
AGTGGGGACAAGGGCTTGAACTTTCTTTTTTATTATTATTATTTTTATTAGATTTTTAAAACATTAAAAAAAAGAAACATACATATTTACATTTTTCATTCCTGTGACATCGGTTCAAAAGTACTATACATGTACGTGATTCCATTCTATTATCATTTTATAAAATATTTACATTTACAATCATTTGGAAATTTTTTTATTCTTTCTAATTTCTAACCAGTTGTAGAATTTTTCCCACACTGTGTAATATTCTCTCTCGTCTCAATTTTGTAATTCTAGCATCAATTTTGTCATTTCTGCACAATCCATCATTTTTTTTATTATTATGTTCTCTGTTGGGGGATTTTCATCTTTCCATGTTTGGGCGAAGGTTATTCTGGCAGTAGTTAAAATGTGTATTATAAGGTATCTGTTTTCTGTGGTCCATTGTCCCCTGATAATAAGGGCTTGAACTTTCAACCGGGGACTTCAGATTCGGGTTTCTCGCAGATGTGCCAACATGGCTCTGCTAATAAATTGGAACTTTGAGGAATACTTTGCCTCGGACTCTGATTTAATTTTGGATGCTATTTGGAACCCTGACATTTGGTGTAAGCATTTAAATGTCGTTTTCTGTCATGAAAGCCTGTAAAGATTTTCAGTCATCCAGGTCATGGTTGTCCCGGAAGTGCTTTTTCAGGAGACAACTGGACTTTCTTGGACATGGAGCCAACTGGAATTTTTGTCATGATTCTGTTTTGCAGGTCCTTCCTCACAATAAACAACGGGCAGTAGAGTGTGGTCCAGAGGGAAATGTGACCTGAAATCTCCCATACTGAATGAAACTTCTTTTTTTAAACAACAACACAACAACAACAACAAAGATTTGTGAGGGATCTGCAAGGCACCGTGCCGAGCAAGGACAACCATGATCTGAAGCGAACCGTGGCTGTCTATTAACATGCCCAGAAAATGACCCCTCACTTAGACAGTCCAATTACAATATTGTTAAGTCTCAACAAGCTAAGGGGATTAAAATATTACTTCCCCCTTTTCTTTTCTCTTTTTACGCAAGGAGAGAGAAAGCTGTAATGCAAATCTCTCTCAGCCCGCAATCCATCAATTCAGTCTGTTTCCCACATTTTAAACCATTACATTACAACCACAGTTGGTTTTGTGTTTCAAACTGAGAGGGCCGCAGAGAGACCATCTGGCAAACCTCACCGTCAGTAACAATGGATAGTTTCTAAGAAGGTCTTCCTGACCTTTTCGGATGTCTGGGCCCCTTAGGGATCTTGAGAACCTGCTGCAAAATGGATGCTGAAGTAGGTTGCCCGGTCCAGCAAATAGCTGCCCTAGGGAAGAGAGGCAGTTGGGATAATGGATTGTTTCCTCTCTGGTGGTCTCTGAGCTTAGTGGTTTCCATTATCCAAATGAGATAACATCATCAGTTAGCACTGATCAATTGGCACCTAGCACTAGAGCTGGGGAATTCTGGGAGTTGAAGTCCACAGGTCTTAAAGATGCCAAGATTGGACGTCTTAGACCCACACATTAGACCCAATCCAGATGCTTTCCAGACATGATCATTTTAGGCCATCCTAGCTGGGGATGATGGGAAGTGTTAGCCCAATTCTGGGGCGCTCCTTTCCCCAAGGCAAGCCATCCTTTCAGCACTCCCCCTGTTATCTACACACTCCCAAAACACCACACAGCTTCCATTTTTCTGTTACTGCATGTTTGGCCTTTCCCTAAGTGTGAGTAACGAATAGCCTGCTTCCAGATTCCAGGTCATGAAAGGGAAGGGCTGGTTTTGTTCTCCCATCTCACCCCCATCGTTTTTAAGTGTTAAAAAAAATTCCTAGCAATTAAAATGGATTCAAAATGTGAAAAATGAAACAGCCCGCCATCAGCTTCCTCAGGCACAAAGCCAGAAGTACTTGCCAGAGTCCACATGGGTTTGAGAATTAATGAGAATTAATGTTTTCTGCATACTAAACCCAAAACTATTTTTCTTTCTTTCTTTCTCTCTCTTTCTCTTTCTCTCTCTCTCTTTCTTTCTCTTTTTCTTTCTTTCTCTCTCTCTTTCTTCTCTTCCTTTTTCTCTCTTTTTCTTTCTTTCTTTCCCTCACTCTTTCTTTCTATCTCTCTCTCATTCTTTCTTTCTTTCTTTCTCTCTCTCTTTCTTTTTTCTCTCTTTCTTCTCTTTCTTTTTCTCTCTTTTTCTTTCTTTCTTTCCCTCACTCTTTCTTTCTGTCTCTCTTTTTCTTTCTTTCATTTCTTTCTTTCTTTCTCTTTCTCTCTCTCTCTTTCTTTCTCTCTTTTTCTTTCTTTCTCTCTCTCCTCTTCCTTTTTCTCTCTTTTTCTTTCTTTCTTTCCCTCACTCTTTCTTTCTATCTCTCTCTCATTCTTTCTTCTTTCTTTCTTTCTTTCTTTCTCTCTCTCTCTCTCTCTCTTTCTCTTTCTTTTTTCTCTCTTTTTTCTCTTTCTTTTTCTCTCTTTTTCTTTCTTTCTTTCCCTCTCTCTTTCTTTCTGTCTCTCTCTCTCTTTCTTTCTTTCTTTCTTTCTTTCTTTCTTTCTTTCTTTCTTTCTTTCTTTCTTTCTTTCTTTCTTTCTTCTGGCAGGACACATGCCAACTTGATGATTTCATCACCAGGGCAGGCTGTGTCAAACTGGTGGGATTAAAACATACAGGAAATCAATCTTGGAATGCAGTTTTTTAAAAAAGAGAGAACACAGCAGCACAAAACCAAGAATCAATTGCAATTAAGAAAGGCAGACCTTTAAAACTTCAGGGGTTAGAAGATGGTCACCTTTCAAACAATCACATTTCCTTGTGTCTCAGGTAACACCCTTTCAGTCCCCACTTCTTCAGTGTGATACTCAAAGCAATTTAAACCTTGTTTTTCTAGATCCGTTCCAGTGAACATACTTGCTGAGTCTTTAGTTCTCTTGACAAGATAGTGTCTCCATGCTCAAAGCCAACAGAACATCTGATTTGTAACTTGGGATATATATATATATATATACATATATATATATATATATATATATATATATATATATATATATATATATATGCCACAGTGGTGGGTTCCTACCGGTGCGGTCCACTCTATAGCACCGGTAGCGGCCCGCTGGTGACGTCACAGTACCGGTGCAGTCGGTTGCAGGTGCCTGGGTGCCGCCATTTTTTTAAAAAAAAAATTTTTACATTTTTAAAAAAAATTTCTTCTGTGCATGCCCAGAAGCCGAGCTTCCGGCACTGCGCATGTGCTGCCTTCCTACCCCACAGTGAGTCCAAGCAGGGGAGGATGGTTGAGGGAGCACGTGAGATGCTGAAAGAACGGGTGGCAGGAGCTATCTCCATTCCCCTCCCTTCAGCAGTCCAAGAAGCCACGAACGTGCGGTGATGATCCTAGGCATTTTCGCACGTTTGAGGCTTCTCGAGCTGCTGAGGGGAGAGGGAATGGGCGGCAGGACCTATCTCAGTTCCCCTCCCTTCAGCAGTCCGAGAAGCCACGCCCACCCGGTCACATGGACAGCAAGCCACGCCCACCCGGTCACATGGCTGGCAAGCCACACCCACAAAATAAGCCATGCCCACAGAGTGGTAGTAAAAAATTAGGAACCCGCCCCTGATATGCCACCCCTTTCTACTCCATAAGGAGCCTTGAAAACGTACAATTTTGTCCGATGAAAAAGACAACACCCTTTCTTGTTTCTTTCACTACAGTATAAGGAATAATGCCATTCTGGCAAAGATCTAAAGCAGGGGTCTCCAACCTTGGCAACTTTAAGACTTGGGAGTTGAAGTCTACAAGTCTTAAAAGTTGCCAAGGTTGGAGATCCCTGATCTAAAGCATCTAATGCAGCTTTCTACAAGTTGGTGCCTGCAATGAATCAGATACTACGTTCCAGAATTCCCAACCAGAAAGGAAGTTAATTTCAGCACAGGTTGGGAAGGATTGATCTAAATTCTAAATTCAATTTACCTCCTGTAAAGCTATCAACTTTGCTGAATGTCTATGGAGATTCTCAGTCACCCAGGTCATGGTTGTCCTTAAAGGTGCTTTTTCAAGAGGCAACTTCAACTTTCAACTTTCAAGAGCCGAGGTGGCGCAGCGGTTAGAGTGGGGTACTGCAGGCCACTTTAGCTGACTGTGATCCGCAGGTCAGCGGTTCAAATCTCACCAGCTCAAGGTTGACTCAGCCTTCCATCCTCCCGAGGTAGGTAAAATGAGGACCCAGATTGTTGGGGGCAATGTAAAATATACATTGCTTACTGGTGTAAACCGCTTAGAGAGTGCTTGCACTGTGAGGCAGTATATAAATGTCACTAATAAATAATAAATAATAAATAAATAAACTGGAAAGCCCAGTTGCCTTTTGAAAAAGCACTTTTAGGACTGCCAACTTTGCTGTCTAAATTTACCTAACGTGAACCAATTCATGTAAATAGACACTCAAAAACAAGGAATTTTCATCCAGATAAATAACCCTTCAGCATTCACCTGCTAGAATGAAAGCAATGAGGTATCTTGGGAAATCGAGACCCTTTTAATCAAAGAGTTTGGAAGAAGAATTTCTTGTTAATCACTCTCAACTATTCTGGAAGGAAAACTATAGCCATACAATAAAGAAACCAATATCAACTAAATTGATATAGACAGTATTTTGGAACTCTTCTAAGGTCCCTGATTCAACTTATGATATTTCCTGCTAAAAGGATCACATATCTGATGGATAGGAAGGACCTTGAAAATGGGTGTGTGTTTTTTTTCAATTTCCCCAAAACTGGTGTCAATCACAATATGGGCAACCCAGATAAATTAGGCAAACAGACTGAGAAGGATGTTTCCCCCAATTAAATTTGCTTCCTTAGAATTCTGTCACTTTAAACCATTTTTATTTTGCAAGGCTTAAAATTTGACTTTGCCTGGTCCTATTAGCTATGTTTTATTGATAATTCCAGAAAAGAGGATTGGTTTAAAAAAAAAACATTTTCCCCCAGACAAAATCAGTTGGCTAATTCACGTAAGTACAAACCAAGCTCTTTTATTTATGGCATAAAAGTGTGGAATAACCATTCACATGAGGACATCACAAAAACTCAAATAGAAAGCCCAAGGGCAAGTAATTCTACCAGAAAAAATTAAGTGAAGGAGACAAAATAAAGCTGAACCAGGTTCTGCGAAATTAGAAGCATATGAAATGACGCACCTACTCCAACAAAAATTCAGAGCTCTTCCAAACTGCTAAAATATTGCTTTAAAGCCTTAAAAGAAGTTATTTTAAATTATCACGGTACATAAGTTCAGTTCAGGCTCCATCAAAAGACGACTGGTCTGGTTGGAGATTAAAAATTAATCTCACAACCCTCTTGACGGTCCATACTAAGGATCAGCCATCAAGCTCTGCTGCTCTAGATAGACTTAGACTTAGAATAACTTTATTGTCACTTTGAATGTATACTAATCGGCCTACATTAAAATGAAATTTCGTTGCATACAGCTCTCAAAGGGTCACCACCTCCAATATACACTGCATAATACACTGCATAAACCACCTCCACTGCATAAACATGACAAAATAAATAAATAAATGCAAAATTATGCATACACCCACATCAGTAGTGGGTTCTAAAACTTGTTACTAATGGTTTGCGCGTGCATTTGCATGCGCGCTCATGATGCTTCCGCGCATGCGCAGAAGCATCCTGGGCGGGTGGGCGGAGTGTCCTGGGCAGGTGGGCGGAGCGTCCAGCCACCGGCGCTACTGGTTCGCAGAACTGGGCTGAGCTGGGAGCAACCCACCACTCACCCACATATGACACAGAGAAACCACACAGTCTAGTCCGGATGTATACATGTACATGGCGAGACAAAAGAATCTTGCAAGTTTACCAGACGGATGGCAGAGGGAACAAAGCTGATACAGAATCTGGTAGTCCTGCTAGAAATACTTTGAAACCTCCTCCCAGAGGGCAGCAACAGAAACAGACCATGGGGTGGGTGTGTAGGGTCTCCAACAATGCTTCGAGCTCTAAGCATATAGTGGTTATAAAGCAGTAAATCCTGAATAACGGGAAGCAAGCTTCCTATAATCTTCTCCGCTGTCCTCACCACTCTCTGTATGGACTTTCTATCTGAGGCATCACTGCCATCAAACCAGTGATGCAGTTTGTTAAAACGCTCTCAATCGTGCCTCTGTAAAAAGTGCCCAGGACAGGAGAAAGATAGATGGGGTAGATGTTCCATAAACTCACATGTGAAATTTTAGGAGATGCATCCAGCGATGAACTTATGTAATTTTGGATTGGGGAGATAGCCTGTCGTCCTATAGGTAGTTTTGCCCCAGTCAACTTAGTCATTCCTCAAATCGACTGGGAGTTAGGACATATAAATCTTTTTCCTTTTAACTACTCAGAACTAAACATTACTTTGAGAAGATGGCATAGAACTAAAAAAACTTAGGCCCTTCTAGAATTACAAGTCGTTTCATTTTGATTCCTCTCCAGCCACTGCCGGGTCTGCTTTTTTGACTGTAATTGCTAAGGAGATGTCAATTTGGAAGCACCTTTGGAAAATGCAATTACTGTTTCGATGATGTTTTAGTAGTTGCCTCCCGTTCATCCCCAAATGGTAATGCACTCAAGATGCTGAGAGTTTTTATTATTTACTAATAGCTGGATACCCGTGCTTCGTTACGAAACTATATGATCGGGCTTGATAAATTGACGGTTAAAGCTTGAAAATTAATGAGTATTTACGATCAGGATTGATACATTGACACTTGAAGCTTGAAAATTTATGTAGAATGTGTAACACCTTAGCATCAGAGCGTGTTAATATAAGGCAACTGCCAATTGGAACAGAGTTCTTTTCAGGTGGGGAGGGGGAGTACAATGTTCCAGCCCGCAGTCCGGATGAGTCTCGTGCTCACCATGCCCACCCCCGGTTTAGCGAAGGGGCAGCATCAGAGTGTGTTAATATAAGGCAACTGGCAGTTGGAAAAGAGTTATTTTCAGGTGGGGAGGGGGTTATTTTCAGGTGGGGAGGGGGAGTAGAATGTCTAATTCCTTAGCATCAGAGTGTGTTAATATAATACTGTATAAAAAATACTAATGATCTGCAGCTGACCGAGGAGAGAGACTTCTTCTTAGCTCGGAAAAGCTTTGCTCAGAAATCATGTCTACGTGTCCATGATTACTACACACACACACACACACACACACACACACACACACACACACACACACACACACACACACACTTTGTGTGTGTGTGTGTGTGTGTGTGTGTGTGTGTCTGTGTGTGTGTGTCTGTGTAATTTTCTCCTTCAAGAAACCCTAATTGGAGGCATATAAAAATGAATCAAGGGAACAGCACCAGAGACAGAGTTGGCACAAGTTCTCAGCTTAACTAGTACAATGTGAATTTTGACATCCACATATTTGCAGCAAATTCTTTAGTTACATCATTAAGAGCTCTGCGACATGCATCCAAAAAATTGGTGATAATAGCAGCTGCGAAGAACAGCCAAACAATACGGAGAACCAGCTGTGTTTGCTTCCCAGACGTTGGGTCAGAAGTTACAGCCATGAATTAAGAAAACGTTGCCAATAGACAACAAAAACTCAGAAGTCCTCAGTAGTAGTCTCAAGCTACTTCCAAGATTATGAAGAAGAAGAAGGGGGAGAAAAACAGGATATAGGATACCAGTCTGGAGGAAGCCAATGCATATTTCAATGATTAGGAAGCAGTGCAGTGAGGGAGCTTAGCCCAAGAGTTGGCCTTCAAGTTTGTGGAATTGCATAAAAAGAGTTTGTCCAGATCAAATTCATTCACTGGTAAAGGTGAAAACTAAGGTTTCCATCTGAAGATGGTTACAGATGAAAAGCAAGCACGCATGAAGACAAACAAAATGCAAAACAGATAATCAAGGTCTAAATGAGGTTTGACCTGACTTGACAGCATGAATCAGTGAATGGAAATCAGTGGGCTAAGAGAAGTAAAGTTTTACAGACGCTATCTTGCCATACAGATGCTATCTTGCCATATTTAGAACTCAGAATAATAGCGTTGGAAACAATCTTGAAGGTCTTCTAGTCTAACTCCCTGCTAACGCAGGAGAACCTGTTCCATTTCAGACAAGTGGTTATCCAATCTCTTCTTAAAAACGTCCAGTGTTGGAGCATTTACAACTTCTGGAGGCAAGTTGTTCCACGGATTAATTGTTCTCACTGTCAGGAAATTTCTTCTTAGTTCTAAGTTGCTTCTCTCCTTGATTGGTTTCCATCCATTGCTTCTTGTCTTGCCTTCTGGTGCTTTGGAGAATAGGTCATCTCCCACTTCTTTGTGGCAGCCCCTCCAATACTGGAACACTGATACCATGTCACCTCTAGTCCTTCTTTTCATTGAACCAGACATACCCAATTCTTGCAACTCTTCTTCAGGAGGAGCCGAGGTGGCGCAGTGGTTAAAAGCAGCACTGCAACCTACTTCAGCTGGCTGCTAGTTCAGCAGTTCAGCTGTTCAAATCTCACCGGCTCAAGGTTGACTCAGCCTTCCATCCTTCTGAGGTCGGTAAAATGAGGACCCAGAATGTTGGGGGCAATATGCTGAACTCTGTAAAACTGCTTAGAGAGGGCTGTAAAGCACTATGAAGCGGTATATAAGTCTAAGTGCTATTGTTATATGTTTTAGCCTCCAGCCCCCTAATAATTTTTGCTGCTCTTCTCTGCACTCTTCCAAGAATCTCAACATCTTTTTTATATCCTGGCAACCAAAACTGGATACAGTCAGGGGTGGGTTTCAGCAGGTTCTGACCAGTTCTGGAGAACTGGTAGCAGAAATTTTGAGTAGTTTGGAGAACCGGTAAATACCACCTCTGACTATCTATTCTCCGCCTCCCAAGTCCCAGCTGATCGGGAGGGAATGGGGATTTTGCAGTATCCTTCCCCTGCCATGCCCACCAAGCCACGCCCACCAAGCCACACCACGCCCACAGAACCGGTAGTAAAAAAAAATTGAATCCCACCACTGGATACGGTATTCCAAGTGTGGTCTTAGAAAGGCCTTATAAAGTGGTACTAACAATTCACATGAACTTGTTTCTATCCCTCGGTTAAATGGAGCCTAGGATTGTATTTATCTAGCATTGTTCCACAAGAGATGCATCATGCAGACACACATAACTCTAACTACAGGTGAAGAGTAACTCTAGGATGAAAGATGAAAACAGAGAGAAATCGGGAATTAAATATAAGGAAATTTTGGGAATGAAAATCGAATGCATGATTTTGTCGCAAGAAGAGTGACTCGAGAAGAACTTGTTTAGAGATTCTAGACCCAAAAGAGTATACATGTTTTATTGGGATGGTTGTCCTCTTCTTCCAAGCATCAAGTTTTCAGAATAAAAGAGTTGGAAAGGACCTAAGAGCAGGGGTGGGTTCCACTTACCTTCCCTACCGGTTCGGATCGCGTTGGAAGTGCGCATTTTGCGCCTATGTCACGTCGGGGAAATGACCCTCTGTGCATGCACAGAAGCCTTTGCGCATGCACAGAGGGTTCTTTGCCAGCCGCTTTCAAGGAGCGGCGACCGGAGGACCGGTTCAGGGATGTGGCCAGCCGGCCATCGCTGCCGGTTTGGTGAGCGGGGGAAAATTTCCACCACCGGGTTGGGCAAACCGGCCTGAACCGACAGCAACCCACCACTGCCTTAGAGGTCTTCTAGTTCAACCCCCTGCTCAAACAGGAGACTCTATACCAGTGATGGCGAACCTTTTTTGGTTCGCGTGCCACAAGGGGGGATGCGGGGGCTGCTCGTGCGTGCCCACACCCATAATTCCATGCCCCCCCCGTGCATGCACGCGTGACCCCTGGCACATGATGGCACACCCGTTTTTCGCTCTCCCCAGGCTTCAGAGCCTTTCTAGGAGCCTAGGGAGGGCGAAAACAGCTTTCCCCACCCCCCCCCAGAGGCCCTCCGGAGGCCAGAAATGGCCCGTTTCCCAACTTCTTCAACTTCTTCAAGTTGGGAAACGAACCATTTCCAGCCTCCTGAGGGCCTCCTGGGGGGAGGCTGTTTTCACCCTCCCCAGGCTCCTAGAAAGGCTCTGGAACTTGGGAAGAGCAAAAAACGGGCCTTCCTCATCATCTACGGAGGCTGGAAACATCCTGTTTCCTGACTCCCAGTGGGCCCAGAAGGCCCAAAAATCAGCTGTACGCGCCGGACCTGAGCTCGCATGCCCACTGATATGGCTCCGCGTGCAACTTGTGGCACGTGTGCCATAGGTTCGCCATCACGGCTCTATACCATTCCAGACAAGTGTCTATCCTCTTCTTAAAAGGATCCTTCTACATAGAAGGATGTACATGGAATGATGAAGGAGCGAGGAGAAATCATCTAACCAGCCATATCAGCCAAATCCACCTAGGCAGTGACAGATTGCGACACCCATATTGCACTCCCAGCTGGTCATACCCCACAATAAAGTACAATTTTCAGACTAGTGTTGACTGCAGTCATGCTAAATGGCCCTTAAGAAATCACTTATTGTTTATTAATAAAAGATGGTGGGAGAACGGCAAAGGCACGCAAAGAATTTAACAAGCTCTGGCTAAGCACATTTGCTCAAAGCCAAAAGTGATGTTATTTCACAAGTATCCATCCACTTTACAAAAGGAGAGTCTCCCAGGGAGGACTGCAAATGTTTGGTCAAGGTTTTAAGCCAACAATTCCTCTACTTGTTTCCCTTATTTTATTCCTACAGTGAAGCAGATACTTAACTATTCCAAAAAAAGAGGCACATGCTTGTAGGAATAAATATTAATGTATGAAAGCATTAATTATTCACCTGTGGCCCAATCAGTTGTCTTTGGAGGGGTATTAGAAACCAGCAAAGGTGGAATAAATTCATAATATTGTCTTTTTACTTATTATATGATGCCAGTGATGGTCTGGGGGAGAATTGAACAGGTGGAAAGTTGCAACTTGCCAATGTCAATTCCAGCAATGGCTTTAATTAAACCATTCTCGAGATTTTATTATTATTTATTATTTGTTATTTGTTATTTGTTATTTGTTATTTTTTATTTGTTATTTTTTTATTTTTTTATTTTATTTTTTAATTTTTTAATTTTTTAATTTTTTAATTTTTATTTATTTATTTATTTATTTATTTATTTATTTATTTATTTATTTATTTATTTATTTATTTATTTATTTATTTATTATTATTTATTATTAGGTTCTATGCCGTCCTACTCCCTAAGGACTCAGGGCGGCGTACAACATTTTAAGAGAACATTAAACAATAAACTTATTTAAAAACAATTACATTGGGTTTTTGAGATTGAGATTGTCCCAAAGGTGCTTTTTCAGAAGAAAATTGGACTTTCTTTCTTTTTTTCCTTGAAGAGGCTCCTATTATTATTGTTAGAGTGTTAGTTTCTTCCTCCACAATTGATCAACTTCGATTTGTCAATCGCGATATTTTGTTATATATTTTTTCTAGCTGTTTCTCTTCCATTTCTGCATCACCTGGTATTGCAATATCAATGAACCAGACTTTCTTTTCGTTTCTTTTCCACATATCAGGCGTGTTGTGGGCCAGATGTCTGTCTGTTTGGGATTCGAAAGTCCCACAAAATCACGACCTGTTTATTTTCAAGAACTTTGTCCATTTGGTGTTCCCAGTCATTTTTGCTGCATTCAAACCCAAACTTCTGGCCTTAGGGGGCCGGGGTGGGCATGGCCAGTGTGGGCGTGGCCAGCTCGATGTCACTCGTGTCGGGGGGGCGCACCTGTGGTAGCCCAAGTGCTCTGCCAGTGAAAACGGGCTCCCGAGTTCCGTTTCGGCTGTGACGGCCTCCTGCAGCCCTCTGCCAGTGAAAATGAACCTCGAGAGGGCAGAACGCTGTTCCCAGCTGGGAAGGACCACAGAAGCTGAAAAGAAATGAATTCCGAAGCAGCTGCCAGAAAGTGGGATTCTTTAATGAAGGAAGGCAAAAAGCAGATGTGACACAGCTGGAGCTTTCCTGAGTTGCAAGCCGACTTAGGAAGTGTGACTCTCAGCCTTTTATGCTTAATTCCCCTTTGAAGCTCCTGCAGCTTGATGGGTTTATTTGTGTGCCTCTAGTTAACGTGATTGCCCTGGATCCTGCCTTAATGGGTTAATCCTGTTCCTGGGGCTTTCTCTTTCCTATCCTGGGGGATAATTCTGCCAGGAAAGAGGAAAAGGGGAGTTCCAGGTGAATTATTTTTAGCCTGATTCCCCTTATCTTAATAGCTCTACTTAAGTATTTCTATTGTCAGCTCTGTTAACAGGGCTGCTCTGTGTTTTTCTTTCAGCTGGTGCTTTTGCCTGGGGTTTTCTTAAAGGGGGAAGGGCTGACTTGAGTTTATTGGCACTGTTTTCTGATTTTCTGGTGCTATGAGGTTTCTGGCACTGTCCTTTTGGGGTGTGCTTCCCACAATGCAGCCCTCCCGAGCTCCATTTTTCCTGACAGAGGCACCGTGGACTGGTCCTTTGCTGTTTCCAGGGCGGCCCCACGGGCCAGATCTAAGCACCTCACGGGCTGGATCCAGCCCCGGGCCTTGAGTTTGACACCCCTGTTGTAGTTAATCGGTTTGTGAGATTTTTGTTGTTGTTGTTGTTGTTGTTGTTGTTATTATTATTATTTATTCACAAAAAATGTAATACATAGCAAACGAGATTTATATGCTGGATTTCGTATCACTATATCACAAGTCGAACACTTCCCAAGCGTCTAGGACTGTGTGATGTATTTTCGTATGATGCGCGCAGATCCAAGTACGGTGGCCTTTTGCAACTGACAGATCGTGATTTTGTCAATGTTTATTGTTTTCAAATGCCGGTTAAGGTCTTTTGGCACAGCACCCAGTGTGCCGATTACCACTGGGACCACCTGTACTGGTTTATGCCAGAGTCGTTGTAATTCGATTTTAAGGTCCTGATATCGGTTAAGTTTTTCTTGTTGTTTTTCATCAATTCGACTGTCACCTGGTATGGCGACATCAATGATCCACACTTTTTTGTTTTCCACAATCGTGAGGTCTGGCGTATTATGTTCCAAAACCTTGTCAGTCTGAATTCGAAAGTCCCAAAGTATTTTGGCATGTTTGTTTTCAACTACTTTCTCAGGTTTATGATCCCACCAGTTCTTTACCACTGGTAGGTGGTAGTTGTGGCACAGGTTCCAATGAAGCATCTGAGCCACGTAGTTGTGCCTCTGTTTGTAGTCCGTCTGTGCGATTTTCTTGCAGCCGCTGAGGATATGATCAATTGTTTCATCAGCTTCCTTGCAAAGTCTGCATTTTGGGTCATCAGCTGATTTTTCAATCTTGGCTTTGATTGCATTTGTTCTAATTGCTTGCTCCTGGGCTGCAAGAATCAAGCCTTCTGTCTCCTTCTTCAGTGTTCCATTAGTGAGCCATAACCAGATCTTTTCCTTATCAACTTTTCCTTCAATCTTGTTGAGGAATTGCCCATGCAAGGCTTTATTGCGCCAACTGTCGACTCTAATTTGCATTGCAGTTTTCCTATACTGATTCTTTGTCTGCTGCACTTTCAGAAGCTTCCGGTTGTTTACTTCAATCAATGCAGGTTCTTTACTTTCTTTGACGTATTCTGCCAACTGTAATTGTTCATTTGAGTTTTGATTCCGTAACCCACTTTCTGGCGAATGCCCGGAATCAGCAGCATCCGCCGCGGACCTTTTTATCCTGGGCGACGGCCGAGCCAGTATAGACTTCGATTTTGTTTGTTTCTCCATAATACTAATGGGTTAGGTGCTCTTAGTTCCATTCCTCAGCTGAGACCACTCTGACTTGGTTGAACCTTCTGGTAGTAACACTACCGTCAGCACAGCTCTCAGCATCATTGGAGCAGTTAAGCCCCCCCACCACGACAAGGTGGCACCCATCGGGGGGGTTGTTATTATTATTATTATTATTATTATTATTATTATTATTATTATTATTATTATTATTATTATTATTATTATTATTATTATTATTATTATTATTATTATTATTATTATTATTATTATTATTATTATTATTATTATTTTGCAGGATGTGCGAATTCATTAGTTGGGTCCCTGCCTAAATTTCAGAGCAGGTGAAGTTTGGAGTCATTTTCCAACTCTTCCCTCAATCAATCTTGCACAGAAGCTGGGTTCTGTCCTCATCCTGCTGCATTGATCGGGACTATGAAATTGCATTTTAAAAAAAAAATTCTTTATATTCCTGATTTTTGCAGCTGCCTCTTATCCATCCCTTAAGCAACTGCTATTTATCATTTTATAAGCCCCGGTTATTGATCTTCTGGCTTGCGCGGAGCAAATCCTAATGTCATGGAAATTTAAGTTGGAAAAGGCTATGGGGATGGGAAAAGGCCAAGGTTGTGTGTTGTTAAAATGTGCGCCCTCCTCCCACGCCACAGATTTGTTCCTTCCTTTTGGATTTTCCTGTACCTCATCCAAGATTAATTGAATTATACCCCAAAGCTTTTACCTTTTCCTTCGAAAGGCAGTTTCCACACACAGTCAGAATTTCCCTGCGGAACAGCCAACTCACAGCAACTCGCACACTTCTAGAATGTTCTGTTTTTTAAAGTATTCTATGACATGAAGATAGGTGGGTGGGGTACAATTATAGCTTGTACCTCCCGTTTTTTGTTTAAAAGTGATCCAGAAAAGGCAATATAGCATCCCAAGTGCAGCCCCCCCCCAAAAAAAAGCAGTTAAACTTCATCCTATCTCACCCTGCCAACTTAATCTATTCATATAAACCAGTGTTTCCCAACCTTGGCAAGTTGAAGATGTCTGGACTTCAACTCCCAGAATTCCCCAGCCAGCATTCGCTGGCTGGGGAATTCTGGGAGTTGAAGTCCAGACATCTTCAACTTGCCAAGGTTGGGAAACACTGATATAAACAAATAGCTGGTTCTTCAGAGGTGAAGTTATGAAGTTTCCTAACTCTCCCGAAGGTGCTTTTTCAGGAGGCACCTGGACTTTCTTGTTTTTTCTTTGAAGACATTTCGCTTCTCATCCAAGAAGCTTCCTCAGCTCCGACCGGATAGTGGGGAATGGAAGGATTTATATTCCTTGCAGACAGAACTGGTCATTGGCATCCTTTTGGAGGGTCCTTGAAGCACTTGGAGGTTTATCTGTGTCCTCAGGATCACCTGAGTGGTGCTCCTGGTTCCTGTAGTCTGCAATTTTTTTCCTCTGGAAATCCATTCCTAGTCCCTCACCCTTCAAAGGGTGTTCATCCCAAATTGTATAGCTAAAAGCCTGTAGAGCAGTGGTTCCCAATCTTCCTAATGCCGTGACCCACGCTCCGCCCCTGTGTCCCCACCGCGACCCACCCCGCCGCCGCCATTTGGGTTTTTTTACCCTCTGCGCATGCGCAGAACGCTTTGCGCATGCACAGAGGGTAAAAGAACCCAAATAGCGGTAGTGGGGTGGGTCACGGTGGGGGTGCGGGTTGTGGAGCGCGATATGGCCAGGCATGTGGCAGTGGGGGGGAGCTGAGGATGCTGGGGCGACCCCTGGGAAATGGTCATTCGACCCCCAAAGGGCCCGCGACCCCCAGGTTGGGAACCGCTGCTGTAGAGATTCTCAATCATCCAGGTCGTGGTTGTCCCAAAGGTGCTTTTTCAGGAGGCAACTGGACTTTCTTGTTTTTTCTTTGAAGACATTTCGCTTCTCATCCAAGAAGCTTCCTCAGCTCCGACCAGATAGTGGGGAATGGAAGGATTTATATTCCTTGCAGACAGCTGGTCATTTGCATCCTTTTGGAGGGTCGTTGAAGCACTTGGAGGTTTATCTGTGTCCTCAGGGTCACTGAGTGGTGCTAATGGTTCCTGTAAGTCTGCAATTTTTTTCCTCTGGAAATCCATTCCTAGTCCCACACCATTCAAAGGGTGTTCATCCCGAATTGTTTAGCTAAAAGTCTGTAGAGATTCTCAGTCATCCAGGTCATGGTTGTCCCAAAGGTGCTTTTTCAGGAGACAATTGGATTTTCTTGTTTTTTTTCTTTTGAAGACCTTTCACTTCTTCAGCTCAATATTCTTCAGCTCAATTCTTCAAGAGCTGACGAAGGTTCTGGGATGAGAAGCGAAATGTCTTCAAAAGGAAAAAAAAACAAGAAAGTCCAGTTGCCTCCTGAAAAAGCATCTTTGGGACAACCATGACCTGGATGACTGAGAATCTCTACAGACTTCCTAACTCTCTTTCATAGTTTGCTTGCTTAAACCTAGAATCCTTTGATGGAAGAGCCCCACCCACCCAACAAAATATTCCTAAGAGATGATTGGGTTCTCCTGGAACCCCTGCAGCAAAAGAAACCTCACAACACTCGATGTTAACTCTGTTCCATTCACAGATTGCTGATGCAGTTAAGATGTGAACATCGTTGAAGAAACCTTGTTACTTCCCAAGTTTGGGGACCCCTGATTTAGACTATGCCAGGAAAGAGTGTATGGGCAAATCATTTGAAATCTTTTAATACACCAGGTTGTTCCTCTGAGATTTGAGAGAGAGCCGAGATGGCGCAGTGATTAAAATGCAGCACTGCAGGCTACTGCTAGTTCAGCAGTTCAGCTGTTCAAATCTCACCGGCTCAAGGTTGACTCAGCCTTCCATCCTTCCGAGGTGGGTAAAATGAGGACTCAGATTGTTGGGGGCAATATGCTGAACTCTGTAAACCGCTTAGAGCGGGCTGTAAAGTACTATGAAGCGGTATATAAGTCTAAGTGCTATTGCTATTGCTATTTTTTAAAAAAGAATAATGGAGCAGCCAATGTACAGGAACAAAGGGTTTCCTTCCATTTGTCATCAGGAATGGAGAAAGAGGGACGTGTTAGAGGTTTGCAAAGGATTAGCAACAAATATTGAAGTTCTGGCAGAACGTATTGAAACAAATAAACAAGCTTTGGCAACCTCGGTGGAATACATAGATAAAATTCAAAATGACATTGCAAATTTTGAAACAGAGGTGTTGATGACGCAGTTCAGATCAATGGAAGTTGCTATAAGGGTCAGAGGATTGAAGGAGGGATTATATGAAGATTTAAAAGGAAGGATGGTTGATGCTTTGGACCAGGTGTCTGGAATGTCTAAAGTGGAATTGGCTACACAAATTGACAAGATATATAGAATCAACTCGTGGTATGCTAAACAAAAACACCTACCAAGGGATATTGTCATATATTTTACTACAAGAACCTTACGGAATAGAATTATACAGGCAACGTTTAACAACAATCTTAAGGTGAATGGCCAGGAATTAAAGATTTGGAAAGAAATCCCCTCTAAAATGCTTAAAGCCAGAAAAAGTTACACCTTTCTGATTGATGAACTCAAAAGATTAAATTTACAATATAAATGGGAAGCACCAGTAGGAGTAGCGGTGAAATTTTCTGGAAAAAGATACCGGCTTAACACGATAAAGAAAGCTACTGAATTTTATGTCAATGTTTTAAAGGCTGATATATCCAGAATTCCAGAGGAAGGATGTATGAAAGTAAAAGAGGAGGAGGAGGGGAAGCCACCCCTGTCGGATCAAAAGGAAATAGATTTAAAGAACTAAAATGAGTGCCAGAGCCAGATAGACGGGGAAAAGGAGATGGAGGATCGGGACCAGACGGGAGGCGAGTTGATAAATTCAAAATCATTGAGCTATAAAAGGATGCAACTATCAGGAATGGAGAAAGAGAATAAAAGGTTTCCTTCTGGCCTACACTCCCTCCCGTAGAAAGCCGAACCTGATGCAACTGTTCCTTGAAATAAGTGTCTCCATTTCCACAGAACCAAAATGAGTCAAGCTCTCAAATTCCCCTTCAGGGATGTTTGATAGCATAATTTTCCCAGCTGTAATCACACATTTGGCAGAAGCCATTTGCATTTGGGGACTGTGTCATCTGCCATCGCTTTACACACAGAGAACTTTTGGTCATATCTTGATGCGCCTGATAGCTTCCTTTCTCCAGACGGAGAAATTCTATGCTTATGATGAAGTGTTCCTCTTCCTTTGGGTTTCCCCCCCCCCCACCATCTTGAGCGTTAACAATTACACTCTCGCCGACTTTGGTCCAGTTAGTACAAACTACTCACTGGTTCCTGAGAAGAAGCCTGTACAAATATTGCAAATTTCTCTGGAAATTCTCCGTTAAAACTTTGGCTATGCCCCGTCCTTTCAGTTGGAGATGCAAAGCATTCAATTAAATTAATTAATATAAATTAATCTAAACACAAAATACAAACTTGATGATCATGACCTTGATGATGATCCTCACCCAGTAAAGGACCTTGAAGTATTCATCTCTAATGATCTAAGTGCCTGAGCCCACTGCAACAACACAGCTAAGAAGGCATTAAGAGTGGTTAACCTAATCTTGTGTAGCTTCTTCTCTGGTAACATTGTACTCTTAACCAGAGCATACAAAACATTTGCTAGACCGATCCTTGATTACAGCTCATCTGTCTGGAACCCACACTACATATCAGACATTAACACAATTGAGAATGTCCAGAGATACTTCACAAGAAGAGTATTACATTCCTCTGTTCACAACAGAATTCCTTATGAAACCAGACTTGAAATTTTGGGACTTGAAAATTTAGAACTCCGCCGCCTTCGATCTGACCTAAGTGTAGCTCACAAAATTATCTGCCACAATGTCCTACCTGTTAATGACTACTTCAGCTTCAACCGCAATAATACACGAGCTCAAAATAGATACAAACTTAATGTAAACCACTCCAAACTTGACTGCAAAAAAATTGACTTCAACAACAGAGTGGTCAACGCCTGGAACACTTTACCTGACTCAGTAGTTTCTTCCCCAAACCCCAAAAACTTCAACCTCAGATTATCTACCATCGACCTCACCCCATTCCTAAGAGGTCGGTAAGGGGCGTGCATAAGCGCACAATCGTGCCTACCGTTCCTGTCCTAATGTACCCATATATTATTACCTCTTTTACTCTTATTCATGCTTGTACTATTACATATATATTCAATCATGTTTTACTGTTTATACTTTGCTTATAATCATATATGCTTGACAAATAAACAAATATAAATAAGATGACTTGCATCGAAAGCGTGTACAGAACAACTGAGAAAAAACTGGAAGGTGGGTGATTAATGTGTTTTATCAAAAGCCCATAGAGATCCTCCAACTTTTCTATAAAAGTAGATTTAACTGCATGCTTTTGGAAGAGCCTCAGCAGAAAATGAGACATTTGAGAGCTCTTCAGAAATCATGAGTGTGGAAAGATGTTTGTGAAAAAAACAAAACAACATTTAGATAATGGCCTCTACTTGTCCAACACATCCTTTAATCTGTCTTTCATTCCCAAGCAACTGTAGGAGATGACCAGGCTGAGCCTGAGGACTGGGTCAAGCATGTCATCAATCTCGAGTCCCTTCGTGTCCACAAGAGATCCCGCCCACCTTGAATTGCATTGACTGTTATCTCCCGCCAATTTGCTTTGACCGTTAGTAGTTCAGATTCTTGTAGAGAACTTAAGTTTGCAATAAACCTTTATATTCATTTGAACTATCTGGTTTTTCCTTATTTCCCCGGCACTTGACAGCAAAATGATGGGCACCAAAGTCCTAGTCCAACACAATCATATTGGCTCCATGATATTTAAAAAAATGGTATCTAAATAACAAATATTTGCTGAGAATTCAGAATTGAAATTTCTCTTGGGTTATTCTCGAACTATGAAACATTCTCTGCAGAATTGCATCCCACACAGACACTTTTGATCTGCACCAAGGGGTAAAACCCAATTTTTTGAACTTTGATTTTTAAAATGTATCCAGCGAGTTTATTGTTGTTGATGCTTAAGGAGGTCATGTGGCTGTTTCTATTTTTTTTTAATGATGTGACCATTTTATCTTTGATTTGATGAATGTTACCTTGCCCAAAACCCAACCCAAAATAAAGGATGCCTTTTGCACAGTGCAGCTGCTCAGGTTTATTTTGGACAGTTGATATATTATAAGACCCATTGTATGGGAGTGTATTTTTAACTCAGTATAGACAACCTATTTTCAGGGCCTGTTAATTATACATGTTTATTATTACTCTAGAATTTAGGAGTTAGCCTTTAACTTGATGCCTTTGGCCCTGGCACCATGAACAAAGACTATTTCAGAATCCAGGCACATCATGAAGTTCAGAGGAACATGTTCACCTTCTTAAAGTTTCTTAAACTAAAGCAGTACAAGTTCTAATAACGCTTTACATAGCCTTAGTAAGACCACACTTGGAATACTGCATCCAGTTCTGGTCACCACAATTCAAAAAAGATATTGAGACTCTGGGAAGAGTGCAGAGAAGAGCAACAAAAAGGATTAGGGGAGTCGAGGCTAAAACTTATGAAGAACACTTACAGGAATTAGGTATGTCTAGTTTAATGAAAAGAAAGACTAGGGGGGACATGATAGCACTGTTCCAATATTTGAGGGGCTCCTACAAAGATGAGGGGGTCAGATTATTTTCCAAAGCACCAAAAGGCAAAACAAGAAACAATAGTTGGAAACCAACCAAGAAAGAAGCAACCTAGAACCAGTGGTGGGTTCCTACAGGTGCGGTCCACTCTATAGCACCGGTAGCGGCCCAGTGGTGATGTCACAGTACCGGTGCGGTCGGTTGCTGGTGCCTGGGCGCCGCCATTTAATTTTTTTTTAAAATTTTTTCTTCTGCGCATGCCCAGAAGCCGAGCTTCCGGCACTGCACATGCACTGCCTTCCTACCCCACAGTGAGTCCAAACAGGGGAGGATGGCTGAGGGAGCGTGTGAGACGCTGAAAGAACGGGTGGCAGGAGCTAGCTCCATTCCCTTCCCTTCAGCAGTCCGAGAAGCCACGAATGCGCGGTGATGATCCTAGGCATTTTTGCACCTTCGAGGCTTCTCGAGCTGCTGAGGGGAGGGGGAATGGGCGGCAGGACCTATCTCAGTTCCCCTCCCTTCAGCAGTCTGAGAAGCCACGCCCACCCGGTCACATGGTTGGCAAGCCACACCCACAAAATAAGCCACACCCACAGAGTGGTAGTAAAAAAATTAGGAACCCGCCCCTGCCTAGAACTAAGGAGAAACTTCCTAATGATGAGAACAATTAACCAATGGAATGACTTGCCTTCAGAAGTTGTGGGTGCTCCATCACTGAAGGTTTTCAAAAAGAGACTGGACAACCATTTGTCTAAAATGATATAGGGACTCCCTATAGCCGTGATGGCGAACCTATGGCACGGGTGCCACAAGTGGCACGCGGAGCCATATCAGTGGGCACGTGAGCTCAGGTCCGGCGCGCATGTGCGCACCGGCCGGCTGATTTTTGGGCCTTCTGGGCCCACTGGGAGTCAGAAAACAGGCTGTTTCCAGCCTCCAGAGGGGGTGGGGAAGGCCGTTTTCGCCCTCCCCAGGCTCCTAGAAGCCTGGAGAGAGCAAAAAATGGGCGTGCCATTGCATGCTGGGAGTGGGGGGGTCATATGCGCATGCGCGGGGGTGCATGGAATTATGGGTGTGGGCACACACACACACATGATCCCACGCATCCCCCCCCCTTTTTGGCACGCGAACCAAAAAAGGTTCGCCATCACTGCCCTATAGGGTCGAGAAGGGACAAAGACCTCTGAGGTTCCCTTCCAACTATTATTCTATGTTCTATGTTCTTAAGAAAAATATCATGCCACACACAGCCACAGAGAGAGACGGAGCGGGAAAGATTTATGCAGCTCTAACATGCCGTAAGCCAAGCAGAAATGAAGTACCACACTTCTATCTGAACATTTGGAAACAATTTTCACAGAATTCAGAGGTGGACTTGGCGCTAAGCTAAAATAGACAGGAACTTGGAATCTTGGATTTTCTGTTTCCTAGATGAATTCAAAATCCAGTGGCCTAGAATTACACTCCCTGCCTTGGAAAATGCAGAGATGAACTTTTGATTAAAACAGGTTAATCATGCCCATAAACTTTCCGTCATAACAAATGTGCTGATCATTGCCACCAAATAATAAATGCACAAAATTTTTTGCTTTAGAAAGCATCTTAATTTCTTCAGCTCCACTTGGGGTTGTGATTTTTTGTTTTGTTGTTTTGTTTCGGTCTCAAAGACCGCAAACCAGAAACAAAAAGTTACAGTTTTTAGCTGTCCAGTCCCCTCATTTCTAACTATGTTTAACATGTACTGAGTCCTGAGGGCCTGGAAAATACCGTATTTTTTGGAGTATAAGACGCACCTTAGTTTTTGGGGAGGAAAATAGGGGAAAACAATCTGCCTACCAGGTATTCATCTGGCTAGCATCCTTAGTCTGGTCAGCTTCAGCACATTATTTTATCTCCTGGTTAGGACTTAAAAAAACCTTCTTCTGAGAGAGTAACAATGAAAGAGCCTGCAAGCCAGTAAGAGCTGGGAAGATCGTTAGCACCTGGTTAGGGCTAGAAAAAAACTTATTCGGAGCAAGTAGAGCAATGAAAAAAAATTCTGCAAAGACTTAGGGCTGGAAAAACATTTTTTGGAGAGAGTAACAATGAAAAAGCCTGCAAGGTAAGAGCTGGGAAGATCTGTTAGCACCTGGTTAGGGCTAGAAAAAAAGCTACATTCAAAGTATAAGACGCACCCAAATTTTCAGCCACTTTTAGGGAGGAAAAAGGTGCGTCTTATGCTCCGAAAAATACGGTAGATTTAATTCCGTATCAGCTTGATAATAAGTTATTGGAAAGGATGTTTGATTTCTTCTATGGAATGATTCCTAACCAAGTTGTGGGAATATGGTCCAATGTCTAGAATAACCGTGAATCTTAGAGGAAAATCTGACACAGAAGTTAATTGACAGGGTGAACCGTTTTCAGATTACAATTTAAGACATGGATTCATATCACATTCAAAAGTTAATTTACACAGAGTCTTAAGATATCTTAAATTATAAGTCTTCGAAGAAGCACTGTGTCTTCTTAAGAACCTGAAAATCATTGTGGAACGCTGAGGAGTTAAAGCATAAAATGAGATATATAAGAACTGTAATAAATTCTACTTGTACCACTACAAGTATTGGTAGAATTTATTGTAGTTTACTATCTTGTTTTAGGATTCAATTCCTCAGAGTTCCATAATGATTTTCAGGTTCTTAACAAGACATAATATATTCAGTAGTGTATAATCAATGAATTATGTACAGGAAGATTTATCGTTCCTATGGTACTTGTAAATCCCCTTTTTCCACTTCTTCAGCATCTTCTTATCTTCTATGGCAATGGCCCCCATCTTTTGGGCACCAGAGCCCAGTTCCATGGAGAGCTTTTTGAGTGTGGTTTCACATACTGCCTGCATCCTGCGGATGGGGCTACACTTGTTTGCGTGGACTGGTTTCTGGCATGCCGTGGCCTAGTACTGGTCTAGACTGGAGGTTAAGGACCCCTATTCTATGGAGTCTTTTTACACTTCATCCTCAGATTCTACCTTGGATCATCCATAGTCTATGTAAGACCCAGAGGTGGGTTCTAACTTACCTCAGTATCGGTTCGCTTCCTCCCACGCTGCGTGGCCGCACACGTGCGCTTCACGCGCGCGTGGATACGCAATGCCAAAAAATAACACCCCCCCCAAAAAAAGCTGAAAACAAGATGGCGACACACGCGCAGTGCCAGAAACTCAGCTTTTACGCATGAGCAGGGGAAAAAACCCGGGGGGGGGGGATAAAAAAAATCGAAAAAATTTTCAAAAAAAATAATAATAAAAAGATGGCGGGCACTGACCGAACTGGTTCCGTGATGTCATCGTGACATCACCAGTGGTTTGCTACCGGTTCGGGCGATCTGGTCCAAACCGGGAGGAACCCACCTCTGGCAAGACCCCACAGGAGAAGGAATTATCCTTCTAAGTAGACCTTTTATTGTGGTATTTTCCTCTGAACACAACTATTCCTTTACCTTCGGGTACATCATACAGTTTAGGAGGGCTTGGTAGAACTTCAGGATGTCTTACCAACTTGCTATCAGGAGGTACTAAAGATGGTCTCAGCACTGCCTCTTCCTCTGATTTCAACAGTTTTGGTAGCAGTCAAGTGTCTTCCAATCACAATAGATCTGAAAAGGTCAACCAATTGATCTCAAAAGGTCAACCAATGAATTGCAACCGTTCTCAGCATGAGCTCCTTGGCATACAGAGTGGCTTTGAAGCTTGCTCTAGATTTTTCCTTCTCTTGGCTGAATGACTTATCATTTCAGTTCCATTTCTAGAGAATGAAAAACCTTCTACAGCCAGTTCCTTATTGCTCAGGGCTGCCATGGAGCATTAGAAGCAGAAGACAACCAATGAAACCCATCCAAGCCAGCACTTTTTATAGGACTGTTCTGTCTTTGTCTTGAATGCTATTTAATGATAATATTTAAATGACAGCTACGTGGAACGATGCTGCACTGTTTTAGCCAACAAGCCTTCCTACCTACTTGGCCTCTCTCAATTCAGTTGTGTCAGAATGCTGTGTGTTTCTCAGAGATCAAGACCTCCTTCAAAATTTTGAACGTGGAAGGGACTGTAAAATCTGTTCTTTTATTTTAAAAGTTCTGGTTTTCTTATTCACGAGGAGTGTGTGTTGGTACACCAAGATGAAGATGCCCTAGATAAATAACCCAGATGACAAAATGGATATGAATGAAGAAGTAGCAATACAGTAATATAAAAATATACCTAGAATTTAAGTATTTTGAAGTAGATTTTTAACAATAAGATAGATTTGAAAGAGTAATTTAAAATGTTAATTGAAGAGATATATTGGCTATCTATCTGTTAAAAGAAAATTAAAATAATAATAATAATAATAATAACACACTCAAGAAAGGAGAAGAAGGAGGAAGAGGAAGTAGAGGAGAGGAGGTGAGAAGGTAGAAGGGGTAGTAGGAAAGGGGAGAGAAGGGGGAAGAAGGTAGAGGAAGGGGAGAAGGATAGAGGGAAGGGAGTGGTTGGATTTGATATGGTAGGACAGATAGTCAATTTAGTAATGATAGGCGTTAGAATATTATATTTGAATTTTGAGTACTGGATATATAATATAAAAAAGGATGGAAGGAAGTGATTAGACAAAATATGTAGGATAGACGGGCAATCTAGTAGTAATATTGGATGTGGGGGGAAATTAGAATAAATCTTTGTTAATATATTATGGTATATGTATGGATGTTTTATGTGAAGAATATTAAAAGAAAATAAAAAACTTTTTGAAAAAAAAAGATGAAGATGCCCATGCTGCTTGGAACGGACGGGAGCTGGAGTCCAGCATACCTACCCTGTTTCCCCCAAAATAAGACATCCCCTGATAATAAGCCCAATCGGGTTTTTGAGTGCATGGCAATAAGGCCAAGTGCTTATTTCAGGGTTCAAAAAAATATAAGACAGGGTCTTATTTTGGGGGAAACACGGTAAAGGGCACCCAACACGAGCCAACTCTTGAGCTCCAGATGTTTAGCATCTGGCAGGCAGAAGGCCAAGGCGTTTGTGATAACCTATAAAAGAGTGACATCTAGTGGGTGGAAGGAACTGTCATTGGATTCTGTTGAAGTCTAGTGAAGAACAACCCCCCCACACACACAAAAACCCGAATGTGAGAATTTAATGGCTGTATTGCTAACACTGGAAACATTCACTAAAGTGATAGGGAGTGGGAGAAGATTTAATATGGCCGAGGATTACATTTATATAAAACAAAAAACAAAATTTGCTAATCCACCGCAGGGTTGCGTAGATTTCCTAAACTTTTATTGGAACACATTGCTCAGAGAACAAAGAAAGGATTTGAACTTACTCAGAATTGTTTATTTATCTAGTGTCTTTCTTCGTCTTTGTTCCTCTAATCCAGAAAGGGCAACACTATTACGATAGCATGTTTAAAGGAAGAAAGCCACAGATAGAACTTCAAGCCATAAAAGGAAATTGAGTCACATTTAACCTGACCCAAGTAACATCTTGCTTCACGCCCCTTGTGAAATGGTGGATTACATAACGATGACTTATTGAATAAACCACCATTGTCTGGATTGCATAAG
This sequence comes from Diadophis punctatus similis, assembly GCA_023053685.1. Lineage (NCBI taxonomy): Eukaryota > Metazoa > Chordata > Lepidosauria > Squamata > Dipsadidae > Diadophis > Diadophis punctatus. The sequence continues at coordinate 6,934,081 of JALIGW010000020.1, read as the reverse complement.
AGGCTAAGGCAGAAACCAAGCAAGCTCTGTCAAAAAAACAAACAAACCCAATATCTATGTTTTATATTCTTAGTGCCCCAAATCCATCTTCAGAGGTTGCTTTGTTTTGCTTGGTTGGTTATAAATCTTAGCTGTATTCAGCAATCAATTATTCCTTGGGGAGCTAACAGGAATAAAAATAATTTTGGGCTGAGCTTGCAATGGGTGAATGGGGGGGGGATCCAAAGCTCAGCTGGGTACTAACACAGGAAAGAGAAAAGCAAAAAAAGAAAACAGGTGGGCAGATAGATATCAGGCACTTAGAATACAGAATAACAGAGCTGAAAGGGTCTTTAGAGGTCTTCTAGTCCAACCTCCTGCTGAAGGAGACCTTATACCCGTGATGGCGAACCTATGGCACGCGTGCCACAGGTGGCACGCGGAGCCATAGCGGAGGGCACGCGAGGGTTGCCCACCGGCAAACCGGAAGTGTGGAAAAACGCACTTCCGGTTTGCCGGCGAGCTGTTTTTTGCACTCTGGAGGGTTTAGGGAAGCTTCCTGAAGCCCCGGAATGCAAAAAACGATGAAACGGACAAACCGGAAGTGCGTTTTTCCGAACTTCCGGTTTGCTCGTTTCGTCATTTTTTACCGTCCCAGGCTCCAGTAAGGCCTTTGCGCGGGGGTGGGGGTGTGTGCACATGCGCAGGGGGCAGCATGGGGTGTGTGTTGTGCGCATGCGTGGGGGGGAGGGAATGGGTGTGGGCATGCGTGCGCACGCTAGCGAACCAAAAAAGGTTCACCATCACTGCCTTATACCATTCCAGACAAATGGCTGTCCAGTCTCTTCTTAAAAGCCTCCATCGTTGGAGCACCCACAACTTCTGGAGGCAAGTTATTCCACTGATTAATTGTTCTCACTGTCAGGAAATTTCTCTTTACTTCTAGGTTGGAGCTCTCTTTAATGATCTTCCACCTGTTACTTATCCTACCTTCAGGTGCTTTGAGGAAACAGATTGACACACACCCCTCCTCTCTGTGGCAGCCCCTCAAATATTGGAAGACTGCTATCATGTCACCCCTAGTACTTCTTTTTGTTAAACCAGACATTCCCGGTTAAAGAATGTGGTTTATTATCCCCCACTTTCTGGCTTACTCTGCAAAAGAGGAGTGGGGAACAATATTCCTTATAGAATGATTTGCAGCAGCACAGCAATGTGATGATAATGTCCAGACCTGGCCTGTTTGACCAACACCCCAGCACAGAGCTCTCCTTATAATCTCCTGGCTCTCCCGAGACACAATTAATCTTTAGATTTAATACTTTAATTCCACTCTTGGCCCTGCGAGCCTCTCTCTCTCTCTCTCTCTCTTTCTTCCCTAGCAAGTTTGCATCGGTGCCAGCAGTCCGATCAATAAGGGAGATGGAGCTGCAGAGGGATGGATTTGATCTGCAGCATAAGAAAAAAATCTGGATTTTCAGCTTTGTCACCTGGATTTGTTTCGTTGCCTCAATCCAAAGCAGTATATTTCTCTCTCCCCCCCACACTACCCACCCAAGGTTTATGCCTTCAGTCTTATCGCACGGCTTACTTGTCTGAGCCCACGCAACACATTTCCCATGGACATGCAGATGGTACACAGGATTCTGGGAAAAAAAACCCCAAATGAGGGAATAGAAGGGGAATTTACCAAATTTGCAGATGATACTAAGCTGGCAGGAATAGCCAACACCCTAGATTAGAAGATAGGCTCAAGATCCAGAGGGATCTTCACAAACTTGGACACTGGGCCCTCTCTAACAAAATAAAATTCAATGTAGAGAAATATAAAGTCTTACACTTAGGCAAGAAAAACCGAAAGTATACATATAGACTGGGTGAAACCAGTTGCTAACGATCTTCACAGCTCTTACTGGCTTGCAGGCTCTTTCATTGTTACTCTCTCCGAAAAAGTTTTTTTAAGTCCTAACCAGGGGATAAAATAATGTGCTGAAGCTGACCAGACTAAGGACGCTAGCCAGATGAATACCTGGTAGGCAGATTGTTTTCCTCTATTTTCCTCCCCAAAAACTAAGGTGTGTCTTATACTCCGGTGCGTCTTACACTCCGAAAAATACGGTATATTTATATTGCCCCCAACAATCTGGGTCCTCATTTTACCTACCTCGGAAGGATGGAAGGCTGAGTCAAACTTGAGCCGGTGAGATTTGAACCGCTAACCTGCGGATCACAGTCAACTAAAGTGGCCTGCAGTACTGCCACCTCAGCTCATATAATATAAGGTTAATTCGTCGGTGAATCTTTTTGCAGGAAAATTCATCTCGCAACCTGGAGTGTTTTTCTTCTCATTTCAAACACACCAACTGTGGCCTATTTTACACTTGAATAATCTGTTGCTGGACAGTTCTTTTGCTCCTCTAACTTTAACCAAGAGACTGAGCATCCGTGGTTTTTCAATCAGTGCAAGGTCTCTGCATGGCTACTTCCTTGGCCCAACGGCTCTCTTATTCTGCAGCTCAGCAGGAGGAGAGGAAGCCGAGTGTAAAATGAACACATTGAACATTTCTGCACTAGCAATTTATAGCCTTGCCCAGCCAGCTTTGCGGCACCACAAAACTAGCTTTCATTAGTGATATATATGCACAGCAAAAGCTGGAATATACATGATTAGTGTGGAAGTACTCATTAAAAAGCAAACAACCACAAATATATTACAGCCTTAGCTTCAGTCCTCTGAACCTGCCAGGGTTTTGAACAAAATTGAAACACTTGTGTTATTTATCCCAATGCCCCAAGAGCAACAACACAGCAGAGAGCACTGTGGACTACAGGAGATATAGATCTTGAGGGTTTTTTTGTCCACAATTTAGAAGAGATTTCCGTGGGCATCTTATGGTCATGCCAATCTGTTAAAAAATAGGACAGAATATCTATCTAAACATGCATCCATTCATCCATCCACCCACCCGTGTCTGTCTGTCTGTCTGTCTGTCTGTCCATCTAGTCTATTTACGGTACCTATTCATCTATCCATCCTTTTTCTATTTATCCATCCATCCATTTTCTATCCATCCATTTTGTCTAAATGTACTTATAGTCTGTGATCTGTACCTTTATAACTGTCTGGTTTGTCTCTGCAACCCAACAAGACAGACACAGACTTCAGAGGATAATCAGAACTGCAGAAAAAAACAGTTAATGCCAACCTGCCTTCCATTGAGGACCTGTATACTGCACGAGTCAAAAAGAGGGCCGTGAAAATATTTACTGATCCCTCGCATCCTGGACATAAATTGTTTCAACTCCTACCCTCAAAACGTCGCTATAGAGCACTGCACACCAAGACAACTAGACACAAGGACAGTTTTTTCCCGAACGCCATCACTCTGCTAAACAAATAATTCCCTCACCACTGTCAAACTATTCACTAAATCTGCATTACTATTACTATTAATCTTCTCATCTTTGCTATCACCCATCACCTCCCACTTGTGATTGCATGACTGAAACTTGTTGCTTGTATCCTTATGATTTATATTAATATTGTTTCCTGATTGCTTATTTGAACCCTATGACAATCATTAAGTGTTGTACCTCATGATTCTTGACAAATGTATCTTTTCTTTTATGTACACTGAGAGCATATCCACCAAAGACAAATTCCTTGAGTGTCCAATCACACTTGGCCAATAAAGAATTCTATTCTATTCTATTCTATTCTATTCTATTCTATTCTATTCTATTCTATTCTATTCTATTCTATTCTATAGCAATATCTATCATCTATTTATCTACCAAATGTCCATCCATTTTATATCCATCCATTCAATTTCTATCTATCTATCTATCCATTTTATAGCCATCCATCAATTTTCCTTCCATCCATCCTTCATACAAATGCACACATGGTATCTGAGCTTTCGGTATGCATTCTGATATAAAGAATCCACCAAATTAATTGAACAAAGGTTTTTAAAAAACGCCTCTTGGTGGAGGCACCGTTCCAAAAACGTATCTACATTTATGCATTCCAGGGCATGTCAGACTATGGAACTGTAGAAAAACTTCAGGAATGTTCTTGTATTTATTTATTTATTTATTTATTTATTTATTTATTTATTTATTTAGTGACATTTATATACCGCCTCACAGTGCAAGCACTCTCTAAGCAGTTTACACCAGTAAGCAATGTATATTTACATTGCCCCCAACAATCTGGGTCCTCATTTTACCTACCTCGGAAGGATGGAAGGCTGAGTCAACCTTGAGCCGGTGAGATTTGAACCGCTGACCTGCGGATCAGTGTCAGCTAAAGTGGCCTGCAGTACCTGCCTCTAACCGCTGCGCCACCTCGGCTCTTGTAAATCTGAAGGTAGATCTGAAAGACACCAAATGCACGGGAAAGATATATAACCTGTTATTTGGGATGGTTATGGAGGAAATATATTGGCTACAGAAGAATTGGACTCACACATAGAGCTGAAGCATCTGTTGCTCCAGACCCTTTATCATTCTTTTTTTAAAGTTTTTTATTTATTTTTTATTTTTTACAAACATATCAATGCGTGAGCAGTGTGGCACCCGAGTGTCATACATTCTAATACAAATAAAATTAATAGCTTTAGTCATAGTTACTACTTTCAATCCAACTTATATATTTCTAATAGTAATACATATTTACAGCATATAAAGTTGCAATCATTATTCAATTATTCCATGTTTTCTCTTACTATTACTCTTATTTTATTATATAAAGGTGTATACACTAATATTCCCCTTTTCTCTTATTTCTATCTCTTATTCTAACTTTTAATCATATCATCCTTTGTTTAAAAAAGACATTTTCTTTCTATCCTATCTAACTTCTAATCATGTCACCTACTACAAAAAGGGAAAAAGAAAGAGACGAGAAGCAAAGCAAATCAAAACACCAAAAACAAAAAAAAGTCATCTATCCATCATCTCTTGTCCGCTTCAATACTTTAATTGCTATGCTTTTTTTTCTTTTTGACTTGTCTCCCATATTCCTCTCTAAAATCTTTATCTCTTTCTACATCTGCTTCTTGGCTTTTTTTTTTCTGTGTAAAAGTTTTTTATTTCTCATTTTCAAAAATATAAATATTTCATCTTTTCTTAAGCCGTGTGTCGTCTGGGTACAAACACCTCTGTGCAACATCTTTCACCATTTACAACATCATTCACATTCACATTAATATCATTGCTCTAAACCTAAAGTTATGATATATTAAACAATTAAACATTGTAAAACTTTTCATTTTCTTCTTAATATCTTCTAGTGGTAATATCATATTAATATTAAACATTATTCTCATAATTATTCTCTAACAGTTTTCATCTTATTTATCTCTATCTTAGTATATTTTCTATTATTATTTTTTGATTCTTCATCATTTCCAAACTCCTTTTTTATTCTTCAACCATTTATAAAATACTTCCCATATCATATAATATTCCGTTTGTTCTTTCTCTTTCATTGCTAATGTTAATCTGTTCAATTCTGCACATTCTAATATTTTCCTAATCACCCTCTCATCATTGGGAATCTCTTCACTCTTCCAGTGTTGTGCAAATACAATTCTAGCTGCGGTTAATACATGGATAATTAAATAAATAATTAAATTGGCGATCTCAACTTAAATTTCCGTATTAGCACTCGACAATTATCATTTTAATTATAAATCAATTATAAAAGCAGAATAAGTTTTATAGGTAAATCATTCCAGCATTTTAAAATGCCTTCCCAGTCCCGCATCTTCCCAATTTAAAAGTCCAATTTTCTATACATTTCAAAATTTATTATTTTTCTCTCTTGTGCCTTCCAATCTGGTATTTCTCAGAATGCTTAGACACGGCTTAAACACATAGTTCTGAGCAAATAGTTCCAAATTATTCCTTGGGGTTAAGTTAAGACAAAAAGAAATCCTCTCCCCCAGTTCCAGTCACTGTTCACCTACTTCGCTCCAGCACCAATCTTAGTTGTTATTCTTCGGTTGTCCCAGCTTTGTGGCAACCATCTTTAGGCTGCCTCTTCTTCTTGCCATGGCTGAGAGGGGGGAAAAAACCTGGGTCAGACAGGAGAGCTTGACTCTCCTCGATCTCACAGGGCGCCCCTCTTTGCTTCACCGCCCCTACAGGGTGGCTTTGGCTCCTCTTGGAGCCCACAAACAGGGAGAAGTCAGCACAGGGAATGCGAAGACCCGTTCCTTGTGTCTGATATCGCCGCGACATCAACTGGACGTCCTAGACCTTTTATCATTCTTGTTGCTCATCTCTGCACACTTTCTATGCTCAGAACATTGTTTTTTCTGACGTAGTGACCAAACCTATGCAGTATTCCATGTGGCTTCACTGGTATAAAGTGATAATACAGATAACCCTTGACTTACAATAGTTCATTTAAGGACCGAAGTTACAACAGTGCTGAAAAAAAGTGCTCTTATGACTGTTTTTCACACTTATGACCGTTGCAACAGCCCCGTGGTCACGTGATCAAAATTCAGACACTTGGCGACTGATTCGTATTTATGACCGTTGCAGTGTCCTGGGGTCACTGTGACCTTCTGACAAGCAAAATCAACAGGGAACCCAGGTTCACTGAACTGTGTTACAAACAACTGCAGTGATTCACTTAACAACTTTGGCAAGAAATATCGTAAAATGAAGCCAAATTCACTGGACAACTCTCTCACTTAACAGCAGAAATTTGGGGCTCAGTTGTGGTCATAAATCGAGGACTTCTGTATCAATTCTTGTGATCTTGAACCTATTCTTCTGTTTTGAGGTTCTCTTTGCTCATAGGATCTTACTCAGGCCAGCTTTTCGAAAATATTTCAACCCCCACAGTACATGACGAATTAAAATGAAGCATCCATTAAAAAACAAGTTTAATAACAGATTAAGAATCATCAGACATTTCCACTTCATTCAGTTTTCCAATAAAAAATAAAAAAGGGGGGGACAGAAATATTGGTAGGAATTATGTTTGGTACAGTTTTCTCGCATTTAAGCTATTTACAGCATTTTTTTTAAAAAAAAAGATACAATCTTTATATACATGCAAACATGGCAAGAAGTAAAATTGAGCTGATTCGTTTCAAACCATTTTGAAAAGCTTTCTTTTAACGTGGAATAAAACAGTGAAGTCCGCACCGGTCCCTTTCTGTAGCTTTGTGCTTTGCAGGGGTCTCCAACCTTAGCAACTTTAAGACTTATGGACTTCAACTCCCAGAATTCCTCAGCCAGCTTTGCTGAAGTCCATAAGTCTTAAAGTTGCTAAGGTTGGAGACCCCTGCTTTAAAAGAACAGGAGACAGTGAAGAATTTCCCAGATTGTTAAATATCCTTTTCATTCAAGTATCCTGGGGTGGGGGAAAGACCTCTTCCCATTTGTCCGATGTCTGAGGAGCAACTTCTTCAAGAACATATGTAATTTTCTCTAGTCTACAACTTTGGACCAATAGAGGTGTAGAGCAGAGGTCTCCAACCTTGGCAACTTTATGAGGTGTGGACTTCAACTCTCAGAATTCCTCAGCCAGCATGGCTGGCTGAGGAATTCTGGGATTTGAAGTCCACACCTCATAAAGTTGCCAAGGTTGGAGACCTCTGGTGTAGAACAACACTAAGTTTTACAGTAAAGAACCATTACTTCTCCATCAGCTGTAAAAGCAACAATTGTAAAAATAAGACACACAGTGAAATACACATTGGCTTGCAGAAACCTTTTAGCTCTATCTAGCTCTACTTAATAGTGTTTGTTCCCTAAACAATGTCACGGTCATCCTTTCTTTCACTCAAATGTTTAGATGAAGGCACTTATTCTACTCGAAGCAGGCTCAAATTCTGTTGATGCAGCCAGCAAACACCGAAGCAAATCAGCATTTGACACCGCAGGTTAGAAGCGCTCCCTAAAGAAGACTGGACTACAACTCCCAGAGCACCTAACCAGCTTGGCCAACAGCTAGGAAGAAGAAGAGGAATGCTAACGACACAACGGCTTCCAGGGAGACCCCAGATTGGAGAACCGGCATTATCTTTAGCCATCCACTTATAAAGAACCTTAGGGGCCGTAAGAAGAAAGAAATTCTGTAGAGTACTATAGATTAAACAAGGCTGTACAATTATAAGGCACATTGTGGTAATGCCAATCTGCCCCAAAATGGGGCAGAAAAAGGAATCCACCCATACAAACACACACACATTCACACACGCAAACACAAACACACACACACAATTATATTCTCTAGATCTCTCTACATCTATCTCATTCTAATGAGGTAAACAGGTGCAGAGGGACTGGATTAAAAGTGCCAGGTCTCAGAGATCTCTGCTCCGTATCAATGTTTTTTTTTCCCAAGATGGGCGTTCTCATGGACATTGATGGCTAGGCATTGCAAATGCCCAGCCAGCTTATTTTGTTGTCCGAGATATCTGAGGGGGACCAGGTGAGGAAAGGGCTACGAAAACCTCCTGGATAAAACGGGATTTGGAGAAGGCGACAGGAATGCCAAGGGTCTGCAAATAATCTCAGAATGTCTCCCGAGAAGCTCAGGAGACCAAGTCTCAAGAACATCTGAAACACGCAGCATTTCACAAGAGCTGAAAGGTGCTTCAAAGAAATTAGGTCTTCTTGTTGATGGGATGGCTCAGAAGATTAAGTCCCACCTCGATGCAAGGCACAAGCTTTTCACAACTCAAACAAGCAAGATAGGTGAGCTACAACAAGCTTACTTTGAATTCCATCCCTCATTCCCATTTCCATCCACCACATTCCCACCCTTGATGGAAAGAATCGGGATTTTTTCACTGTTGGAAAAATCCAGAATCATCTAGGGTTGTTGTTTTTTTTAATGAAAGGAAGAGGCAAGTGGATTGCAAGTCCCAAATATTTCAACTGGACTTTCACACGCAGGCACAGAAGAGCAAAAGGCTATTTTCCCCCGATTGTCGGTTTTTATCCTCAAAGGCATTTTGGAGATTTGCAGGCAACCTAATAATAATCGACAGAACACTTGTAGAACTTGATTCTGCCTACAAAAAAATGCTAAAGTCAGAACTTTTTTTTTATCCCAGGGACTCAAATGGATAGAAATAGGGTTTAAAAAAAATATACCAAGGAGGGATCTCAATCTAAATTATGCTGGCGGGTGAGATGTAAAGACAGGGAAACAAATGAAGAAGGGAAAGGAAAAATTCACAGGGGGGTAAAATATATTGGCTGTCCCCCCTCCTCACCTTTCCTGGTTTTCTTTCCTAGGTCTTTGCATCTCTGATCAACATATTATAAAAAGGAGGTGAAGTCAGAGATGGGAAATATTCCCTTAAAAAAACAGCAAAATCTGGTATGATGCTTCTTACATTGCAGACCCAGTATGATTTTCAGTGCTTACTTTGTCAGCGTAACAAGGCTGTATTTTATAGACAATTCTGCACCGATATTGGGAAGTTCGCTCAGGGGGGACAGGGAGAAGGAAAAAAGAGAAGTCATTTAATCGAAGAAGCTGCCGCCTTGCATTTCTGCTGCAAATATCCAGAATATCACTGGCTGTGAGCAAAATACAGCTTTTGTTTAAAACTCTCTGCTTCCCTCTAGTGCAGTGTTTCCCAACCTTGGCAACTTGAAGATATCTGGACTTCAACTCCCAGAATTCCCCAGCCAGCATTCGCTGGCTGGGGAATTCTGGGAGTTGAAGTCCAGATATCTTCAAGTTGCCAAGGTTGGGAAACACTGCTCTAGTGGTTCCACCAAATTTTGCAGCGATGTTATAGCTCTAAAATCAATCCACATCATAACCAATCTGGAAATTGTCACAATTCCCCTTCCGTAAGAATTCTGGGGAGTTGCACACTGAGACAGCAAAGGTAGCAACCTCACTCTTAACGAGGAATTTTAAGGGAAAAGTTATAGGATGTAATAGGATAATCGCAGGTGGCATTGTGTCGGACACAAGGAGGAAAAGAACAAGGCGTCAAGCCCAGGGACCTCCAATCTGTTTTCTAAACAGGCAGGTTATAGCAATAGCAATAGCACTTTTCTTATATACCGCTTCATAGTGCTTTACAGCCCTCTCTAAGCGGTTTACAGAGTTCAGCATATTGCCCCCAACAATCTGGGTCCTCATTTTACCGACCTCAGAAGGATGGAAGGCTGAGTCAACCTTGAGCCTAGTGAGATTTGAACAGCTGAACTGTTGAACTAGCAGTCAGCCTGCAATGGCTGCATTTAACCACTGCACCACTTCAGCTCCTGAGGTTAGTTGTCTTTTCTTTCAAATGTCATCTGTTTGGCGCTTGGGAAAAGAGGAGCCAGTATAATCCCATCTCAAATTTGTTCCAACCTTCCTTTGCGCTCCTGTGCAAAAGTCGGATCTGTGGCGGAGCTCCAAGCCAGTCAAAAACTCAGTTCCCCTTTTAAATGAAGATTACTGCGGTGATCTCAGGAGACAGAAGCAAGGAAAGAAGCAGCCGGAGGGCTCTCCAGGTGGCAACGGTCCATGTACAATTAATCCATTTGTTATCAAACCAACCTTCCCCACCCGGAAGACCCAGAAGAACGAGAACAAAAGGAGAGAACGTATGAAACAGGGTTCCCTTCACAGCACGTGGGAAAGTCTTCTTCAATGGCCAGGTTGACCCGACCTGCGCGAGGGGTCAGATGTGTGAACAATCCTAGTGGCAGAAACCACCTATACCCCTGTTTTCTCTTTGATCCATGTTCGTAGCTTAGTGACCCGGGTGTAGACTCCGGGCTTGTTCCGGCGAGCGCATCCGTCTCCCCAGCTGACTACACCAGCCAGGAACATCCTAGTCTTCACCTTGCCAGCTTCCACGCTGATCAGCGGTCCTCCAGAATCTCCCTAAAAGGAAATGAGGCAGCAGTTAATCAAGGAACAGAATCTCTGATGCTCCCTTCCCTCGTTTCATACATCAAGGAGGTTTTTCTAAGGAGTTGTCAGGATTTGTTGGATGGATCCTTTTATAGGTTGGACTTTCTGGAGCAGGAGTGTCCAACCTTGGAAACCTTAAGTCTTGTGGAATTCATCATCATCTTTTAACGACCCCATAATCTCTTGCGGGGTGGAGTCTGGGCAACTGAATGGAGCTAGCAGAGTGTTTAATGGCCGGATGCCCTTCCCTGTCGCCAATGCGGAGTTTTGTTCAGCAGATATATTCTCATCGTGCCCAGAGAGAGAAATATCTGCCTCTACCTAGGATCGAACCACAGCCTCCTGATTGTGAAGCGAGAGCTCCACCTCTAGGCCACTGCACCACTCCTTAAGTCTTGTGGACTTCAACTCCCAGAATCCTCTAGCCAGCATGGCTGACTGGGGAATTCTGGGACCCTGAAGTCCACAGGTCTTAAAGTTGCCAAGGTTGGACACCCCTGTTGTAGAGGGAGATAAACAATAGAAGAAGAGGAGCAGAGTGAGATGGGCTGAGCACAGCCTATGCTCTATGTTCAGTGGCTGCTTTGTTGCCAAGTGCCTACAAGGATGGTGAAGGAGCAGATAGACCTCTCAAAGCTGCTGAACAACTCTCTATCATCTGGCTGGACCTCCTATTTATTGCCATTGAGCAACATCTAAAGGGCTTGCGGTTCTTCAGGGCTTGAACATCTCTAGAAGAACATCTAAAGGGCTTGAACGTCTCCAGAAAAACATCTAAAGAGCTTGAACATCTTCAGAAGAAATTGCAGAGTTTCTCACCTGGCAAGCATCAATTCCTCCCGTTAGGATTCCTACGCACATCATTTGTGCAGTGATTTGATTGGCCAGCAGGGATTCACACATGGTCTGATTGATCACCCGGATCCTTGCCTTCTGCAAAATACTGGCACCAGGAGCTGCCAAAAAATCAAAAAAGGTTTGTGTGAGATTTAGGAAAGTTACATGATCCAAATTGGCAACCAGGATGTAGTTACAACAGTTGCAGTATCCCAAGTCACCATTTGACAAGCAAAATCAGTGGGGAAAGTCAAATCCGCTCAATAACCGTACAAACAAGGTCATAAAATTGGGCACGGTTCATTTAATGACTGCACTGCATAGCCATGGACATTCCAAATCCTAACTACGATTGTACATCGAGGACTACCTCTACCAAGGACTCTAGGCATTTGGAGAAACAATGTTATGTGTGAAAACAAATGGGGTTTTCAAAAAGTTTTAGAATGTTGATTTGTTTGTGTAGCCTCCATTGACACATCTTTGGCCTTTGCTCTTTATGACTGGCTTGCATTGCAATGGATGGAAACTAACCAAGGAGAGAAGCCACCTAGAAGCAAGCATAAATTTCCTAACGGTGAGAGCAATCAACCAATGGGACAGAAATTGTCTTTGCCTCCAGAAGTTGTGGGTGCTCCAACACTGGAAGTTTTTAAGAAGAGATTAGACAATCATTTGTCTGAAATGGTATAGGGTTTCCTGCTCGAGCAAGGGGTTTGTCTAGAAGACCTCCAAGGTCCCTTCCAACTTTATTATTCTATGTTGTATGTTCCATGTTCCTGAATCGAGGGAGAGGCAGACAATGCTTTGCAACCTGCACCAGTAGCACAAGCATATTTGCCTTCTTGCATTTTGCCACCTAGGAAAAAATTCAGATGGAGTCACTTACTCGTTTACGTTTAGAATAGAATAACAGAGTTGGAAGGGACCTTGGAGGTCTTCTAGTCCAACCCTCTGCTTAGGCAGGAAACCCTACACCACTTCAGACAAAGGGCTATCCAACCTCTTCTTAAAAACTTCCAGTGTTGGAGCATTCACAACTTCTGGAGGCAAGCTGTTCCACGGATTAATTGTTCTAACTGTCAGGAAATTTCTCCTTAGTTCTAGGTTGCTTCTCTCCTCGTTTACTTTCCACCCATTGCTTCTTGTTCTACCCTCAGGTGCTTTGGAGAATAGTTTGACTCCCGCTTCTTTGTGGCAACCCCTGAGATATTGGAACACTGCTATCATATCTCCCCTAGTCCTTCTTTTCATTAAACTAAACATACCCAGTTCCTGCAACCGTTCTTCATATGTTTTAGCTTCCAGTCCCCTAATCATCTTCGTTGCTCTTCTCTGCACTCTTTCTAGAGTCTCCACATCCCTTTTACATCGTGGCGACCAAAACTAGATTTTTTTGTCCAAAACTAGCTGCAGATTGGTGCCAAGTCCTCTAACCTTTTCCCCAAGGAGACACCCTCTTCTTCCCATTCCTTGACTCACCCGTTTCATGAGTCCTTCCCCATCCGATCACCCAGAGGTCCCGTCCTGCAGGGAATTCGTGGCTGGCATCAGGCAAACAGATAGGAATGATTTCTTTGGAATAAGCGACGGGGCTAGACAGCTCCATCACAGCAATGTCATAGTCAAACGTGAAGTCATTGAAGAACGGGTGGCTGATTATTTTCTTGATACCCCTTGTCTGAACGTGGCTATTCGACCTTTTCTCCTGATCAAGGAGACCCATGTAGGCAGTCCATAGGGAGGGATCACTGTATCTGCAGGCAGAGCAATGTATCTCGGTTAGTGAGGGCCAGACTAACAAGGACATTTTGGAATACAGGTAGTCCTTGACTTACAACCATTGTTTAGTGTCCATTTCAAGTTACAACAGCACTGAAGAACTTATGACCTGTTTTCACACTTACCCATGTTTTCCCGAAAATAAGACCCTGTCTTATTTATTTATTTATTTATTTATTTATTTATTTATTTATTTATTTATTTATTTATTTATTTATTTATTTATTTATTTATTTATTTATTTATTTATTTATTTATTTGGGAATTCTTTGACAGAGGCGATAATTAATCTCACAAAGGAGAAGTTTGATCTTTTCCCGGACATCAGACATTAGAAAAGAAACCGTAGTTTAAGGTCTAAGTAAAAATGTTCATTTCGGTACAAAAACAATAAATCCTCATTATCTACATGTCTGATGTAAAAATAGGTCTTGCTTCAATGGAAGCCAGGAACAGAAGGAAAGAATGGAATGCACACATGCGTACAAGAACATATCAATCACGTGCTCAGGAATAAACCATTATAATGAATAGGGATGCATCTCCCTGCATATACATATAACAGGCAATAAAAATTACTGCGTGACATTCTTCTATGCCGTACATAGGCGGCGTACAGCATCTTATTTTATTTTATTTTTTGCCACCAAAAAAGGCACCAGGTCTTATTTTCGGGGGGAGGGGGGGAATATCATCCACTGACTCACTTCACTTGCGCGGGTTGCTCCCGGCCTCCTTTTTTCACTGTCAGATGCCTTCAAGAACTTCTTCTACTGGCAAGGCCGGCAAGGCTTTCTTGAAGGACTCTGCAGCCGATAACAGAGCTCCGGATCAATCCAGAGCTCTGTTATCGACTGCAGAGACCTTTAGCCTTGCCGGCCTTGCTGGCTGCAGAAGAAATGGACTGGCAAGGCAGGTGTCGGGGTGTGCGAGGCCTGCTGCAACTGTCCGAAGGTAAGTAGTAGGGCAGCTCCACACACACCCATCCCCACCCTAGCATAATTTTTACCCATGCATCCTGGAGTGGGCGGGGTCTTAATTAGATCTTATTTTGGGGGTAGGGCTTATATTGGGCACACGTGTAAAAATCAAGCTTTGACAGTAGGTCGTATTTTCGGGGAAACACGGTAGGACAGTTGCAGCAACCCCATGGTCACGTGATCAAAGCATGGTTACTTGGCAACTGACATGTATTTATGATGGTCGCAATGTCCTGGGGGTCACGTGATCCCCTTTTGCGACCTTCTGACAAGCAAAGTCAATGGGGAAGCCAGATTCACTTTACAACTGGGTAACTGACTTAACAACTGCAATGATTCACTTAACAACTGTGGCAAGAAAAATCAAAGGGGGAAATCCTCAACGTAACAACTTAGCAATGGAAATTTTGGGCTCAACCGTGGCCATAAGCTGAGGACTACTTGCATAGAGTGTTTGAAAGCTTGGATAGTACATGGATGTTGGGACCGTGAGAAATTCAACAAGGGGTGGATGATTACTGCTTATCTAACCTCAGTGTTTGGCGCTGATAAGGCAGCCAGTATCGTTTTCCACTTTCTCAAAACAAAATGTGAATGAAGGAATTGCATGGGGAAGGAATTGCATGGGGTTTTTAAAATTGTCGTTTTTAATGTTTTTTAAATGCTTTTTTAAATAATTATTGTTTTTAATGTTTTTTTTATGCTTATTGTTTGCATGTAGATTTCTTATTGTTTATTATTCGTACTTGTATGCCGCCCAGAGTCCCTGTGGAGTGGGCGGCATACAAATACGAATAAATAAATAAATAAATAAATAAATAAATAAATAAATAAATAAATGAATGAATGAATGAATGAATGAATGAATGAATGAATGAATATAAATAAATAAATAATAAATAATAAATAATAAATAAATAAATAAATAAATAAATAATAAATAAATAAATAAATAAATAGATAGGATTCATGGCATGGGATCAGGATACTTCAAGAACCCTCCCATCCCAATTAAATTGACCAACGAGTCAAGCAAAGAGGGCATGCTGTATATCCCATTGGTCTTTTGAGGGTCTCCAAACTCGGCAACTTTAAGACTTGCGGACTTCAACTCCCAGAATTCCCCAGCCAGCATGGCAGGATCTTGGGAAGGGCCTTCTCAACTGCAATCCCCACCCTATGGAACGTCTTACCTCTGTCGACCCTGAAGCTGATCTGGTGAACGCCATCTTGGAGCCTCAGTGCTGCCACAATGGAGTTGAGGGATAGGGAGGGGGGATTAGAGATAGCTGGGGTTGTGTAGTCAAAATAAAATACTTTCTCTTGGGAACCAAGGAGGTTCTCACACCTGGCCGGAGGTAGGAGGAGTGATGTCACCAGACCAGCGGACGCTGCCTTGATTGGGCCATGTGGCTGATTGTTTGGAGTTGAGGAGAAAAACTTTTTACTTTTAACTAGGTGAAAACCAAGGGGCCCCTCAGAGTCGGTTTTCACCAGATATGTGCCAATATTATATTTCCAATAAAGCTATTCTTTGAGGAATCCACCTGCCTCGGAGTTCTTGCTTGTAATGGATCTAATACTTGGAACCCTGATATGACAAGATATGAGCCGAGGTGGCGCAGCAGTTAGAGAGCAGTACAGCAGGCTACTTTAGCTGACTGTGATCAGGAGTTCAGCAGTTCAAATCTCACCGACTCAGGGTTGACTCAGCCTTCCATCCTTCCGAGGTAGGTAAAATGAGGACCCAGATTGTTGGGGCCAATGTAAATATATACATTGCTTAATGGTGTAAACCGCTTAGAGCCGTGGTGGCGAACCTATGGCACGCGTGCCACAGGTGGCACGCGGAGCCATTTCGGCTGGCACGCCACGGGTCCGGCACATTCTACTTCCGGGTTTCTGGCGCGCATGCGCAGAGCTGCTAGAGCTACCCGAAGCAGAAGGAGGAGGGGCGGTTTCGCAGGCTGGGCAGCTCGCGTAACCGCTCCCTTCTCCTGCTCCAAGCCTCGCACTCCGGGCACCAGCCGGAACGTGATGCTGGCAGGAGAAGGAGAAGGGGGCGGTTTCGCAGGCTGGGCGGCTTGCGTAACCGCCCCCTTCTCCTTCTCCTGCCAGCATCGCGTTCCGGCTGGTGCCCGGAGTGCGAGGCTTGGAGCAGGAGAAGGGAGCGGTTACGCGAGCCGCCCAGCCTGCGAAACCGCCCCCTTCTCCTGCTCCAAGCCTCGCACTCCGGGCACCAGCCGGAACGCGATGCTGGCAGGAGAAGGAGAAGGGGGCGGTTTCGCAGGCTGGGCGGCTCGCGTAACCGCCCCCTTCTCCTTCTCCTGCCAGCATCGCGTTCCGGCTGGTGCCCGGAGTGCGAGGCTTGGAGCAGGAGAAGGGAGCGGTTACGCGAGCCGCCCAGCCTGCGAAACCGCCCCCTTCTCCTGCTCCAAGCCTCGCACTCCGGGCACCAGCCGGAACGCGATGCTGGCAGGAGAAGGAGAAGGGGGCGGTTTCGCAGGCTGGGCGGCTCGCGTAACCGCCCCCTTCTTCTCCTGCCAGCATCGCGTTCCGGCTGGTGCCCGGAGTGCGAGGCTTGGAGCAGGAGAAGGGAGCGGTTACGCGAGCCGCCCAGCCTGCGAAACCGCCCCCTTCTCCTGCTCCAAGCCTCGCACTCCGGGCACCAGCCGGAACGCGATGCTGGCAGGAGAAGGAGAAGGGGGCGGTTTCGCAGGCTGGGCGGCTCGCGTAACCGCCCCCTTCTCCTTCTCCTGCCAGCATCGCGTTCCGGCTGGTGCCCGGAGTGCGAGGCTTGGAGCAGGAGAAGGGAGCGGTTACGCGAGCCGCCCAGCCTGCGAAACCGCCCCCTTCTCCTGCTCCAAGCCTCGCACTCCGGGTACCAGCCGGAACGCGATGCTGGCAGGAGAAGGAGAAGGGGGCGGTTTCGCAGGCTGGGCGGCTCGCGTAACCGCCCCCTTCTCCTTCTCCTGCCAGCATCGCGTTCCGGCTGGTGCCCGGAGTGCGAGGCTTGGAGCAGGAGAAGGGAGCGGTTACGCGAGCCGCCCAGCCTGCGAAACCGCCCCCTTCTCCTGCTCCAAGCCTCGCACTCCGGGCACCAGTCGGAACGCGATGCTGGCAGGAGAAGGAGAAGGGGGCGGTTTCGCAGGCTGGGCGGCTCGCGTAACCGCCCCCTTCTCCTTCTCCTGCCAGCATCGCGTTCCGGCTGGTGCCCGGAGTGCGAGGCTTGGAGCAGGAGAAGGGAGCGGTTACGCGAGCCGCCCAGCCTGCGAAACTGCCCCCTTCTCCTGCTCCAAGCCTCGCACTCCGGGCACCAGCCGGAACGCAATGCTGGCAGGAGAAGGAGAAGGGGGCGGTTACGCGAGCCGCCCAGCCTGCGAAACCGCCCCCTTCTCCTTCTCCTGCCAGCATCGCGTTCCGGCTGGTGCCCGGAGTGCGAGGCTTGGAGCAGGAGAAGGGGGCGGTTTCGCAGGCTGGGCGGCTTGCGTAACCGCTCCCTCCTCCTTCTGCTGTCAGCCTCACGTTCCGGCTTGTGCCCGGAGTGCGAGGCTTGGAGCAGGAGCAGGAGGAGGAGGGGGCGGTTACACGTGCGCAGTAGATGTGCGCATGCGCGGTGCGGGCGCGTGCGTGGTGCAGGCGCGTGCATGTAGGTGTGGGTGCGCATGCGCAGGGGGGGGTGCGCATTGCATTTTGGGTAGTGGCACGCGGGAGCGCTGGTGGGTGTGCGCGCGCCTATTTTTGGCACGCCGAGAGAAAAAGGTTCGCCACCGCTGGCTTAGAGAGTGCTTGCACTACGAGGCGGTATATAAATATCACAAATAAAAGAAAGAAAGAAAGAGAGAGAGAGAGAGAGAGAGAGAGAGAGAGAGAGAGAGAGAGAGAGAGAGAGAGAGAGAGAGAGAGAGAGAGAGAGAGAGAAAGAAAGAAAGAAAGAAAGAAAGAAAGAAAGAAAGAAAGAAAGAAAGAAAGAAAGAAAGAAAGAAAGAAAGAAAGAAAGAAAGAAAGAAAGAAAGAAAGAAAGAAAGAAACCCTGACATTACCCCAGACAAGGTGAGACCCCCACTCTTCTGGTTTCTTTACTTTAAAAATGCAATAAAACCGGAAGTCTTCCGGTTTTGGAGCGCTTCATCGCAGACATCCCTCGTTGGATGCCTTTCCGATCTTTGTTAAAAGCCGCCAGAACAGCTGTCTGGCGGCTTTAAAATCTCTTCCCCGGGCAAAGGGGAGAGATGAGAGCCTGACAGGAGGGGTAGAGCCCCCCCAGCGCCTTAGGAGCCATCTGGCAGGGCGCGAAGGGAGAGCTCCCCATGCAGCCTGTCTCCAGCTCCGAAGATCCGGAAACCTCTGCCTTTTGCAGAGCTAGATGGAGTGACCAGCCGCTGCTTCAAAAATGGGATTTATAACTACATTTAAACTATAGAAGCAGACAGAGAGAAACAGGCGTGAGATGGGCAAGTACTGAAACCTCTTTTTTTCCTTTTTTTTTCAACTCCTGGGTAAGCTTTCACTTCGGCAAGGGAACAAAGGAAACAGAGTAACAATATGGCGATTGAGAAGTGAAAGTGACTTTCGTTTCCCCAGAGGCTTTTTTTTTTTTTTCTTTCTCTCTCTCTTATGGAAACTTTTAACTTGGAAAAATGGTTTTTTCTTTCTCTGTCTCCTAACTCTGGATTAAAGTTATAATAGAAATATTTTCAATAATAAAAGACTATCTGATTTTTAAACTGGAAAGAACTTTAATCAGGCAACTGGCTTTCTTTCTTTTTTGTACTCTTTTGAAACACCAATGGCTTCAAGGTTTGGAAAGACTGTTTTGACTAAAAGAAATGACTATTCATCTGGATATATTTCTAAAATGCAACTTAACACTGAGCTAACACCTTCACAGCTTTTGACACCTGAAAATTTATTAAATAATTTAAAGATTATGAAACATGAACTTACTTTGGAATTTAACCAGAAAATAAGTGAGATAGACCATAAGATGCAGGCTGCTTTGAAGAATATGAATCAACAACTAAGATTTGATGTGTTAGAGGTTTGCAAAGGCTTAGCAACAAATATTGAAGTTTTGGCAGAACGTATTGAAACAAATAAACAAGCTTTGGCAACTTCGGTGAATTACATAGATAAAATCCAAAATGACATTGCAAATTTTGAAAAAGAGGTCTTAATGACTCAGTTCAGATCTATGGAAGTTGCTATAAGGATTAGAGGTTTGAAAGAAGGATTATATGAAAATTTAAAAGGCAGGATGGTTGACATATTGGATCAGGTGTCTGGAATTTCTAAAGCGGAATTGGCTACACAAATCGACAAAACATACAGAATCAACTCGTGGTACGCCAAACAAAAGCATCTACCAAGGGATATTGTCATATATTTTACCACAAGAGCTCTACGGAACAGAATTATACAAGCAACGTTTAACAATAATCTTATGGTGAATGGTCAGGAACTAAAGATTTGGAAAGAAATCCCCTTTAAAATGCTTAAAGCCAGGAAAAGCTATACTTTTTTGATTGATGAATTTAAGAGATTAAATTTACAATATAAATGGGAAGCACCAGTTGGAGTAACAGTGAAATTTTCTGGAAAAAGATACCGGCTCAACACGATAAAAAAAGCTACTGAATTTTATGTCAATGTTCTAAAGGCTGATATATCCAAGATTCCAGAAGAAGGGTGTATGAAAATAAAAGAGGAGGAGGAGGGGAAGCCACCTTCGATGGATCAAAAAGAAATAGACTCAAAAATCCAAAAGGAGTGCCTGAATCAGATAGCTGGGGAAGAGGAGATGGAGGTTTGGGAGCAGACGGGAGACGACTTGACAAATTTGAATTTATTGAACTATTAAAAGATGAACTATCAAGATACAAAACAATGTGATGTTGAAATATATTGGATGGATAGAAACTAATATGATTGTATTTTATCTTTTCCCTATCTAATGATTACTTATGCAATATTTAGTTAAGTTTTATATAATTTTGAGGTTATTTTTAATGTTGATAATATTAGATATATATAGTTTGTTGAAGATTTGTTTATTGTTTATTCTTCTTTTATTTTCTTTTTTTGTTTATTGAAGTTAGCGAATTAATTTAGAATAATATTATCTTATTAATATCATGATGAAATTTAATATTTGATGATTATTTATGTAACATTTAGTTAAGTTTTATCTTAGAGGTTATTTCTAATGTTAATAATATTAGTTTAAGATTTGTGTATTTTATATTTAGTTATTACTTATGTAACACTTACCTTGTATAAGATAGAGGACTGAAGGGAGGAGGTAGGAGGTTTGTTTGTTTGTAGTGTTAAAGAGTTTTCTCTTTCTTTCTTTCTTTTTTTTTATTCTCTTTCTTTTTTTTTCTCTCTCTTTTTTGTATCTTTACTATTGTATACAAATGCGATATATTAGTACTGTATAATTTGGAGTTGAAGTTTTTTTAAAAATAGTGTTCTTTTTTTCCTTTTTCCTTTTTCTTTTTATTAATAATTTAAACTTATTATTATGCCCTGTATTATCTCTGGGAAGTCCGGGGGGGGGAGGTGGGGAGGGAAGGGGGTGGGTCGGGGGGGGGAAATAAAAATGTTTGTACTTTGGATTTAATATTTTGTTACCACTTATGTAAGTTTGTACTAATAAAACTTTTTTGAGAAAAAAAAAATGCAATAAAGTATTTAAAAAAAACAATTAACTTCTGAAGCATCTACCTCTACCTACCTGATGTAGTTCTTTTCAACAAAGCAATGGGCAGCCGTGACAAGCCACTTGTCGGATATCAAGGTAGCCCCGCAGACGTGACCCTCGTTCCGGACATGCAGACTGACCTGCCAGGGCCATTCGCCCAAATCGGAGGCCATTCCACCCACAATCCGGGACTGCTTGTTATATGCGCGGAGGCCACAGTCTAAAAGGAACAAAATTCAGACACACACCCAAAAAAGCTTCCGTCAATTGGCCTCCTCAGTTCAGAGACATGCTTGGCCATCAGTCAAGACATTCAGCAAGAGTTTATGGTGATTCTCAACCATTCAGTCACAGTTGTCCCAAAGCTGCTTTTCCAAAAGGCAACTGGACTTTCTTGGGGAATTTTTGTTCCCTTGAAAATGTTTCGCTTCTCATCCAAGAAGCTTCTTCAGTTCAGTTCTTCATGAACTAAAGAAGCTTCTTGGATGAGAAGCAAAACATTTTCAAGGAAAACAACAACAACAACAACAACAAGAAAGTCTAGTTGCCTTTTGGAAAAGCAGCTTTGGAACATTCAACAAGAGTTTCCCACAATCCTTTGTGTGGGAAAAGTATTTCCCCAAATTCTGCCACCTCTTTAACATCCCGGCAGGAACTGAACTCTGTTTTCGTCTACTCTTTTCTGCATTAAGGGTTGTGAGAAATATTTGGAAGACGTTGGGCTGGAAGTAACTCCCAATCTCTCCAAAAGGGAGCCGGTGTTCCACATAACGGAGAAATAAATACCTCTGGGTAATGAAGACCATCTTGCCCATCAACACTGCTTCCAACACCCCCAAAACAGATCAAGAATAATGTTATAATATTCACAGCACATACTGTATTTTTCGGAGTATAAGACGCACCTTTTTACCCCACAAAAGAGGGTGAAAACTTGGGTGAGTCTTATACACCGAATGTAGCCACATCCAGCCTTTGGCTCTGCCTCCTAGCAATTTACCTCTTTGCAGCAAACAGTGCAGAGCCTGATTAGCACAAGAAACTGATTATCAGCCTCCCGACCTACAGCTGATTCAGCACAGGCAGGCCACGTGCTAGAACTGAAAGTGAAACTAGCAGCAAGGAGGCAAATTGCTGGGAGGTGAACTGCTGGCAATGTTGGACTGCTGAAACTGCAAGGAGGTAAGTCAATAACTATAAATGTCTATAGAATGTTCAAACGATTAGACTTTTTTAAAAAAGACTGCTTTATTATTGTTCTAAACAACTTAACAAAATGAAGAAGCTTTTTTTAAAATAAATGCTTGATCTGAAGAGGCCCAGTGCTATTGTATCTTCTTTTAAATAGCAGAGAATAACTATACTTCCAGAAAGCCACATCAAATTTAAAGATCTGTAAAAGTATAATCTGAAATGTAACAGTGTCCTGTTTAGTATTAAGATAAGGCAGCTGAGTTAAACCCTGACTTAGTCATGTTTGGAGTAGATCTATTTAAATAATTGGGAGAAGTTAGTGTGACTACATTTAAGAAAACTTTCTGGCATTAATATACTGCCATAATGTACATTTCTCCAATTCTTTGCTATTTCAATGGGTCAGACACACATGCACAGAAATACACAGCAAACAGTGTATATCATCTCTACTGTTTGCTGTTTGGCAAATTGCTGGGAGGCAGAGGCCTTTTTTCCTTGTTTTCCTCCCCCAAAACTAAGGTGTGTCTTATACTCCGGTGCGTCTTATACTCCAGTGCGTCTTATACTCCGAAAAATACGGTACTGTGTGCTCTCCAGGTGGGACAGAAAGAAGAAACATGGCCATCTAGACCCAAGTAGGTTGCCCTACTTGCTCAACTCAAAAACCACCAAGTGCAAACAATAATAGTAATAGTAATCATCATCATTATCATCAAAGTTTACAACCCTTTCATGCAAGCTAGCTTAATGGTCCAAGATTGCTACTTTTGTGAATTTATTCACTTCTCAGATTATCTACTTTCTTGGTATCCTGGTATAATCAGAACTCACTGCAATTATCTTCGTCTGAATTGTCGCTACAGTCTGCCGCTCCATCACATTCCGGATTCCTCTTGCTCACACACAAATTGTTGCGGCATTTGTAGGTATATGCTTGACAGGAAACGGTGACCGCTTTGAATAAAGCAGAGGTTAAAAAAAACATAAGGTCAGAAGACTGCGGTGGCCTAGAGGTGGAGCTCTTGCCTCATAATCAGCAGGTTGTGAGTTCGATCCTAGGTAGAGGCAGATGTAGGGTCTCCTGTTTGGGCAGGGGGTTGGACTAGATGGCCTGCAAGGTCCCTTCCAACTCTGTTAATCTCTTAAAACTGTTAAATTGTGGAGACAATTGTGTTTGGTCAAGGAGAATGGCGAGTATCCGCCAGGCTAGGAATGCAAAATGGAGTCTGCAACCATTTGAATCTTTTCCACAGCATTGTAACACCATGGACCTGG
This sequence comes from Diadophis punctatus similis, assembly GCA_023053685.1. Lineage (NCBI taxonomy): Eukaryota > Metazoa > Chordata > Lepidosauria > Squamata > Dipsadidae > Diadophis > Diadophis punctatus. The sequence continues at coordinate 6,910,425 of JALIGW010000020.1, read as the reverse complement.
CTACTCCCTTTCAAGGAAGCATAGGTAGTCCTCAAATTACAACCACAACTGAATTTTGCCCCATTTTATGACCTTTCTTGTCACAGCTGCTAAGTGATTCACTGCAGTTGTTAAGTGAATCTGGCTTCCCCATTGACCTGGCTTGTTGGAAGGTTGAAAAGGGGAGTCATAGATATGAGTCAGTTGCCGAACATCTGAATTTTGATCATGTGACTGCAAGTGGTCGCAAATGTGAACAATGGTCATAAATCACTGCCATTGTAACTTTGAACAGTAACTAAACAAAATGTTGTGGGTAGAGGATTACCTGTAACACACACTATTTTTCTGAATGTCCTCTCTCTCTTGTAGGAAAGGATGCCTACTTCCATGAGATAATTTTTTAAGAAAAATTACACGATACCCTCCAGACCAGGGGTCTCCAACCTTGGCCACTTTAAGACTTGTGGACTTCAACTCCCAGAGTTCCTCAGCCAGCAAAGTTGCCAAGGTTGGAGACCCCTGCTCCAGACCATACATACATACATATACACACACAAATATATATTTGTTTTTGGCCTGCATAATGCTTCTGGAGGCAGGGGAGGTGAAAAACAGGGCGTGTGGATGCCCTGGGAGGCCAAAAATGGGCCTGTTTTTCACTCCCCCGCCTCCAGAAGATAGATAGCGAAAGAGAGAGAGATAGACTCAGAGAGAGATAGACTGAGTCAAGGTTGACTCAGCCTTCCATCCTTCCGAGGTAGGTAAAATGAGGACCCAGATTGTTGGGGGCAATGTAAATGTAAATATACATTGCTTACTGGTGCAAACCGCTTAGAGAGTGCTTGCACTGTGAGGCGGTATATAAATGTCACTAATAAATAAATAATAAATAAATAGACAGAGAGAGAGATAAACAGAGAGAGAGAGACAGAGGGAGAGAGAGAAACAGAAAGAGACAGAAAGAGAGAGAGAGAGAGAGAGAGAGAGAAAGAGAGAGAGAGAGAGAGAGAGAGAGAGAGAGAGAGAGAGGGAGCGGAAGAGAGAGAGAGAGATTTCTCAAGCTCCTTGGGGCTGAGAAGAATTGCTGCAAAACTGAATGGCGAAAAAAGGGCCCAACAGGCCTACCAGAAGTTTGGAAATGAACTTCTGGTAGGCCTGTTGGGTCCGTTTTTCGCCATCCACAGGCTCTGGAGGCTTTCCTGAAGCCTGGGGAGGGTGAAAACGGCCTCCCTCCGCCCTCCGGAAGGCCGAAAATCAGCTGGGCAGTGCGCACATGCGCACTGGAGCTGACATAGGGCAACGCCTCGCGTGCCCTTAGATATGGCTTTGCATGCCACCTATGGCACGCACGCCATATGTTCGCCATCGCGGCCCTATACCATTTTAGATAAATGGTTGTCCAATCTCTTCTTAAGGAGCTGAGGTGGCGCAGTGGTGAAATGTAGCTACTGCAGGCTACTCCAGCTGCTAGTTCAGCAGTCCAGCTGTTCAAATCTCACCGGCTCAAGGTTGACTCAGCCTTCCATCCTTCTGAGGTCGGTAAAATGAGGACCCAGATTGTTGGGGGCAATATGCTGAACTCTGTAAACCGCTTAGAGAGGGCTGTAAAGCACTATGAAGCGGTGTATAAGTCTAAGTGCTATTGCTATTGCTATAGCTTAAAAACGTCCAGTGTTGAATAATTCACAACTTCTGGAGGCAAGTTGTTCCATTGATTCATTGTCCTCACTGTCAGAAAATTTCTCCTGAGTTCTAGGTTGCTTCTCTCCTTCATTAGTTTCCACCCGTTGCTTCTTGTCCTGCCCTCAGGTGTTTTGACTCCCTCTTCTTTGTGGCAGCCCCTTAGATCTTGGAGCAATGCTATCCTATCACCCCTGGTCCTTCTTTTGATCAAACTAGACATACCCAATTCCAGCTTCATCAAACGAAACATGCCCAAATCTTCCCTGTTTACAAACCACAACTTTCACAGCTTCCCCCTCCCTTGGTCAGAATTTATCAACACTCTAGAGCCTTTACCGGAGTTACATTTGCCCTCGTCGCTGCCATCTTCACAGTCTGCTTTTCCATCGCATTTCTGCTGCTCTGGGATGCAATTGCCATTATTGCACTTGAAGCTATTAGGACGACAATCTGAGAAGGAAAAAGAGAAATTGCAAGTTTCCGTTGATAGAGAAGAAGTCATTCCCACCAGCCACTAATCTGTCATGGTAAGTTTGCTTCAACACCGGAGCTGATTTTTGCCAGACGCCATCAAAATAGAGAAGAATGACAGAGTTGGAAGGGACCTTGGAGGTCTTCTAGTCCAACCCCCTGCTTAGCAGGAAACCCTACACTACTTCAGACAAATGGTTATCCAACATCTTCTTTAAAACATCCAGTGTTGGAGCATTCACAACTTCTGGAGGCAGGCTATTCCACTGATTAATTTTTCTAACTGTCAGGAAATTTCTCCTTAGTTCTAAATTGCTTCTCTCTTTGTTTAGTTTCCACCCATTGCTTCTTGTTCTACCCTCAGGTGCTTTGGAGAATAGCTTGACTCCCTCTTCTTTGTGGCAACCCCTGAGATATTGGAACACTGCTATCATGTCTCCCCGAATCCTTCTTTTCATTAAACTAGACATACCCAGTTCCTGCAACCATTCTTCATATGTTTAGCTTCCAGTCCCCTAATCATCCCCTATCAGTCCCCTAATCAAAAGACCATCACACGTAAAATTGGGGTTCAGATCGTAACAGAAAATAGAGTTTGTTGTCAATCCTTTGAGTTAGGTCAGACAAGGAATCCAATGTCACGTAGGTCAGTTTTATTACTCTAAAGTTGTAGCACTGAGCTGGCAACTCTGAATGCAGATCATGTCCCAAGATCATGTCCCTTTCTCTTCGTGACAACTTGAGAGGGGCTTGTCTGAGATGTTTTTTGAGGTTACATTTCTGCCCTGGACTCAGTCTTCTTTTATCTGACCATTTTATTGACGGTTGAAAACATTTATATAGTCATCCACTTTTCAGCCAACTCTGGCAGTTCCCAATCAAAAAACTAAAAGACATATAAAATCATTTAAAAATGATAAAACACAACTAGTTAAAACATAAAACATTAATAAACAAATAAGAAATAAAATAATAAAATATAAAATAATTTAAAATAAAATATAATATAATATAAACCAATAAAATAAAAAATAATATAATAAAATAAAATAATAAACTAAAATAAACTAAAATAATAAAATAAAATAATAAATAATAAACTAAAATAATAAAATAAAATAAAATAAAATAAACAAATAATAAAATAAAATAAAATAAAATAATAAAATAAAATAAAATAATAAAATAATAAAATAAAACTAAAACTAAAATAAAATATAAACTAAACTAAACTAAACTAATAAATTAAATTAAATTAAATTAAATTAAATAATTAAATTAAATTAAATTAAATTAAATTAAATTAAATTATTAAAATAATAAAATAATAAAATAATATAAAATAATATAAAGTGCTTTATAGCTTATTTCCCAGATAAGGTCAAGATAAGACATTAGCTGAGCTTGGAAGATGGGGAAGAACTCACCCAAGATAAGAAATAAGTTTAAAGTCTAATAATTTTTACATTTTCATGGGGACTGAGTTATCCTTGGAGCGATACAATTGCCATGGCAATGGCTCTTCCTTCCATCCCTCAAGGCCCTTCCATCTTCCCTCAACTCTTACCAGCTTTGAGCTTCCTAGACTATGCAAATCCAGTTCATGATTTAATATACTGCACAAAACTTCAAATTACGGTTCAGTTAAGTAACCCCATCTGGGCAACTAAGACTTTTGAACTCCCAGTTCATACTAAGAGCGGTCCAAAGTGTGAACTTGGTTCTTCATGCACTAGATTTCTCCATCTCATAAAAATGACTCACCGCACTGCAGTTCGTCGCTGTTGTCCCCACAGTCATTCACCGTGTCACAAAGCCAGAATTTTGGCTTGCACCAACCGTTATGGCATCGGAATTGATCCTTAGTGCAATCTGAAGAAGAAGACCACAAGCAATGCAGTTATGGAAAGGCCACCAACAGCTTTGGACACCGTGGGCAGTGCAGCCCACTGAAAAAAAAAAGTAAACAAGCCTCGTGTGAGCACCATCCACACCACCAAACAGAGCTAAAAAGGAGAACTTACTACAGTTTAACTCATCACTGCCGTCTGAACAGTCAAGCCACCCATCACAGCGCAGTTCTCTTCTCATACAACTGCCACTTTTGCAGGTGAATTGCCCTGGGCAAGCTACAAGTCGACAGAGAGGATGGGGAGAGAAAACATATAAATACATTAATATTCTACCTAGGTGAAAGCATCAACGTGTTCCGCTGCCATTCTGGATGCTGTATTTGCAATTCTGCTCTGGTGAAAGTCTTATTTTGCCATAGCGTTGAGTCTTGAAACTCCCAAGGGTCACCCTTGGAGAAACACTCTTAAAAACTATCTCCAGAAATTATTCTACATGGAATAAAACCCTGATATTAGGACAAGCATGGGCATGATTTAATCTACTGTATGTCTTCAGAGGGCATACCCAAAAGGAATAATTGTGTCAGTATATTTTTTGATACTATCGGTCATTTCAGCACAAGTATAGGGATTGTTCATCTAGAAATTTAATGTTCTCAATTGTCAATCTCTCCTTCTTCTCAGAGCAATTAATCCAATGTTTATCTGATCTAGAACCTGGAGCTACATAATTATGCTGAAATGACAAGATCCGTCTCATAACTGATGGATTATTTGTCTATTTCATCAGTCTACTAAAACTTGGAAAAACTTCCCTAGGGTCTCCGTGATAGAAGTTGGACAGGGCAGGGTGAAACGGAGATCTTATGCAAATAATGGACCTCACCATTGAACTCTGGATTAGTTGTTGGGCAATCCCTAAATATAAGAAGAGGAAAAAGACAGGAAACTAAATTCTAAAATTCAGTTTACTTACTGTCATTCCAAATATCAATATACTTATCACTGGAAGCTTCAATACCACTCCCCACATTCTCTAAAGCAGGGGTCCACACATCCCCTGGGCTGTGGACCAGTACCGGTCAATGGCCCATTGGGAACCAGGCTACACATGTGGTGGGTGAGTGGGGTGAAGCTTTATTTGTGCATGCATGGGATTAGGCAACCATCCCCTCCACACACACACACACCACCACCACCGCCGTTGCTGGTCCATGGACCCAAAGTGGTTAGGAACCACTGCTCTATAGGAAAGTTCATATCAAGGGAGGACTTTCTTCTCTCCCATAGAGGACTTTATCGAAAAGTCTCAATGTTTCAAAGAAGGTGCCTCATCCCTGTTAAGGTGAGAATAAATCTCACAGAGGCGATGTTTGATCTTTCTCTCGGAAATCAGACATTTAGAAATAAAGCCGAAAGTTAAAAGTCTAATGAAATATTTATTTCGGTACAAAAACAATAAATTCTGAATAATTACATTCTTGCTAATTAAATGTGACCGCTCCCGGTCAGAGCCAAACCACAAGAAGAAGAATGGAGAATCAGGAATGCACACATGCGCATAAGATCACATCACGTGTCCTGCTTGTAATGGAATGTGCAATAAAGTAGAATAGGGATGCATCACCCTGCATAGACATACAACTGACAATATTCACTACGTGACAATCCCACCCCCTCCCTCCCTGATTAATCTCACATTTGACATCTCCACTTACGGTCATTGGAGTCAAAGGACAAATACTGAGCCGAGAAGCCATTGTCCACGTGTGAATTATCTGAGTGGAAACGAACTGTAATTTTGTTGGTTTTACTCATTACCACAAATCCCTTGCTGGGCTGACAATACCTAAAGGACCACAAGAAGATAAAAATCAACCGGAGGCCAGCTCATTCATTCATTCATTCATTCATGAGATGCATCAATGAATACATGAGATCCCCCCCTCCCTCCCTCCCTCTCTCTCTCTCTCTCTCTCTCTCTCTCTCTCTCTCTCTCTCTCTCTCTCTCTCTCTCTCTCTCTCTCTCTCTGTCTCTCTCTCTCTGTGTCTCTGTCTCTGTCTCTGTCTCTCTCTCTCTCTCTCTCTCTCTCTCTCACACACACACACACACACACACACACACACACACTAAAATGACAAGGTCTTCCTCATTCTTTCCTTTCAAAATGGAAAGCTAATCAGATCATCTGGCAGTATTAGAGAAATATTTGGTGTTTTTTTTTATCAAGCAAGGGCCTTTCATTTATGATATTTCTATCCTAAAAGACGGCAAGGAAGTATCTTAAAGACATCAAGTGTCTAAGAGAGTTTTCTTCTTGCCCACTCGCAACAGATACACAAGAACTGGCAATACAGGTTTACCCATGAATAATTTCTCTTACTTCACATCGTTGATTTCCACATAATCTTTGGGGCAGGAGTTGGAGTCGCCAGGATCATCAAGGTGGAATTCATTGAAGCGTATCTTTACATTTTTGTCCGCAGGTACCTGAAAATGAGATTGAAAGTTGGCAGGGGTGGGCAGAGATGAGAGGAAATAAACACCGATACCACTCCCAAGCTAGATGTCTTTTTCAACATTTTCCGGAAAAAACTTCGGCAACTGTTGTTGATTTAACCATTCAGTCGTATCCAACTCTTAGTGACTTTATAGGCAAGGGCTCTCCATGCTACGCCGTCAATCACAACTTCTTTCAGTTGTTGGATGTTCATCATTGTTATCAGTTTTGATGGGATCAAGCCAGCATTTTCTTGGCTTGCCCCTTCTTCTTGCTCCACTAACCGTTCCTAGCCTCATTGACTTCTGCAATGAATTTGCACACATGACATAGCCAAAATAAATCAGACGCAGTTTTTTGATTTTTGGCTTCTAGTGATATGTCTGGTTCTATACGATTCATCCCCTCGCTGTTGGTTGCTCTGGCTGTCTATATACGCAATAATTTACAACAGCACCACAGTTCAAAGCAGCGGAGGGTTCCGGTTATTTTCGCTACCGGTGCGCATCACGAGCATGCGCAGAAGTGAACTTGCGTTCCATCGGGCGATTTCACTTCCGCGCATGCTTAGGACGACATTACAAGCCGAAACACAGCTGAGGAGCTTCTCAGCTGTGCTTCGGAGGAAGAATAAAGCTCAGTATTAAAACAAAGGCGGGTGGGAGGGCTTTTTCCCGACAGCTCAGGACACGGAGAAGCCGGAAAAAGAGCCTAAAAATGACATCATCACCGGGCTCCTACCGGTGCGGCGTCCTGCACAGCACCGGTAGGAACCCACCACTGGTTCAAAGACATCAATTCTTCTTCGATCAGCCATTCTTAGTGTCCAGGTCGCACACTCATGCATCAATATAGGGAAGACCATTGCTTTAACTAGCCTGCTTTGTGTATTTATATCCATATCTCTGCTTTTCCAAATCTTATCAAGGAACAGCTTGCCTCCAGAAGTTGTGAATGCTCCAACACTGGAAGTTTTTAAGAAGAGGTTGGATAACCATTTGTCTGAAGTGGTGTAGGGTTTCCTGCCTAAGCAGGGGGTTGGACTAGAAGACCTCCAAGGTCCCTTCCAACTCTGCTGCTATTATTATTATTATTATTATTATTATTATTATTATTATTATTATTATTATTATTATTATTATTATTATTATTATTATTATTATTATTAACATTAACCATTGAAGTGCGGCCTGAGGTTATCCTGCATTTGATTTCTGGAGTAGAACTGTCCCCATGAACAATTCTTAATCCAAGAAAGATACATGCATGACAGGGGTGAAATCCTCCCGGTTCACTCTTACCTGTTGGTCGCCGCACAGCAGAACAACCTGGTGGCATTCGCGGCGTGTGACTTCTCCCGTCCGCTTCCCTCGCCCACCTGGACGCCGGCATTTGCGTTCTTTTGCCCTCTGCGCAAGCAGAACGCTTTGCGCATGCGCAGAGGGCAAAAGAATGTGAATGCCGGCATCCAGGTGGGCAGGGGAAGTGGGTGGGGGAAGCCCCGCGCTGCAAACGCCACCAGGTTGTTTGGCTGTGCGGCGACCAACAGGTAAGAGCGAACCGGGAGGATTTCACCCCTGATGCATGGCGTTCGGCAACTAGGAGCATTTTAAATAATCCTGTTGCCCAACTGAAGATATGAAGAACTCTAGCAATCTAGATCACCCTGGATCACCCTATTTGTCATCAAGGACAGCCATGTGAAATCTGAAATCTAGGTGGAAAATAGAACTTGAGCACATTGATATTTCTGTGCGAGAAGAGGAAGACTTAATTCATTGCAACCATTATGCTACCGAGTCAATGTAGGACAATAGTTTAGGGTTTGGACAAGATGGTCAACTAAGAACTCAATGGATGACTATGACCTGGTCACTCTAAACCTACATTGCTTCAAGGTACACTTGATAAAAAATTAGGAGATACCATCGTCTGAACTATATTAATTTCAAAAGAAAGATTGCGGTATAGATGCAGTAAATAAATAAAAATGTTAAATGTGAATCCACATACACGCAACTCAGTTGGGGTCACCTGCTGCATTAAATCATGGTTTAGTTTGGCCATGTGTGTTGACTAAGCCAGTTGAGATCAGTTCATACGTTATATTAAACCCCAAACCCATGGTTTAGCAGTGGTGGCCAACCTTAAGCATACCATGCGCCAATTTTTTCACAGACAAGTTCAGATGCGCCATACAACTCAAGCACATTTTTTACCTTCTTACTTTCACGTTTGGGGTTGTAAAATAGGGATAGGGGTAGGATCTGCTTTGCTTAAGGGAGGAAAAGGAATAACTCAATCACGCAATTCAATTAATTAATTTACGCCATTTCAAAATTTGACAAACGTAATATATATTTAATCTTGAATCTGTCTTTCAATCACTCTCAATACAAAAACCACGCTAGTACACTCAATAAAACACTGCTTCAAATTCCACGCCACAATGGCTCACTCAGAACTGACTGACCATATTGAACCCTCGCCGTTCATTCGCATGTGACTTCAAACACATGATGTGTTGCTAGTGTGCGGTGTTTGCGATCGTTTGAGCAGGAACGCGCAATGGCAACACCGATTAAAAATATTCGTACATTTGTAAACCCGCCTAAACTGACATCTCACAAGTTCCATTCTAAGTTTCAGACACCGAGAAGTTGAACAATACCGAAGGCTGTACAAATTGAACTGAGATCACTTTGGTGTTGAAAATATTAAGATGGATTCAGTTATGACACCTATTCAAAAAAAATAAGTAGGCGCAAGGATGCAATGCGCCACTTGTAATCATCCAATGCGCCATGTTTGGCGCATGCGCCACGGTTTGGCCACCCCTGGTTTTGTGCATTCTGAGTGGACTCTGCCAATGATTCTCTTGCTTCATTATCATGGATTCTTTTTTTAAAAAAAAGCCATGTAAAAAAAATACACTTACTAAAATAGTAATGACAAAAAAAAGAAAGGTTTGGATCTCCGCCACACCCTCCCTTGTTGAGTTGACATTATTTTTTTTTGTTTCCAGACTTTTAAGAATACATCCCAGAAAAGGCCTTTCAATTCCTATTTAACACCTTGATAATTAGCCAGATCTGCAGGTTACAAATGCTCTCCCTTAGTCCATGCTGCAGGCCCCAAAACAAAAAGAGAATTAGTACTTTGAGATTCTTACCTCTATATTCCATACGCAATCCAGATTTGGAGGATAATAGGCCGGATAATACGGAGTGGTGAAATTCCCTGATGTGCCCTTCAAAGGTCCGCCGCAAGCTGCAATTCGGGGGAGGGGGGAGAGAAAACAGGTGTGGAGGGAGAAAACAGAATCTTATGAACCTTCTTGGTGACTGGAAGAGCGGCATTTGTGCAGAACAGCCATTAATAAGATGACGTCAATTGTGAAGGGCCTGATTCAAAAACATGGCTCTAACCCAGGAGACCAATTATGGTTACCTGTACACACCTGTCCATCAGCTCAACCCCGTCCAATTTCAGCCCAGTCCTCATTAAGAAGCGTTATTAGAGTATCCGGAAGTGTGGTGGGGGAGGGAGAGGGTGTCATTTATCACAACATCTCCTGAATGAGGGAAATATAACTTTGCCCCTTAATAAGGCCCTTATTATCCTTAAGACTTTCTCCCTCTCTAGCCTGTTCAGTTTTCACTCATCTTTACCTTCTACCAGACTGAATCGTTTACTTAATTAGCTTTTTTTTTCCTGCATGAAACTTCATAATGAGTACAATGATGGGGAATGCCTGCTAATAATACTACTAATAATTTTATTTTACAGTCACAGACCAAAATACAAATGCAACAAAGAAATACAAAAGAGAAAAATACAATCACAAACAATTAACACCAGAAGCCTTGGCTAAAGGGATTTATTTATTTATTTATTTATTTATTTATTTATTTATTTATTTATTTATTTGATTGATTGATTGATTGATTGATTGATTGATTGATTGATTGATTGATTGATTGATTGATTCTTATAGGCCGCCCTACTCCCTGGGGACTCAGGGCGGCGTACAACAAATAAATTACAACATTCTCCTCTAATCGTTACAGCTCTTAAAAATTTTTTTGAAACCTGAGAAGTAATATAGGAGGAGTCATCCCCTAGACCAGGGGTAGGCAAAGTTGGCTCTTCTATGACTCATGGACTTCAACTCCCAGAATTCCTAAGCTAGCATGATTGGCTCAGAAATTCTGGGAGTTGAAGTCCACGAGTCATAGAAGAGCCAACTTTGCCTACCCCTGCCCTAGACAATATAAGGCCAAATTACTAGCGTTAGAACCAGAGGGATCAATTCCAAGAAGAGACAATAATTTAATTCTGACTGTGTTATACATAGGGCAGTATGACAAGACATGCTCCACAGTTTCAACCTCAGCCCTATCACAGGGGCATCGTCGCTCGCTAATTGGGATCCTCTTGACTCGCCCGTTGAGTAGTGCTGAGGGCAAAACATTAAAACGGGCTAGGGAAAAGACTCTTCTATACTTGGGGATGGTTAGAGTATAGAAATATGAAGCCATCCTCAATCCATAATTATTAGAATGGCTGAAGATCAAAGGGGAGCAGTTTTTGTTGGCTCTGGATCTTAAATATTGCAAATCTATGTCCACAAGCCATTGGACTGCCCTAAACTGGGGGTCCTTGAGACCATAATCTCCCAGAGCATCCCCCGTAAAACCTAGCAAGTGGAGTTTCTTCATCAGCTCCCTCTCTCAACGAGAAGTATGAGAGTCAGCAAACACCAGGGAAAGGTAGCTACCAGGGACTGCCAAAAAGAGCACCCGAAACCACCATTTAAAGGTGTTAATCCATGAGGGAATGCCTACTATTCTTTGAAGGAAGTGAGGATAGAATATAACCATGGTCAAAAGTGGCTAAGATCATCCATTTTTCTTGGCCTTCTGCCCCATATCTTTCTCATGTCTTCTTCCCTCTCTCTTAAGGAGAAAACTGTCAGGAAACGGAGCAATAGTACTGAATGTATTGTCAGGCCGCATCCTGCCAACCCATGATCTCCTAGTATCACCCCAAAATAGAAAGAATTATGTTCTTACATGTCATCTTTGACATCTGGAAGAATTCTGCTTTGAACCCAGGAAATCTTCCTTTTGCATCTGTACTTAACATCACCAGGAGGACGTTTTGGGAGGAGATGAAAGTCAGGTTGTATGAAAAGTCAAAGCTCCCGCACAGCCTGAGGAAGGAAGGAAGGGAGGGAGTGTCAGGAGAGGAAGGAAGAAAGGAAGGAAGGAAGGAGAAGAAGGAAGGAAGGAAAGGAAGGAAAGAAGGAAGGAAGGAAGGAAGGAAGGAAGAAAGGAAGGAAGGAAGGAAGGAAGGAAGGAAGGAAGGAAGGAGAGGAAGGAGAGGAAGAGAGGAAGGAAGGAAGGAAGGAAGGAAGGAAGGAAGGAAGGAAGGAAGGAAGGAAGGAGAAGAAGGAAGGAAGAAAGGAAGGAAGGAAGGAAGGAAGGAAGGAAGGAAGGAAGGAAGGAAGGAAGGAGAGGAAGGAAGGAGAGGAAGGAAGGAAGGAAGGAAGGAAGGAAGGAAGGAAGGAAGGAAGGAAGGAGAAGAAGGAAGGAAAGGAAGGAAAGGAAGGAGAGGAAGGAAGGAAGGAAGGAAGGAGAAGAAGGAAGGAAGGAAGGAAGGAAGGAGAAGAAGGAAGGAAGAAAGGAAGGAAGGAAGGAGAGGAAGGAAGGAGAGGAAGGAAGGAAGGAGAGGAAGGAAGGAAGGAAGGAAGGAGAAGAAGGAAGGAAGGAAAGGAAGGAGAGGAAGGAAGGAAGGAAGAAAGGAAGGAGAAGAAGGAAGGAAGGAAAGGAAGGAGAGGAAGGAAGGAAGGAAGGAAGGAGAGGGAGGGAGGGAGGGAGGGAGGGAGGAAGGAGAAGGAAGGAAGGGAGGGAGGGAGGAAGGAAGGGGAGGGAAAGGAGAAAACGAAGGAGGAAGTTGGAGGAGGAGAAGGAAAAGGAAAAGAAAGGACAATTAGTGACTAAGCAATGCATTTTTGGCAATCTCTTTCCCCATCAGAGTAGGTATCAGCAATAGTGCAACCCAGAAGAAGCCATGAAAACTGAAGTGTATCTCAGGCTCCTGCCAATTATGCCCCCAACAGCCCATCCGTATTTCTTCCCATGATTGCACGTCATGTTGTAGCCAATGTACTTACTTCACCAACGAGCGTTCTTCCACTGGGCTCAATGAGTTGTACACCTTGACAAAGTCCTCCCCGCTGTGGCATCCCTCGACGTCAAACGTAGTGAACGTCAGGCTAATGACCGCGTTGGCGTCAGCTCTCAGCGCCCAGAAGCAGCGCATGTTGGATGGGTAAGGGCTGTTTGGGAATCCTGGCGTGCTAAAGCTGGTCACTTTCCCTTCTTTGGCGTGCAACGCATATTTGCAGCTGTCTAGTCAGGTGAGAGAAACAACACCAGAAGAGAAAGTTCTCAAGAGAATCTCAAGAAGGGTTTACTCTGATTCAGTAAAAAAAAAAAAATCAAATGGGCAAATTAAAACTGGAAGGCTCCAAAAGATGTAAGAGATGGACAATAGCACTTAGCAAAAGCACTTATATATGGCTTCAAAGTGCTGTACAGCCCTTTCTAAGCTGTTTACAGAGTCAGCATCTTGGCCCCAACAATCTGGGTCCACATTTTCCCGATCTCGGAAGGATGGAAAGCTGAGTCAACCTTGAGCCAGTCAGAATCGAACGGCTGACAGTCGGCAGAATTAGCCTGCAATACTGCATTCCAACCACTGTGCACCATGAAAGTGAGGCGACGGTGGGGAAAAGGTAGAACACTAGGCCTAGCAATAGCACTTAGACTTATATACCGCTTCATAGTGCTTTACGGCCCTCTCTAAGCGGTTTCCAGAGTCAGCATATTGCCCCCAACAATCTGGGTCCTCATTTTACCCACCTCGGAAGGCCGACTCAACTTTGAACCCGTCAGGATCAAACTCTAGACTGTGGGCAAAGTTAGCCTGCAATACTGCATTTTAACCACTGTGCCAACACAGCTCCAATAAGTTTTGAATAAATTGTGCTTCCAGGTTAAGACTCTTTTAGTTTACCACTCATTTAAAAAAAAAAGCAGTGTCACGTGATTGTAGAATTTCTAATTTTCTTTGATCGTCCTCTTTGTTACCATTTCCTATTTATCGCCTTATTGTTATCGCTACACTTCGTTAATTGAGCCATTGTCCATTTTGAATTTTTTAATACAGTCAAACAGCTTTTCAGTGATGACTTTGAATGAATTTGCACACCATCCCAAGTCGTGCAATTACTAGAGTGGTGATAACAAATAAGCAAAGCAAGGAATGTGTACTTAAAGTGATTTTTAAGGCCTGCCTAGACAAAATTTCATGTTCCTTGGCTGGTTGGGTGAAGAGCTATATATTTCTCGGAGAGATTACAATGTCATGTATAAATGAATTTGGCTGTCAAATCTTGACAACAGTTTTAACAACCAAGTTCTCATAAAAGGAAGGGCGTACACATTCTCCTAAGCTGTTGCGAGCATAGAGGCATAGCTTTTGTTTGCTAAGAACCAGGCCAGAAAATGAAAGAAAAAAAGAAAAAAAGCCTTCCTGGAATACAGTATTAACATGGTGCCCTTTGTGGAAGAGCAGATAGCAGAAATATCTACACCCTGACACAAGCAAGCTCAGAGAGCACCAAGGACTCCTCATTTCAACCCTCAGCTACAAATATTCTCCTTTATTGGTGCTTCTAAGGTGTCCAGTTTCAAAAAAACATTTTAAGCAATTCTTCCATCTTAGTCCTTTTGCATCAGTTTTAGTTCTAGTCACAATGCTTTCGTTCACATTTTGCAACAACTTTTTGAATGCTTGTCTACTCGGCACAGGGGTCGGCAACCTTAAACACTCAAAGAGTCACAAAGGTCCTAACTGGAAGCCCCCCGTTCAATTCTGGAGCTGACCGGAAGTCCGGTTCCCCCACCATAGAGTCTCCTCCTAGCATGATGTCCTTTTTCCTCTGCCGACCAGAAATCTGGTTCCCCCCACCATAGAGTCTCCTCCTAGCACGGCGTCCTTTTACCTCTGCCGACCGGAAGTCTGGTTCCCCCACCATAGAGTCTCCTGCGCAGCGTCCTTTTTCCTCTACCTGTCCTAACCGAAAGCCCTTTCAATTGTGGAGCAGACTGGCGACAAAGAGCCGCAGCAGAGGGATGAAAGAGCCACATTGGCTCCAGAGCCGCAGGTTGCTGACCCCTGACTCAGCAGATAGAAACTAACCAAAAATTTCTGTAAATACGTTGGAAAACAGCTTTTTAGAAGCAAAGAGAAAAAAAAAACCATACATGCAAGATTGAAATCTTCCTGAAAGTCACTCATTAGTGTGCATGCATGCATGGGTGCGTGAGTGTGTGTGTGTGTGTGTGTGTGTGTGTGTGTGTGTGTGTGTGTAGTGGGGGTCTCAGTCAACATCTTGCTTCTAATGTACAAACCGCACTCCTTACTAACACTGATGATGTTACCTAGTTGGGTAATGAAACATCTGCAAGAAAACAAGCAAGCTCAGAGAGCACCAAGGATGCCATAATCCTCTTCCTCCTCCTCCTTCAGGAGTGGGCTTCAAAAATTTTAGCAAGGGGTTCTCTGCCTGGTTGCTGGGTGGGCATGGCCATGGTGGGCGTGGCCTAGTCGGCCTCCTGCACCACGGCGGGGGAGGATTGCCTTCCCCGGGCTCTGGAGGCTTTCCTCGAGCCTCCGGGAGGGCGAAAACTTTTTAAATGCTTGTCTATTCAGCAGAGAGCTATATGCAACGAAATTTCATTTTAATGTATGCCGATTAGCATACATTTAAAGTGAATAAAGTTATTCTAAGTCTAAGTTTAAAATGGAAACTAACCAAGGAGAAAGGTAACCTAAGGAGACATTTCCTAATGGTGAAAACAATCAATCAGTGGAATATCTTGCCTCCAGAAGCTATGGGTGCCCCATCACTGGAGGCTTTCAAAAAGAGATTAGACAACCATTTGTCTGAAATGAGCCGAGGTGGCGCAGCAGGTAGAGTGCAGTACTGCAGGCTACTTTAGCTGACTGTGATTCAGAAGTTCAGCTGTTCAAATCTCACCGGCTCAGGGTTGACTCAGCCTTCCATCCTTCCGAGGTAGGTAAAATGAGGACCCAGATTGTTGGGGGCAATGTAAATATACATTGCTTACTGGTGTAAACCGCTTAGAGAGTGCTTGCGCTGTGAGGCGGTATATAAGTCTCACTAATAAATAAATAATAAATAAAATGGTATAAGGCAGTGATGGCGAACCTTTTCGGCACCGAGTACCTAAAAGCACGCAGAAACGTGTGCATGCACTCGTCATGGCCGCGCTCTGGAAAAGCCGAACTTCCGGGTTTTGGCGGGCATGCGCACCCGACAATCAGCTGGCCGGCATACATATGCACACCGGTTTTTGGCACTGCCGTGCGCGCGGACAGCTGATCGCCGCACATGCATGTGTGCCAAAAACCCGGAAGGCAAACAGGCAAGGCCACGCGTGCCAGGCAACATGGCTTCATGTGCCACTTTGGGCACGCGTGCCATAGGTTCGCCATCACGGGTATAGGGTCTCCTGCCTGAGCTGACCTCCACGTCCCTTCCAACTGTTGCTCTATGTCCATCTGAGTTCAAGAGCCTTTATCCCACATAAGAGATAGGATTGCAGCTTCAATATGTTTTCCTCCTCCGGATAGCAATATTCCATTCTGCCCCCACACATTCTCCAACTGTTCAAAGATCCCATAATTTATTACTACTGCAATTAAGAACAACCGCAAAATAAAAAACCAAATTTTACTTACTGTCTCGGGTTGCTTTAACGATATCCTCATCAGTAGCTACAAGTTAAAAACACAAAACGTTTATAAAGAGGAATTTAACTTTGCAACTTCAACACAGGGCAATCGTATTCATAGAAATAGGAATTCATAGAAAAGAAATCACCCACACAATTGTTTAGGGAGGAATCCAGCCAAAGCTTTTCACAGAAATGGATACTCAAGATTGGGCTTAAATGCAGTCAATATCCTGATTATGGGACTTTCCTAAAAAATCATCCAAGCGAGGTTGCTTTCCATTAAAGACATACTGATGTCTTTAATAGATGATGTAAATCTAGTAAATGAGCTAGTCAAAAATATCTTGAAGCCTGAGACAAATTTATATTGGTTTTTTTTTCTTTTTACGACCCTGATCCCTTGCTTCGGGGAGCCAACTGCCAAATCCCAAAGCAACTGCCTTCTCAATTTCCTCATGATAATGTTGGCCCTCCCGACTGATTCTTAGAAATCTCTCTTTTACTTTGAGTTTTCTGACCGTTCTCCATCCACTCAGGCCCAACTACACATATGCACACACACACACACACAAAAAAAAATAAGGTTGAGTTTCAGTCCTCCAGATTGCTGAGACATCAGAAGTGGGGGTATTACATTAGGTACCACATTCTGGTAGAGAGAAGTTACCTCAGGACTGGCTCCAACACAAGTCCGAAAACTCAGAAAACACAACTTCTGGTCCCAGTGACCGATCCAAATTGGATCCTGCAACATTATCCTGAGACGCATATATTCACCTTCATTTGTGAGTATTGGATTTATTCTGCTAGATTTTCTAGTAATGTTGCCTTTTAAATGTTTTATTTGCTTTGACACACCCCAAAGTTCAACCTTCCCTGGTGACTAGTGCAAATACTCCACTATTGTGTAGTGGGCTTCAATAGGCAAGAACCAGACCAGCATAGCTACAACAGTATTTATTGACTCAAAACTGGAACTGAGGAACAGCAGGCAAAGGCCTGTAATTTATACTCTAGGCCCACAGGGCCTTAACCAATCATAGTACTTGAAAAAGCCCGCCCAAATATGAATGTATCAAGTTTCCCTCCAAAAACAGTTGGAGTTAACAGTTAGGGTCATCTAAAGGTTAGCTTCACTTTAGCAGGGCTTAACACAGGGGTGGGCTGCTGGGGGTTCGCAGGAGTTCGGGAAAACCTCTAGCTAAGATTCTGTGCAGTTCGGAGAACCCCCAAATCCCACTCCTGGCTGGCTCTGCCCACCCCGCCTCTCCCAGGAGTCCCCATGCAGCCCATTTTGGATGCAGGTAAGTGCAGGGCGCACACGGAGGCTCGGGGAGGGCGAAAAATGGGCCTACTGGAAGTTTGGGAAGGACAGAAATGGGCCTATTTCCGGCCTCCAGAGGGCCTCCGGAGCCTGGGGAGTCCATTTTCGCCCTCCCAGAGACTTGAGGAAAGCCTCCGGAGCCCAGGGAAGGCAAAAATACCCCCCCTGCTGTGGTGCAGGAGGCTGACTAGGCCACGCCCACCATGGCCATGCCCACCCAGCAACCAGGCAGAGAACCCCTTGCTAAAAATTTTGAAGCCCACCCCTGGCTTAACACAACTGTGTATATTCAATACATAACATCCCTCTCCCCTAGGATAGTTCTTATCCTTAGTCTGTTCAACATTCACAGTCTTTGAGATAGGCTGGGGGCCCACGGATCCTGGTGGACTGCCGCAATGTTACTGGAGAGTCTTGTTGAAGTGGAGTATTGTCCATCTCCGATTGGACAGAGTCTTGATGGCTGCTTTGGTCACCCGTGAGTGGCGGCGGCTCTATGGCCCTTGGTACCTCTGTTTCTCCGGAGGTGGCCACAGCTGTGTAGGCAGACTCAGAGGAAAACAGTTTTCTCATGGGTCTGATAAAGCCTCAGGATCCTCATCTGGGACTGGCCCGGCCTGCCGATGTCGTAACTGATCAATGTGGCGTCTGATTGTATGATTATTCCCCAGAGTAACCTTGTATGACAAGAGACCTGTTACCTTAGTTACTCTATCTGCCACCTACGGTGCCCCCTTCCCATAGTTCCTGGCCCAGACCAAGTCACCTGGCTGTAAGCTCCTGGGGGGAGGGGGTGGCTGAGCTGTCTTCACCGCTACTCTGTCTGGGTGAAGTCGGTCGAGCTTTGTTGTGAGCCGATGGCCCCACCTCAGCTCCGCTGGGCTGCGACCAGTTGTACTGGGAGTCATGTTTTGATACAGGAGGAAGTTCTTCAGGCAGTGATGCCAGTCCCTAGTTGTCATCCGCTTGAACGCCTCCTTTGTGGTCCTGACCATTTGTTCGGCCTGACTGTTGGTCCTCGGGTGGAATGGAGCGGATGTTTGACATACCTCTTCTAGATCGGCTATTTGGGTTCGATGAATGCCTGTTACCCTGATGCCCAGGGCTTCGAACCAGTCCAGTCCTATGAGGCTGGTGCGCGGCCCCTCTACAACCACTACGCTGAGGGGACTCTCAAACTCTCTAAATTGTACCTTAATGGTAGCTTTGCCCCTTACAGGAACACAGTGACTCTGGAAGTCCGTCAGCACTAAGCTCGATGATTTGAGCGGGACCCGCCATTGGCTATGTTTACAAATGTGGTTGAAAGTCGTGGAGGAGATAATGGACAGGGCCGATCCAGTATCAGGCTCCATGGAGCATGGGACCCCTTGAAATTTTAGTTGGAGTCTTATCTTTTCTTTGATGGGGTGTTGGGTCCCTTTGCATTGGATGCTACACCTTCCCGAGCAGTATTCAACTCTGTTCTGTCCTGGGGGTCTTTTCCACTTATATTGCTGGGTCACAGGTTTTGTTTCCCACTGACAACCTCTGTGAACTCTGGCAATGTGCCCTTGCTTTCTACAGGCATGGCATACAGCTGTGCGGAATCTGCATTCTGCTCTTTTATGTTGTCCCCCCGCAGCTTGCACAGCTCTGTGGGGGAGTTGCTTGCTCTGTGGAGCGTGGCCGCCTGGTTGGCTCTCTCCGCAAGCGATCAATTTCATCGCTCTCACTAATCTCCCCCGGGCCTTTTGTGATCTCTTGGTGGATCACTGGGGGGAGGCTGGTGTATGTTTTTGGTGGCCGGAGAGTCTTCATGGCCCCTCTGGCAACCTCATCCGCCATGACTTCCTTCAATGCGTCTTGGAAAGTCAGTTTCTCCATGGTGAATAGGTGCTGCTGTAATTCACTATTACGCAGGCCGCAAACGAGCCTGTCTCTGAGACGGTCTTCCAGATCAGGGAATTCACATTGGCACGAAGCTTGGCGAAGGGCTGCCACAAACTCTGCTGCAGATTCCCTGGATCTCTGTTCTCGTTGCTCAAAGGCATGGTGCCGGGTGATGACCGAGAGTCTAGGCTCAAAATGTTCTTTTAATTTTTTCTTGATGTCTGCATAGGCCACTGTCTCTATGCTTGCCAGTACTACCAAGTTTTCAGCGATATCAAATGTGGCTTGTCCATAGACACATAACAGGGTTGCCGCCTTCAGGCCGTCGTATGTGACCTGGTTAGCCCGGAGATAGTTGTCTACTCTGGAGATGTATGAGCTCCAATGTTCCAGGTGAGCATTATCAAACTCATTGAGTCTTCCCAGTTTAGCCATTTTGAGAAGGCCTGTGGCGCTGGTTAAATGCCTGTCCTACTGTGGGTGGAGCTGGGCTGCATTTAGGAGTCCTGGGGACGGATCCCTCAGGTGTGCCTCCAGTGTGTCTTACTGGCAGGCAAGGTAGGGAGGGTGGTCCCACCAGGGCTCTTTACCCGGTCTGACACCCAGTGATTTCAGTGTGCCTCTTGGTTAGCAGCAGCTCTCTCCTCTGCAGCATCCCACTTCGTGATAGCAATGTTCCAATACTTGAGGGGATGCCACAGAGAGGAAGGGGGTCAGGCTGTTCTCTATGGCACCAGAAAGCCAAACAAGGAATAATGGATGGAAGCTGACCAAGGAGAGATTCAACCTGGAAGTGAGGAGAAACTTTCTGACGGTGAGAGTGATCAACCAGTGGAACAGCTTGCCAGCGGAGGTTGTGAGAGCCCCAACACTTGCGACCTTCAAGGGGAGACTGGACTGCCATCTGTCTCAAATGGTGTAGGAACTCCTGCTTGAGCCGGGGGCTGGACTAGATGACCTACAAGGTCCCTTCCAACTCTAATAATAAATCTAAATCTAAAAACCACTATTGTGTAGTGGGCTTCAATAGGCAAGAACCAGACCAGCATAGCTACAACAGCATTTATTGACTCAAAACTGAGGAACAGCAGGCAAATGCCTGTAATTTATACTCTAGGCCCACAGGGCCTTAACCAATCATAGTACTTGAAAAAGCCCGCCCAAATATGAATGTATCAAGTTTCCCTCCAAAACAGTTGGAGTTAACAGTTAGGGTCATCTAAAGGTTAGATTCACTTTAGCAGGGCTTAACACAAATATATATATATATATATATATTAGGCCATAGGCTCTGTTCCCAATCAGCTCTTTCACCAGGAAAGGGTTATATATGTTTTTCTGTCGTGTTCTCCTGGTGTATGTATATATATATATATATATATATATATATATATATATATATATATATATATATATATATATATATATATATATATATATATATATATATATATATATATATATATATATATATATATATATATATATATATATATATATATATATATATATATATATATACACCAGGAGAACACGACAGAAAAACATATATAACCCTTTCCTGGTGAAAGAGCTGATTGGGAACAGAGCCTATGGCCTAATGGATAAGTTGCTGCACTGCAAGGCAGCCGGCCCGGGTTCAAATCCCAGTAAGGGGTATGGCTATCTGACGAGAGCAAAATAAGCTCGAAATAGATCTATAATAGTCTCCCTTTATTTTCATTTATCAGCAAAAAAATCCTACACACACACACACACACACACACACACACACACACACACACACACACACACACACACACACACACACACACATACATACATACATACATACATATATATATATATATATATATATATATATATATATATATATATATTCAATACATAACACCCACCAAGCTAGGCAGATTAGGGAATTTATGTGGGAAGATGAGAACAAAAAGAAAAAGAGACTTACGAAAAGCAGTGAGAGTCTCAACTCGAAAGTTTGGCTTCCGCCCTTTTCCCGTTCCCGCTAGATTTAAATTATGGAAATTTGCCATGGTGTTATCAAGAGCATCCATCTTGTGTTTAGGAACATTGAACGTGGACAAGAAGTAAGCAATCACACTGCCCTCACTGTGTGAAGTGGGGAAAAAGACAGATAGGTTAGAACCCAGCCTAAATAATTAGGGTTGCAAAAAAACAAGATGTCTAGTGGTAGTAGGACATTCTATTATGATCAATAACTTCAAGGTCCAAAACAGTATTTTTTTCAAACTTGGCAACTTTAAGATCAGCAAAGATATCTAATACGCCTTCCTCCTCCTATTTTTCCCAGAACAGCAACCCTGTGAAGTGGGTTGGGCTGAGAGAAAGTGATTGGTCAAAAGCCACCCAGTTGGCTGTCATAGCTGAGACAGTACTAGAACTCACAGTATCCTAGTGATTGGCCCAAATTCACTCAGCTATCTTTCGCGCTTAAGACGGGACTAGAATTCACAGACTCCTGGTGATTGGCCCAAAGTCACCCAGCCTACTTTCATGCCTAAATAGAAACTAGAACTCATAGTTTCCTGGTTTCTAGATTGATGTCATAACCATTAGACCAAACTGCTCTGAAGTTTCAGGAGTTACGCACCTGAATGCTAGTATCTCCGACTCTTTGTGGAACGCCCCAACATCCAAATTGCTTGCGTAGATGTCCAAGAGCTAAAGATTTAAAAAATGGCTGCATTGAGAACAAGTATATAATATGTATATACAAGTATATATGTTTCTATTAAATTCAGCTTAAAAATCCGCCTATTCCAGGGGGGATCATTTTTCTCACACCCCGAACTATTATTTGTCAAGGTCTCACTTATTTGTCTGTTGGAGTTCTAGCTTCTTCGCTTTATTACAAGATCTTCAATCCCTTTGTTAACAGTCTTTGTCTTAGCTAGGATTTACTGAACAAACTATGGGATTGGACTACAGTCATTCAGAATGCTAAAGTGGCTTATAAATTGGGATGGCTGGATCCATGTCAGCATGCTAAGCCCAAATCCAATAAACCACATTATATGATTTGTGTCACGTTCCGGTGTACTGCGTAAGAAAAGCCAGCAACACAAATCGATGTTAGATTGTTTATCTGGAAACACGGACCCGGCACGAAGCGACCATCCAAAAGGAATCAAAGTTTGTTCTACCGTGGTTAGTTCACCTGCCCCTTATATATGCTCCACCCTCCTTGTGTGTACACCCCTCCCCTCCCACCAGCCCCCCATCCAGCCGCTGCAGTCTGGCCACGCCCCTAGCCGCCCATCCCGGCCTATCCTGCTCGGTTTCCTGCTTCCTCCCATGCTCCAACAATCAGCTGTTTTGCAAGTAGCCAGTTACAGTCAGGGCCCTGCTGGGAAGGCAGCAGCTCCGCGGATGCCGTAGCAATCAGCCAGGTGAAGTCCGAGCCCCTCTAGCCAGATGGCAGCACCGTGGATGCAGGAGCGAGGCGATGCAGGCTGTAGGCTCGGGTGGTGGCTCCTCCCCGCCAGGACGCCATGGCAGCGTGGCCGTTGATGCCCATGCATCCGCATCTACTCCTCCCCCGCTTGAATGGCGGCCCCGGGCCATCTGGTGGTCCGGGGCTGACAATTTGTATCATGTAGGAACCTTACCAGGTAATTATAATACCATCTTTTGCTGTACCTGAAGATCAAGAAAGAACTAAGCCTTAAAGTGCCAAATCAAGGCAGAACTGAACAAACATTTGAACACAGAGGTTGCTACAATGCTGGACAGAAGATCACTAGCAAAGCTTTTCTCTGCTCAATAGTTCTAGAGAACTATTCCAATATGGGTAGTCCACGCTGAACAACCTCTTGTTCAGTGACCATTTGAAGTTACAATAGCGTTGTACAAGCAGGACTTGTGAGAGATCCTCATAGTTGTGACCGTTGCAGCATCTCCACACTCATGTGGTCACAATTCAGGTCCTCAGTAAATTGGCTTGGGCTTACAATTACAACACTGCAGTGTCCCGCCATCACATAATCACCATTTGTGACAACATCGGTCTTCCAACAACTAAAGGCAATGGGGCAGCCAGCAGGAAGTTGCACATGGCAATCACGTTGACTGTAGGATGCTGCAACCATGTGATATTCACTTAATGGCGGCAACTGGGACTGCTGGAACTGCCTTCATAGGTTGGCAGTCACATAGAATTGCACCTTACAACCAGGTCGTTTAATGACGGAGTTCCAGGACGCAATTATGGTTGGTGAGCAAGGACTATCCGTAACACTGGGTAGACATCAGCAGTAGACCCCTCCATGCAGGACGATTGCTGAGTTCAGCCTTCCTTAAATATACCAGGCCTATAACTCCCAGAATTCCTTGCAGCTAGGGAATTCTGAGAATTATAATGGCAGGAATCATCAGGGGGTGAGAAGCTGCTTTAATCTAGCCTATGATATCCAAGGCAGAGAATCCGTTGCTGCTGTTGCTCATACAGCTTTCAATTCTTACCATCGTCTTTGCATTCTTTGCCAATCCAGCAAATTCAGGAGAGCTGGAATTCTCATAGGCATCGATGAACTGTGTGCCTATCAGTCTCATGTGGCCGTTGTATGATTTCTGCACAAGG
Organism: Diadophis punctatus similis; assembly: GCA_023053685.1. Taxonomy (NCBI): domain Eukaryota; kingdom Metazoa; phylum Chordata; class Lepidosauria; order Squamata; family Dipsadidae; genus Diadophis; species Diadophis punctatus. The sequence goes on along the minus strand of JALIGW010000020.1, from coordinate 6,886,294 downwards.
GGAGCCCTGTCTAAAAAACAACCAAGAGCGGACAAAGGTCAGAATCAGCAAAAATATTGGACAGGTGTTCTGACCCAGCTCCCCAAACACGACAAACCCTCTGAAGTTAACGCAAAGATTAAGAGCGTCAGCAGCCCCGGCAAAAAGTTTCTCTCTTACCGCAGGCTAACAAGTCCGGCTGGCCGGGAGATGAATAGTTGTCTGCCACATGTATTCATCTCCGCCCCCTGCCTTTTATCCCCAGAGCTAGGGTGGGGCTTCGCTAGCAGCAGTGGCTCTTCCTTCCCAAGGACCGGCCCACAGATTTCCACTGCTCTCCTCTCCTCTGCCTTCTGCGCATCCACACGTCAGGCACTGGACCCAGCTGTTCCTCCTCTTCCTCATCAGCCACCTCCAGACCTGGGGGCTGCTGACTCTCCATCTGAGGACTAACGGACAGCCCAGGCTCTGCCTCTGTCTCTCTCTCTCTGCCAGATTCATTCCCTCTTCCCCCTAGGAGCTCTCAGGTTGCCTTGATGCTGACTCTTACTCCCACGCCACCTCCTCCTCTGATTTGGTTGCTGGAGGGGCCCGCGGCTGACAGGCCATAACACTAGGGCACTTTCTGCTAGCAACCCAGAATGTCTGAAACAAACAGATACCCATTCAATTATTTGGAAAGTGTCACCCCTCCATCCTTTCACCTTGTTGCTTCTTGAGTAGCTAAAACCCATCTGGAAGACAACTGTAAAATCTAGCCCTTTACTGGGTAAACTAAATATATTCACCAGGACTAAAAACTCAGCAGCTCTATTTTATCAGCGATTAATACCCAAGGATCTCAGAGGATGTGGGTTTATTTAGATGTAAAGCTGGTTGAATCAGTCACAGGTTATTAAGTAATGTATTAGTTGTTCTACCTTAACGTATTATAATTCATGACCTATTTTTAGTTTGCAGTGCAAGCTGGACCTTACCACAACTTACATTTGAAGTGCCAAACCAGCAGCCCAACCAGCAGAGAAAGGATCAGGGAGATGGATACCACGATGACTACCACTACCCAACGTTTTGGACCACGCTTCTCAAGCTTCTTGGTGTTCATGGTGGGGAGGAACTCCACCCCTTCCTCAAGGCCGTTCATGTCCTACAGTAAGAGAAGACAGAGATGATCAGGTTGCATCTTAGTACATCCAAAGTCTCAATCCCTAAGCATCACATGGACGTCTTCTCATCCAAATGTATTCAGTGGGGTCTGTTGTGTTCTGACTGACCTATAACCGAACCATAAACTTGTTTTGACTAGACGACCTCTGACTGAACTGTTGTTGTTATGTTTATAGTTGAACTCTACCTGAACTGTTGTTGCCACCCTGGTCATGTGTTTCAATGCTCATACGCTATTGGTTGTTGTGTCTGACAGCTCCCTATAAAAGGGCTATCTGTCAGACTGCAAGTGGCTGGTTGCTTGAGTGAGCTAATAAAAGAGCTGTTCTGAAGTCTGTCTCATGTGATCTTTGCCCACAATTTAACAGTGGCGACGAGGGTTTGGGACCAGGAGAACGAAGACCAGCCCTCAAGCGCTGCAACCAGCCAGGCAGCACTAGCCACGTCTGCCTTCTTTCATCGGGATGTCCACCTTCCACCCGCCGGCGCCTTTCGACCCTGCCCGGGAAAAATGGGACTCCTACATGCGGCGTTTCGAGTGCTTCCTCGAAGCCAATGATCTGCTGGGGCTGGCTGACAACAGAAAAAGAGCTTTGTTTCTGAGTCACTGCGGGCCAGAGGTGTTTGACACCGCAGAATCGTTGTCTGCCCCAACCCCAGTTCACACCGTGACCTGGCAGGTACTCCAGGCAACGCTGAAGACACACTATGCGCCCACCCCATCCAAGGTTGTCCGGCGCTACGAGTCTTCTCCCCTGACACACATTGCAAGATATGTTTCTGCTAGACATGACTCCAGTTCCAACCAAGCCCTCAGTGCAAAGCAACCTCATCTTATTCAGTTCTCTTCTCCAGCTTCTGAGTCCATTTCTCAGAATGAGTTGCCCAAGACAATTCTCTGAGCTTGGTTGCTTTCTTGCAGAGGTTTCACATTACCCAGCTAGGTAACTTCGTCATGCTAGCACTGATGAGGTCACCTAGTTGGGTAATGAAACATCTGCAAGAAAGCAACCAAGCTTAGAAAGCACCAATGACGGCGCAGTTTGGATGGGTGGAAACTGAACAAGGAGAGATTCAACCTGGAAATAAGGAGAGATTTTCTGACAGTGAGAACAATCAACCAATGGAACAGAAGTTGCCTTCGGAAGTTGTGGGAGCTTCATCACTGGAAGGTTTCATGACTGGACTGCCATCTGTCAAAAATGGTGTAGGGTCTGTTTGGGCAGTGGGTTAGACTAGATGACCTACAAGGCCCCTTCCAACTCTGTTAATCTGAAAACAAGTTTGACCCTTAGCTACAAATATTTTCTTCTGTTGGGTTAGACTGGCCTTGCCTACAAAGCTTTACTAGATGGCACTAACAAGGCAATCCTTTCCAACTGTAAAGACTTAGCCCTGCCATCCTTAAGGCAATCCAAAGTATCCAGAAGGTACTACAAGTTCCATCAGTCACAGCAAGTAGAGGCACCAGGTGTGAACGATGGCCTAGGTAGGACATCATGCTGGAAAAGGCCAACCTAGTCCAACATTTGGGTTCCCCGATTGTTGAGGCTCACAAATCAAGAGAGGAAAAAAAAACCAAGTATGATTCAATAGGTTCAATGCTTTATTTATTCTCTCTTACTTTCCTCCTTACTCTCAATCTTAACTTCTAATTAGATTTTGCTCTGTTGGATTTTGCACACTCAATTTTTTTTATTATTATTATTTTTTTGCTTTAAGCTCCTGGGATTAACCGACTTGTGTTTAAATTGCTCTGCGTCACAATGCAAACCAGCTCGGTGTCACATTTGTGGCTGTAAAAAGCAAGGCAGGCAGACAGATGGATAGACACAACATCCTTTCTTTCTCTCCCCCCCCCACCCCCAAATAACATGTGATCCTTTCATTTCAGTGCTCAAGGGGAGGAGGACTACCCCTCCTAATGCCTGGTCAAGAGACCCACACCTGCTGCTTCTCAGCCCATCCACCTGCCCTACCACCAAGAGTTTTCACTGCTTGCCAGCAACCATCCGAATTATAATACCTACCAAGCCAGCAAAAGTACATATGCAAAGGTTATCTCAATATTTGATTCCAACACAGACTACAGGGAAACATAATTGTTACTGCGCAACGGCTTCTTTTTATTGACCTGTTATAAAAGTGCAGGACCAAATAAAAGCCCATGGATTACTGGAAGACTTAAAAAGAGAAGCTGCTTGAGGAGCAATTGATACCCATGCAGGAAAATATTGCGTATTTCAGGTCTAAACCCAAGTTCTCCCATCAAAAAAGCACAGTTCTGTAGCACTATATCTGAAAATCAAAAGCAACAAGGGTAAGAACAGCTAGCCATGTTACATTCAGGTCAGGCGGCAGAATTCGAACTGGAGACTCTAGTCTTCTTCACCAATCGCTCCCAGTCTGAAAAAGACTGCAATCCAAACTGCTTAACCACGAATCAAAAATGGGAGAAATCCCTTAATCCCTTCTGTCAATCTTTTCCAGCTTCTATGACCTTGGGCCGTTCTTGGTGAGCCGACCCACCTCACAGGGTTGTTGTTGTTGTGGGGAAAATAGGAGGAGGGAAGGGAGGTGTGGTGGAAATGTTCACCGCCTTGAGCTGTTTGTAAAAATAATAAAGGCGGGATGCAAAATACATACGTACATAAAAATGTGTTGGAGCTACAATTACCCTCCTGTGGGTTGGGAAATGCTGTTCTAGCACACAGAAACTCTGAATTACACAGCTAGCGAACCTGCACACTCATTCCCAGAAACTGCCGGGGACATTTGAGTATTGCTTGCACACTCACCGAGGAGTTTCAGGAACACTCTTTTCTCACCGGCCCAACCCAACACCTCTCTAGCACCTGAGAGTCGATCCGGCCAAAACAGGTTGTCTCACCAGGGCCACACCTGTGCTACACTCTTGGCAGCCAGAGCTCCAAGGTGATCAAATCCCCTATATAAATCTTTCTACAGGTCTCGGGAAAGGAAACGAGAGGTGTTTTCTTCCTTTTGTTCTCGGGCACCAAACCTACCTTGAGCTAACAACCTGCTTCTTCCTGTAACTTTTCAGGAATAGAAATTCTACGGGGAGTAAACTACCTTCCCAAAGAAAACAGAAATGACACTCAGGGAAAAGTAGGATGGATTCCAGAAAGTACCTTCCTACTTTCCATCTCAGCAGATGGATGCTACCTTATAGGCAAACACACCTGGATGGGAGATAATTCTGTCTCACCAGCTACCGGTACATTCAGCCAGTGTTCTTTCCCTTTGACCTGATAAAGGTGGATGGACGTGACTCCTTGTTAAACCTACCTGTCAGGGAAATAATCTAGTTAACTGGGGAAGGGTTCAAATCTCCTACTGTACAGCCAGATCATGCCATTTATCCGTGTAATGAATTTTCTCACAGTTCCGTGAAATTTTCCTCCAAATACACATTTTTTTGCTGTTTTTGGAGCCCATCAAAGTCCTCTCGCAGTTAAAACAAAACCTTCAAATTTCATTCTACACTAACCCATCTCAAACGTTCTACCACATATGGTTACAATGGCTTTCCTGACTTGGCTTTTTTCTTCAGACAACAGGAACTAAGTTTATTTTTGTTTATTTGTTTACTTGTATCCCACCTTTATTACTTTTATAAATAACTCAAGGCCGTGAACATATAATTAATAATTTATTGTCATTGTACGTATATACCCAGTACACCCATACAACGAAATTCACATAACGCTTCAAGACCAGTCCCAACACACATAGCAATCCCCACCCGCCACAAATTCCCCACCCTGAACCACTCAAACATCCATACAACAGACCAAGTAATACTATCCAACAGCTCGCTGATGGTGACCCTTCAATTCATTATTAAGTGCAATTATAGCTCTGGGATAAAAACTATTCAGAAAGCGTGTGGTCCGAGTTTTAATTGTTCTGTATCTTCTGCCAGAAGGCAACAGTTCAAAAAGATTGTAAGCAGGATGAGAAGAGTCTCTGAGAATATTGTGCAACTTCCTAGAACAGCGAGATGCAGAGATATCGTCCAGGGCTGGTAGCTGGAGCCCAATGATATTCTGGACAGTTGTAATTATTCTCTGTAGAGCTTTTTTGTCTGCTGCAGAGCTGCTCCCATGCCATGCTAGAATACCATATGCCAGGACACTCTCAATGGTGCTGCGATAGTAGGACAACAGTAGATGCTGAGATAGATTTATCTTCCTGAGCATTCTCACGAAGTACAACCTCTTCTGAGCCTTCTTCACAAGCATGTTAACATTCATAGTCCATGAGAGGTCCTCTGAGATATAAGTACCCAGAATATATCCATCACACCTTCCTACTGCTAGTTTCCCCACAACAAACAACCCTGTGAGGTGGATTGGAATGAGAGATAATGACTGGCCCAAAGTCACCCAGCCACCTTTCATGGTTAAGGCAGGACTAGAACTCTCAGCTCCTGGCAATTAGCCCAAAGTCACACAGCTGGTTTTCATGGCTAAGGTGGGACTTACAAGTATGTACATATATTCAGCCATGTATGTATCCATTTCTGGGGTTTTCATTCTAGATTTCTCCTCTTCCCCACTGGTATTTGGTCACCACAGCCATAGAGCCGCGGTGGCGCAGTGGTTAGAGTGCAGTACTGCAGGCTACTTCTGCTGACTGCCGGCTGCCAGCAATTTGGCAGTTCGAATCTCTCCAGGTTCAAAGTTGACTCAACCTTCGGTCCTTCTGAGGTGGGTAAAATGAGGACCCAGATAGTTGGGGGGCAAGATGCTGACTCTGTAAACCGCTTAGAGAGGGCTGTAAAGCACTGTGAAGCGGTATATAAGTCTAAGTGCTATTACTATTTTCTTCAAGGTCATGGAAAGCAGCTGGCCTTTGTTGACATAATTATGAGCCGAGGTGGCGCAGCAGTTAGAGGCAGGTACTGCAGGTCACTTTAGCTGACTGGGATCCGCAGGTCAGCGGTTCAAATCTCACCGGCTCAAGGTTGACTCAGCCTTCCATCCTTCCGAGGTAGGTAAAATGAGGACCCAGATTGTTGGGGGCAATGTAAATATACATTGCTTACTGGTGTAAACCGCTTAGAGAGTGCTTGCACTGTGAGGCGGTATATAAATCTCACAAAATAAATAAATAATAAATAATAATGGTTCTCACAAGCCTGGGAACCTTTGGTCTCTGCCTTCCCACCTCATTTCTGACACCTGCAATGTTTCTTTTCCTCTCTCTATTCTGAACTTTAAGTGTTGTAAGAGTCAGAACTTGGCTACTGTTCATTTTTAGACACTTTAAAAGGATGTGGGAGCTCTCGAATAGCCAACCTTAAATTTAAGGCTGCTCTATAGAAAGTTGGTATTGAGAAAAAACTGTAGCCAGGTGTTTCTCTAGAGCAGGGGTCTGCAACTTTAAACACTCAAAGAGCCATTTGGACCCGTTTCCCACAGAAAAGAAAACACCGGGAGCCACAAAACCTGGGTGGGCGTGGCCAACTCAACGTCACTCACTTCCACCAGTCACATGACCCTTAAGCTATGCCTACCCAGCCCGTCGTTAGGGCAGAGAACCGGTTGTTAAAAAACATCGGGAACCACAAAAACCTTTGACCTCTCTCTCTCTGTCTCTCTCCCCACCCTCTCTGAATCTCTGTCTCTGCCCTGGCCGCTTCTTCATCCCGCCCTTACTTTCTCAGGCCAGGCGAGGAGTGACTGGGAGGGGAGGGCAAAGGGCGGGGCCAGCCAGTGGTAGGATCACCAGACGGAGCCACAGCAGAGGGCCCAAAAGCCGCATGCGGCTCCGGAGCCACAGGTTGCTGACACCTGCTCTAGAGTTTCATCTCTGACTGCAGCTAAAACTAATTATTTAAACAGAAAGTATAGCCAAAGTTGTTATTGTTGTTTCCTTCAAGCATCATGATGTTCACCATCTTATTAGTTAGAATTAGATTCCACTTTTCTTCCATAGATTCCTTCAAGGGAGGGAATAACAACCAAAGCAACTACCTTTTAAAGTTGGTGAAGCTAAGAGAGAATGGCTGGCCCAAAATTGCCCAGGGAGTCTCCATATAATTGAACCGTTACTGTGCAATAATTCAAGCTCAAAGAATAATTCTACTTCCTTGCCTCAATCCAAAATCAAAGATACATAATTGCCTTGTTATCCCAAAGTTAGAAAAATCCTTGTAGCTCCATCACTGGGAGCTACTAAAATCATTAAAAAGTGATCCAATTTGAGCTAGTAATGAAGGCACCAAGTTAGAAACCGGGTGACTGTGAATTCTAGTCCTGCCTTAGGCATGAAAGCCAGCTGGGTGACTTTGGGCCAATCATCAGGAGAAGGTGAGTTCTAGTCCTGCCTTAGCCATGAAAACCAACTCGGTTACTTTGAGTCAATCACCAGGAGACAGTGAGTTCTAGTCCCACCTTAGGCATGAAAGCAGGCTAGGTGACTTTGGGCCTATCACCAGGAGATGATGAGTTCTAGTTCCACTTTAGGCATGAAAGCCACTTGGGTGACTTTGGGTAAATCACTCTCTCTCTCTCAGCCCTACCCACCTCGCAGGGTTGTCATTGTGGGGGAAACAGGAGGAGGAAGGAGGTATGTTCCCCAACTTGAGTATTTATAAAAATTTAAAAAGCAGGATATAGGTAGTGCTTCACATCCAGCTGAGCTCTTAGTGACTTCATTAACATATCCACAAACTTTTCTTGACAGTAACACTGAAATATGAGCCGAGGTGGCGCAGCGGTTAGAGGCAGTACTGCAGGTCACTTTAGCTGACTGATCCGCAGGTCAGCGGTTCAAATCTCACCGCATCAAGGTTGACTCAGCCTTCCATCCTTCCGAGGTTGGTAAAATGAGGACCCAGATTGTTGGGGGCAATGTAAATATACATTGCTTACTGGTGTAAACCGCTTAGAGAGTGCTTGCACTGTGAGGGGGTATATAAATCTCACAAAATAAATAAATAAATAAATAGTTTTCTAATCCCTTCCATTTACAAAAAAAAGTCTCATATTTCTGATCATCTTATTTCATAAATAATACGTTTAATTAGCTTTTACGTTCATTAACAAAAAGAAATCTAAAAAGATGTTAGTCTCTAGAAACTTGAAGGAACTTAAATTTCCTACTTTGATCTTGGACCTCAAATGAACCAGCTGTCTTCATCGCATGAAACCTAAGCAGAAAACTGTCACTAATCTAATACTGTACAGTACTCAATTAATATGAGAAACACATTTTATCCTGTTTAAACTCCTACAAATTATAAAATATTGGAATTAATGAATCCCTGAACTATATGAATTGAATAGGGCCAGGGGTCTCCAACCTGGGCAACTTTAAGACTTGTGGACTTCAACTCCCAGAATTCCTCAGGCTGAGGAATTCTGGGAGTTGAAGTCCACAAGTCTTAAAGTTGCCCAGGTTGGAGACCCCTGGACTATAGGCCACTCATCTTACCTCAAGATAACTCTGATGAATGAAATCTAATGAAAAAAACCTCAGCATATATGTTTTTGGCCTCCAAAAAGACTAGTAAGGTTGGTTTCATTGACAAGAGAAGAGTTTTGCAAAACTGTTCAGGAAACTGACTGCTTTGTAAATCATTCATCGAAGCTGACTTCCTTCTTCAAGACAGAGTCTTGCCACATTGCTGTTGTATAACTTGCAGTCTGGTTTCATTTGATCAGTTTGGGGACTATCTTCATTTGATGACTCACCACTTGCTTTAAACACAGTGAAAACATGTGGAAGTTAGACCATATATGGATTAGTTGGTCAGCAAAGCAAAACTAACTTAGAGGAGGTTTCACCAGGAAAGAGATTGCTCTTTTTCCCCCCTCTTTACTCATCTCCATGTGGAGGTCAAGGAGAGCTGAGAACTTTCAGAGCCATTTCAGACACCCACACAAGTTTAAAAACACATCGATAAAACAATCCAGCGATATCTAACCAGAAACACAAGAGGGGCTAACTTGTAGACAATGTGGTTTGAACTCTGCTGTAACAGTAGACAAATCACAGTTGCTACTTAGGGTATGAGAAATCCGATCAATGTCTAGAACAGGGATCGGCAACCTTAAAAACCTAGAGAGCCATTTGGACCACTTTCCCACAGAAAAGAAAACACCGGGAGCCACAAAACTCTTCCCGTGCCTGACTATTTCCTGAGCGGCCACAAAGCTAGCATATATAGTTAAACATTCTGTTTTCTTCTGAAACTTTTGTTTTCTTGGATTTATCCATGGTTGGCCTACCGGGGGTTGAAAAGCTTAATAAATTGCGCGTCGGTGGGTGTCGCACATTGGCAGTTGTGACGCATATTTTGAGTGACAGGGAGCCGCAGAAGAGGGATGAAAGAGCCACATGCGGCTCCAGAGCCGCAGGTTGCTGACCCCTAGTCTAGAACAATGTTTTTCAATCTCAGCAACTTTAAGCTGTTTGAACTTTGGCTCCCAGAATTGAGAAAATATTGCAGAAAGAAAATAATGTTGCAACACACCTTTGCAAACTATGTATGGAATGAGCATTTATGCCTTAACTAGAGGATTTTGACCACGGTAATACCAACGTGTCATTTTAACAGCACAAAGCTGCAATGCATGTTATCACTTGCTTCCCCACCAGTTCTTCTGTGGTCACCTATATCCTTAGATTTATGCAGTCGTCCATCGGTGAAAAAGCATAACAAAAGAAAGTTAAACAAAAACACATGCATGCACAGGTATTAAAACAATTTCAGAATTCTCACTAGAAACTACCTTTTCACCCGCAATCATGGAAAGGTAGAACAGATTTGTGGATTTAACCAAGAATAGATTCTAGAGGAGAAACAGAAAACCAATTACCGGTTGGTCAAAAATCCTGAGATTATTTATTTTTAAGTGATGCACTTTCCCTCTTTCACTTGGCAGTGTCAACAAAATATAGTTTGCAACATCAAGCATCACTCAACTCTCCAACAAAGATTAAAGCCACCACGGTTGGAAAGGTCAACCTTAGGCCACATCTACCTTGCACAAAGCTTTTCAGGTGAGTTTGCTTCCTGCACTTTCAAATACTTGGAAGACTGTGCATGTTGAAATGGAGAGTACCGTATTTTTCGGAGTATAAGACGCACCGGAGTATAAGACGCACCTTAGTTTTTGGGGAGGAAAATAGGGGAAAAATCTGCCTACCAGGTATTCATCTGGCTAACGTCCTTAGTCTGGTCAGCTTCAGCACATTATTTTATCCCCTGGTTAGGACTTAAAAAAACCTTCTTCTGAGAGAATAACAATGAAAGAGCCTGCAAGCCAGTAAGAGCTGGGAAGATAGTTAGCACCTGGTTAGGGCTAGAAAAAAACTTACTCGGAGTAAGTAGAGCAATGAAAAAAAATTCTGCAAAAACTTAGGACTGGAAAAACATTCTTTGGAGAGAGTAACAATGAAAAAGCCTGCAAGGTAAGAGCTGGGAAGATATGTTAGCACCTAGTTAGGGCTGGAAAAAAGCTACATTCGAAGTATAAGACGCACCCAAATTTTCAGCCACTTTTAGGGAGGAAAAAGGTGCGTCTTATACTCAGAAAAATATGGGTAAGTTAAATAAAAGAGAAGTCACGTCTACAAACCAGGGACAAGACTCAAAGAATTAAACACTGTTAAGACCAATCTATCAAGCTGTGTAGGCAAATAATAACGGAATTCTGGGAGTTGAAGTCCACAAGTCTTAAAGTTGCCAAGTTTGAAGACCTCTGATCTTGGGTCTTCTTGTTCAATGATGCAGGTGCTTTACAGTTAGAGAGGGGAGGAAGGAGGAAGAAACATAAGCATGCAGGAGATTTCGGGTTGAATGAAATGTGAGAAGGTAGTCAGCATAAGGCCAGTTGCTGTGGCCTAGAGGTGGAGCTCTTGCCTCACAATCAGGAGGTTGTGAGTTCGATCCTAGGTAGAGGCAGATGTAGGGTCTCTTGCTTGGGCAGCGGGTTGGACTAGATGACCTGCAAGGTCCCTTCCAACTCTATTAATCTGTTAATAAGATCAAGTCTCCTAGTTTGACTCTTATTCTAACAATAGCCACAGAAGAAAATTAGCCAGAAGATCAACCAGGGCAAAAGGGAAACCAACCTTAGGAGAAAACCAGTTTCAGGTCTAGTCCATTCGTCATGAAGAAGTGATGCTTGATGTACGTCATCAACCACTTGGGGCATCCAAGCGTGAGTATTGCTATGAGCTCATCCCAATGGCATGTACTCATTGCAGAAACGTAAATGCCTCCCTCAATAGAAATTCCCAGAGTAACTGATAGAAAAGGAGGAGGAGGAGACAACCTCAATTAAAATTAGTGTCCAACCATGCAGGAAAAGGAAAAAGAGAAGCTGTTATAAGCCTGTAACGCAGAGGTCTTCAAACTTGGCAACTTTAAGACTTGTGGACTTCAATTCCCAGAATTCTCCAGCCAGCATAGCTGGCTGGGGAATTCTGGGAGTTGAAGTCCACAAGTCTTAAAGTTGCCAAGTTTGGGGGCCCCTGCTGTAGCAGGAAGACATTGGAAGACCAACCAACTGATCACGGTATACATTTCAAAAAGTTAACAGTGTCAAAAAATAGGGGAAGTGCCCGCAGAAAAAGACCGCAGCGCCCGAGTGTCTAACCCAAAATTCAAATCTCACAAGGTCACCTCACAGACTTTGTCATTTGCTTTCTAGCCTTTCCCTTGCTGCAAATCATGAAAAGTCATTACCTGCCATAAAAAAATGACTGTTGGAAGATGATTTTGGTTAATCTTTAGCAGGGCTGATCAAGAGACAGATAAAATATGAGAGAGAGAGAGAGAGATCCAAACCAGGAAATCATATTTCTGTCATAAATTCCCTTGTTAAACCCTTGGCTGTAACTGTAGGTAGCTTATCTAGTACGGTGGACGTTTAGTTCGGAAGAATCCCTGGACCAGGGGTGAAATTCAAATTTTTTACCTACCAGTTCTGTGGGCGTGGCTTGGTGGGCATGGCAGGGGAAGGATATTGCAAAACCTCCATTCCCACTCTGCTCCTGGGGGAAGGATACTGCAAAATCCCCATTCCCTCCCCACTCCTGGGGGGAAGGATACTGCAAAATCCCCATCCCACTCCTGGGGGGAAGGTTACTACAAAATCCCCATTCCCTCCCCACTCCTGGGGGGAAGGATACTGCAAAATCTCCATTCCCACCCCACTCTGGGGCCAGCCAGAGGTGGTATTTGCCGGTTCTCCAAACTACTCAAAATTTCCACTACCGGTTCTTCAGAACCTGCTGAATTTCACCCATGCCCTGGACAGGTGCCTCAAATCCTCATTTTAATTTTGCCTCATTTTAAATAACACTAGTTATTTTATGACTGTTTTCCAAACTAATTTGGTAAAACAGACATTAATCCTGCCGATTACTTTCTATTCCTTTGTAATCCGATGCAATCCCAGTTTGCCTTAACAGAGGGACAGAATGAAGATCACGTACTGCTCTCTAAAGCTGTGGTAAGACCACGCTTAGAATACTGCATCCAGGTTTGGTCATTATATTATAAAAGAGATGTGGAGATTTTGGAAAGAATGCAGAAGAGCAACAAAGATGATTAGGGAGCTGGAGGCTAAAACAGATGAAGAACAGTTGCAGGAACTGGGTACGTCTAGTCTAGTGAAAAGGACTAGGGGTGACATGATGGCAGTGTTCCAATATTTGAGGGGCTACCACAAAGAAGAAGGGGTCAATCTATTTTCCAAAGCACCAGAAGGCAAGATAAGAAGCAATGGATGGAAACTATTCAAGAGGAAAACCAACCTGTATCTAGGAGACATTTCCTAACAGTGAGAACAATTAACCAAGTAGAACGGCTCGCCTCCAGACGTTGTGGATGCTCCATCACAGGAGGCTTTCAAGAAGAGAAAGGACAGTCTGGAATGGTATAAGGTCTCTTGCTTGAACAGGGAGTTAGACTAGAAGACCTCCAAGGTCCCTTCCAACTCTGTTATTCTGCTGTTCCTTACATACTGACGCAGATGACTATAGTATTGACTTGGGCTATTGTCAACAGACATAAAACATTTACAGCAACCTGGCAGATAGAACACAACAGTTGATCAGTACATAGCCACAGTCCTAAATTTATCCCTGAGAGTCCTTCAATAAAGAATCAAAAACCCCAATTTTTTGCTTCCTGGTGAGTTTATCTATGTCACATTCACTTTGTTCAATGTGCTCTTCAAAAATCTTACGTCTCATTTATTTACAGTAGATTCTGGTCCAGCAGAAGGAGCTAGCAAGTCCTAATTTCCAGATCTGTATTGGAACCAATACACAAAGCCCACACCAAACCCTCTTGTCTAATCTTAAAACAATTTACTTAACAGAGAAATCCCACAGATTTTAGTGGCATTTTATTACCAAGTTAATAAGGAAATTTAACTACAAATTCTTTAAAAAAATAAAGTCTAGGAATACTACACTAAAACCAGAGGGATTTAAAAAATGTGGGAAACGACAGGAAAAATTCAATTGAAACGTTATGTTCTTTCTCCATTGCCCGATTCAAGAAAGATAAAAAGGGTTTGATTACAAGTCAGAGCCCTCTTTATTTCAAAGCTCATCGCTTCATTTAAAATGATTCTATTATTCTTGATTGTGCCAAGATGGTCAAAATGACTAAGGAGCTACAAGACAAAGAAGAATCTGAATATTACCTAATATGGAACAAACTGTACGAATGGTTAAAGAATAAGGAAAGGAAAGTATAAGAGATGTAAATACTAATTATTAGTAAGGAGCAGAAAATAAATGTGTACATATACGAGAGCAGAAAATAAGATATGTTTGTGTATTAGATAGATACATAAATAATATGTATAGAGATTTTGAAAAACCGATCTTCAATTGTAATAATGATGGTAATATATATGCTTGTATGTTGTGTATGTTTTAATGTAATAAAAAAATAAAAAAATAAAATGATTCTATTTATTCCAGACTGCAACCGACCGAATTTACTTGCAAAGAACACTTTTCATCCATATAGATGGTTCGAAAACTCAAACACACAACGTTGAAAAGAAGGTTTAAGCTAAGAGGGATAGCTTTTGCATTATCCAGTGTAAGAGTTTTATATCCTTCACCAATACTAACAGGTTCTCTCCTTCTGGAAATAAACCTGCAAAGCCCAATTTTTCTCTGCAGTCACAATACCCAAAGTTAGATATAAAACCTACCGTATTTTTCGGAGTATAAGACGCACCTTTTTCCTCCCTAAAAGTGGCTGAAAATTTGGGTGCGTCTTATACTTCGAATGTAACTTTTTTTTCCAGCCCTAACTAGCTGCTAACAGATCTTCCCAGCTCTTACCTTGCAGGCTTTTTCATTGTTACTCTCTCCAAAGAATGTTTTTCCAGCCCTAAGTCTTTGCAGGGTTTTTTTCATTGCTCTACTTGCTCCGAATAAGTTTTTTTCTAGCCCTAACCAGGTGCTAACGATCTTCCCAGCTCTTACTGGCTTGCAGGCTCTTTCATTGTTACTCTCTCAGAAGAAGGTTTTTTTAAGTCCTAACCAGGAGATAAAATAATGTGCTGAAGCTGACCAGACTAAGGATGCTAGCCAGATGAATATCTGGTAGGCAGATTGTTTTCCCCTATTTTCCTCCCCAAAAACTAAGGTACGTCTTATACTCCAGTACGTCTTATACTCCGAAAAATACGGTAATTAAAATCACAGTTGGTAAGAACTGGAAAACACGTCAGTTATATCAGGTTGTTTACATTCTGGGTGTGCATTTGACAGGGAGCAATTCAATTTGAGCTACACTCTCTCTGGCTGTCCGTATGAGGCAGATCAAAAAAAAATTTAGGTCAAGCTTCCCCTACCTGCAGCTCTCCAGATATGATATGCTAGGCTGCTCCTAGCTGGAGGCAAGATTTAAAGAATGACTTTGTGTAGGTAGCTCAACCCCATGACGGCTGAGAATTTTGGATCTGGGAGACCTGAATTCAAAATCTGTTCCATTCATGGCATCTATGGTCCAACTGCTCAGCCTTCCATCCTTCCAAGGTCGGTAAAATGAGGACCCAGATTGTTAGGGGGCAATATGCTGACTCTGTACAAGTAGTTGTCGATTTACATCAGTTCACTTAGTGGCCAATCAAAGTTACGACAACACTAAAAAAAAGACGACTTTTATCCATTTTTCACCCTTACCACCTTTGTAGCATCCCCACGACCATGTGATCAAAATTCAGATGCTTGGCATAACTCATACTTGTGACGGGTTGCAGTGTTTTGCAACCATTTGATCACATTTTGCAACCTTTTGACAAGCAAAATCAATGGAGAAGTCAGATTCACTTAACAGCCGTGTTACTAGCTTAACCACTGCAGTGATCCACTTAACAACTGTGGTAAGAAAGGTCATAAAATAGGACAAAACTCACTTAACTAATGTCTCACTTAACAAGAGAAATTTTGGGCTCAATAGTGGTCATAAGTCAAGGACTACCTGTAAACCGCTTAGAGAGAGATGTAAAGCTCTATGAAGCGGTATATAAGTGCTATTGCTCTCTCAGTCTAATCTTGTGTTTTGCAACGTCTGCAACTTTAAGTTCACTCCCAGAATTTTACTCAGCATTCCTGACAGACAGACAGAATTCTGCGAGTGGAAGTCCATGCAACTTAAAATTACTAAAGTTGAAAAACACTGGTGTAATTTCTAGGAGATTGATGGAGAATTTGAATGGAGAAAACCCCTTCTCATAATCTCTCACTACTGACCATGCTGTTTGGGGCTGGAGAGAATTGCTGTTCAGCAACCACTAAAGGACCGTAGGTCTCCTCTTCCAGGAAACAGGAAGACACAACATAGAGAAAACCCCAGTGCAAGAACTCACCAGTGGGCGTCACATACTCTAACAACCGGTTTGGCCAGCACCGGAAATGTGAGCGCGCGCGCCGTCTGCACATGCAGGCAGCATCAAAACACATGGCAATCCGCTCGCTCGCGTCGTCCACACATGCGTGCGGTGTCAAAACACACAGCAATTCGCTTGCGCGCACCATCCGTGCATGCATGTGGCATCAAAAAACACGTCAATTAGCTCGCTCGCGCCTTCCGCACATGCGTGCGGCATCAAAAACACAGCGATATAGGATGAGATTGCACCCGCAGGTTGCAACTACCGGTTGGCCTGAACCGATCCAAACCGGCATCAGCCCACCACTGGAACTCACCCTATTTTCAGTTGGTTAGCTCCCTCAGTATCCAACTAGCATTTCCTCTCCTCTCTTCCTGATTAGTATTTTGATGTTGTAAGATGTTCTTTACTGCACAAAGTACAAGCAGATGTTTTCTAACCTGATTCTTATTTACTGATATTTTATCATGGTTTATTCTGATTTCTGAAAGCGATAGA
This sequence comes from Diadophis punctatus similis, assembly GCA_023053685.1. Classification (NCBI taxonomy): domain Eukaryota; kingdom Metazoa; phylum Chordata; class Lepidosauria; order Squamata; family Dipsadidae; genus Diadophis; species Diadophis punctatus. Next base: position 6,869,741 of record JALIGW010000020.1, on the reverse strand, counting down.
GACCCTTCATCTTAATCTTGCAGATTAAAGTCCTTGCTACAATTTTTTTTTCATACTTCAATGGCTACTTTGACAGTTTCCGTCAGAAAGCTGTGTATTAAAAATTCTGAATGGAAATTTGCAAAAAAATCAAATGCCTAAAGGCATCCCTACCAAAGTAGAAATTAGTTAGACACTGCTACGAATTAATCCTTTTTGATCTTTTGTAAAAGAAGAGAAATTTTGCAAGACTCCTTTTCCATCTCTGCTCATCAAAGCAAGGAGCGTTCTGAGTTGGTTTAGTTTTCCAATATAAGTCAACTTCCCCCTCCCCCTCAGATTCAGTTAAGTGAATTGTAAACCTTTCCCCCAAAATAGTGCATTTAAAAACATTCTAACCAGAGTAAATCAATTAATGGTTTTCTGGCTTCAGCAACATCTCAAACATATCCATGTAAACATGCGTCCTATAAACCAGGCTGCACAGATATACAAGCTAATTCCCTCCTTGCATTTGCCAAGATAGACTAAACAAATGATGAAAGCGGCCAGGAATGAAAGAGAAACAAAGGAAAGGATCTGTTTAAAGAGAAAGATTTTATATCCTTTTAAGAAGAGAAAGAAGACCAGTTCTATACATGGTTCTTAGGTCTGAGCCAATACAACATAGGACTAACATTTGACAAAACATCCATAGGTGCAAATCACTTTGATTAAATTTACTAGTGCAAGCTTCCTTTAGGAACAGGATTCTCTTGATGCTTATTTGGATGGCAAACAAAAGTTGTTTGGTAACAATCCCATAATTATTAGAGGGAAAGGTCTTTCTTGTATTGGTAAAAAGGAAAGAAAGAAAGGAAGGAAGGAAGGAAGGAAGGAAGGAAGGAAGGAAGGAAGGAAGGAAGGAAGGAAGGAAGGAAGGAAGAGCTGAGGTGGCGCAGCGGTTAGAGGCAGTACTGCAGGCCACTTTAGCTGACTGTGATCCGCAGGTCAGCGGTTCAAATCTCACCGGCTCAGGGCTGACTCAGCCTTCCATCCTTCCGAGGTAGGTAAAATGAGGACCCAGATTGTTGGGGGCAATATAAATATACATTGCTTACTGGTGTAAACCGCTTAGAGAGTGCTTGCACTATGAGGCGGTATATAAATCTCACAAAGAAACAAAGAAACAAACAAACAAACAAACAAACAAATAAATAAATAAATAAGGGAGGAAGGGAGAGGGAGGGAGGGAGGGAGGGAGGGAGGAAGGAAGGAAGGAAGGAAGGAAGGAAGGAAGGAAGGAAGGAAGGAAGGAAGGAAGGAAGGAAGGAAGGAAGGAAAACAGCATTTGAACAAATGTCCATGGGAACTTGTCATTACAAGAAAAAGGACTATGTATAACGACTGTATGCCATATAAAGACTATATACAAGGACTATGTATAATGGTATATAGAGGCTATGAATGAACCTTTTATGCAAAAATAACATTGTAGGAAAAATAGTACTTGCTTTCCCTGTTACTTGTAGAATCAAAGTGACCTTTTAAAAACCTGCCATTATTATTTCATGGCATTTCTTAATCTGCCATTAATTATTTCATGGCAGCCATGTAGAGAAGTGGTTAGAAACCAGAGGAGTTGGGATAACTTTCCACAGGATTTCCAGCCTGCATGGACAATGGCTAATTCATCAAGAATCCACAAGATCAGATAGGAACAACAGTCTAATCTAAGAGTTACGAGATGGCCTTGTGCATCTCAGCAGGTGATAATACCTGACCAACTTTACCGAGCTTGGAAACGAAACATGGTTCAACCAGTTAGTTCTTGCTTGAGAGAACATTAGGAAGACTCAGCACCCTATCTCTTAGGAGAAGACAACGGTAAACCACTTATCTATGCTGCCAAGCAAACTTCATTGTTCCCCGGAAACAAGTTCTACCCAACAGACGAAATTAAGAAGGTATGAAGAAAATGTGGGTCAACATGAACAGCTAGAGCGTTTCAAACTAGGCCCAGCTCTTCCTTTCTTTAAGCCCTGGTGTTGAAGTCCACCAACGGAGAGATTTGTTTTGCATGCTACATCTCCCAGCCATTTTTTAAAAAATGATCTATTTAAAATTTTGAAACTAGAGTCGTGTTAATTAAGGAAGACCTACACTTTTCTTCTAAAAAGGAAGTCTTTGCTAACCTCGCCCACCGAGGAGCAAATGTTCAACTTCCACTCTACTACTCCAACTGGGAAGTCTGCTTACAATGAAAGAAGGAACCTTCTGACCTTAACAAAAGGCAATCGGTTCATTTTTTTTTGAGCAACTTCAGAACACCAAAGAGGAGGAGGAGGGGATATCCACATCTTGGGATCTACAATCAGTGCATTTCTCAGATCAAGTCTATGTCACACTGAACTCAGCTCCTGGTATCTTCACTGTGCATCCATGTTGTTTTCTTGTAACAAGGAAATGACTTGTTGGTTCTTATTTATTTATTTTATTTCATTTATTTGTCAACAAGTGCAAGGAAACAGGACACATGAAAAAAATGGCACAAAAATGTATGTAAAGGAGCAAAACATAGCCATAAACACATCAAATGAGTACATACTAATGGGTACAGTAGGACAGGGACGGCAGTCACGCTGGTGCGCTTATGCACGCCCCCTTGGGGACCTCTTAAGAAATGTGTAAGGTCCACGGTAGACAGTTTAAGGTAAAAGGTATGGGGGTTAGCGAAACTAACAACAGGATCAGCTAAAGTGTTCCATACATTTACTACTCTATTGCAGAAGTCGTAATTTCTGCAATCAAGATTAGAGCAGAATACGTTTAGTTTGTATCTATTGATAGCCCTAGTGTTATTGCGGTTGAAATTAAACTAGTCATTAACAGGTAGGACGTTAAGGTAGATGATCTTGTGTACTAAGCTTAGGTCGGAATGTAGACGGCGTAGTTCAAGGTTATCCAGGCCTAAAATTTCAAGTCTAGTGGAATAAGGAATTTTATTGCAAGCAGAGGAGTTCTTCTAGGATGTTCTTTCATCTTTTCCGTTTAGCTTACAGCCTGGGGATTTTATTTATTTATTTATTTATTAGTGAGATTTATATACCGCCTCACAGTGCAAGCACTCTCTAAGCGGTTTACACCAGTAAGGAATGTATATTTATATTGCCCCCAACAATCTGGGTCCTCATTTTACCTACCTCGGAAGGATGGAAGGCTGAGTCAACCTTGAGCCGGTGAGATATGAACCGCTGACCTGCGGATCACAGTCAGCTAAAGTGGCCTGCAGTACTGCTCTCTAACCGCTGCGCCACCTCGGCTCCCAATTCAGGGTAACCTTCCATTCAGACATGAACCTAACTAGATCCTGTTAAGTTTCTGAGCCCAGACAAGTTACTAATAGTAAGAATTTTAGGAGGGGAAAAAGAAGGTAAACTTTCCATGCCCATCCAATGCCATCCTAGTTTTGACCATGGAAGCATGAGGCAACTCTTTATTTGAATGCATTGATGAGAAAGGCTCACTACCATAACATTAAATCTAGTCTTGTTACTAAACACACAGATCAGGGGTGAAATCCAGCAGGTTCTGATAGGTTCTGGAGAACCAGTAGCGGACATTTTGAGTAGTTCGGAGAACCAGCAAATACCACCTCTGGCTGGCCCCAGAGTGGGGTGGGAATGGAGATTTTGCAATATCCTTCCCCCCAGGAGTGGGGAGGGAATGGGGATTTTGCAGTATCCTTCCCCTGCCATGCCCACCAAGCCACGCCCACAGAACCGGTAGTAAAAAAATTGGATTTCACCACTAACACAGATGGTTGGTTTTCCCCCCATCCTAATCAGCTCTAAGTAAGAGCTTCTCTCAAACTCTTAATGTTTTACAATTCATTTTTGAAAAACCTTCAATAATGGTTGATAAGGTATTAACAATCTCTCTCAGACGCAAAAAAAATGCATCTGTATTACCTCTACCCTTATCCTAATTTAAATCTTCTATCCATGGAACTGCTCCGTGCACCAGATGAAGTGAGCTGTAGATCACAAAAGCTTTTTAATACAGTGTATTAGTCTGAAAAGACGCTGCAAGAGTTCTTCTGATTTTTGGCCTTCAACCAAAGGTAACTCCTAATGTTTGAATATAAATCTTGCTTTATTTCCTAAGCATTTAGTTTCATCTTATCTTCCTGAATGTTGATCATATGACTAAGAGAAACCAAGGTATAAAGACATTTAACTTCCCAGTCCAACCCAGAATCTTGAGATCTTTTCATGGTTTCTCATCGAAGTACTAATCTGATCCAATCAAAACAGATCCTTGATACTACCCTGTTTCCCCCAAAATAAGACATCCCCTGATAATAAGCCCAATCGGGCTTTTGAGTGAATGGTAATAAGGCAAGTGCTTATTTCAGGGTTCAAAAAAATATCTTATTTTCAGGGAGACACGGTTATTTATGACAACCTTCCTGCCAGAGAGATAAGACCTCAACTACTATAATGTTCAGTCAATAGATCAGAGAAGAATGGACAGCAACATCACCAAAGATGCTGAAAAAAAGGATCCAAATTGCATTCCAAATCCTTTGTAATATCATCAACTTTATATACATGGATACTTAATCTTCCCCATCACGAAGAGTCAAGGCAATCCATAAATTAGTTAATTTTCCCTACCCTCGGCCAATAAAAATGCTTTTTTAAAGGAAAATGTCTTACATCACTCTCAGCAGAAGACATATGGACCTACATTTTGGCAAATCTTGGCAAATTTTGGCAAACCAAAATGTCCTTCCTGTTAATGACTACTTCAGCTTCAACCGCAACAATACATGAGCACGTAATAGATTCAAACTAAATGTAAAGCGCTCCAAACTCGACTGGAGAAAATACGACTTCAGCAACAGAGTGATCAATGCCTGGAATGCACTACCTGACTCTGTGGTTTCTTCCCCAAACCCCAAAAACTTTAACCTTAGACTGTCTACAGTCGACCTCACCCCATTCCTGAGAGGTCTGTAAGGGGCATGCATAAGCGCATCAGCGTGCCTACCGTCCCTGTCCTACTGTCCTATTGTCCTCTTTTATCGTTACTTTTTACTTATGTTTATACAAATTACTACTATACATGTTTGACAAATAAATAAATAAATAAATAAATAAATAAATAAATAAATAAATAAATAAATCTCTAAGAAGAGGAAACTGAAAGCTGAGGTTTACCCACCCCAATACATAGGATTATATCTGTTTTGAAACAGGTACAACAATCCTAAAATCTTTCTCCACTGATGGTGTCAAAACAGGAATAAGAAGGTGGCCTAGTAGAAATCTTGCATTTACAGAAAAGAAAAAAAAAGGTTCTGCATCCCCTAACAGGAAGTCCAAATGGTCTGTAGCCAATCTCCACCTCTTCAAGGTCAAAACCAATCCCACCCTTAAATGAAACAACTCCGGAAATATCCTAAAAGTAGGCATCCTTGCCCATATTGCAATATAACTCTAATTTCCAAAAAAAAATTCGGAGCTCAAAATTATTTTCAGTTTCAGTATGACTTTTTTTGTTTTTTGCCTTCTGCTGCAGTTGCACCCGAGACTTGAACCACCAACACGTCATCATCCCCATCATCGTTGCTCAATTTCAGAGTATTTTAGGTCACCATGGATAGATGGAAAACCTTGAGAAACGCAACGGTAGCACAGTTCCCACCCCCGGAGTTCTGCTTCATCAAATGTAGGCCACCACTGTGCCTCCAGAAATCTATCATCCATATACTGCAGTCAATTTCAATTTTCCTACCTTTCTTTTCAAAGAATCGGCTGTCAATCTGTCATGCCTCAAACTAGACCTAATGAGTATTGGATTTGTTAGTCAAGAGTCTTTTGTATTATCCTTAAATGGATTTAATTGCCTATATATATATATAGTCTCCCTTTATTTTCATTTATCAGCAAAAAATCCTACACACACAAACACACACACATATATATATGTGTGTGTGTGTATATATATATATATACACACACACACACAGGATAGGATATATATAATCCTTGTGTGTGTTACTTATCCCTTTATAAAAAAAATTTGTGTATGTATGTGTGTGTACATATATATACACACATATACATACACATACACGCACACAAAAATAAAATTTATAAAGGGATAAGTAACACACATACACAAAGATTAAAAAAATAATATATGGCTAACTAAATCCATTTAAGGATAATGCATTATATTATTTCTAGTTTTGTATCTTGGTCTATTTCATCTCTCTTTTTAGTTCTTAACATGACAGGTGGGTTCTCGACGTATGATCGCAACCGAGCCCCACATTTCTGTGGCTAACCGAGACAGTCGTTAAGTGAGTCTTGGCCCAATTTTACGACCTTGCTTGCCACAGTTGTTAAGCGAATCACTGCAGATTTCCCCCCATTAGTAACGCGGCTGTTAAGTGAATCTGGCTTCCCCTGTGATTTTGCTGGTCAGAAAGTGGTCGCCTGACTCCAGGACACTGCAGCCGCCATAAACGTGAGTCGGGAGCCAAGCCTCTGAATTTTGATCACGTGACCCATGGGGAAGCCACATCGATCGAAAGTGTGAAAAACATTTAAGTCACTTTTTTCCCCAGTCCTGTGGTCCCTTTGAACGGTCGCTAAACGAACCGTTGTAAGTCGAGGACTACCTGTATTGGCTGTTTTTTTAATTCCTCCTTTTCCTCTGCTGGTCTCTAGGACCATCACAGGAATCCGATCTGCTGTCCTTTCCAGTGTCCTACCTTTCTCCTCCAAGAATCTTAGGCCATCTTTCACCTTTGCACACCTTTCTGCCCTAGCACAGCAGCTGAACACCTGAGCAGCTCAGCTTCCTGGATCGCGTTTCCTTTTTTTCCTTTTTCTTTTCCCTCCTTTCTCTTCCACCCAAAGCCTAAATCTCTCTGGAATGAAGCCCCCTCCAAACGCCAGATGGAGACCAAGCCTGGCCGAGACCCCTCTGAGATTTCTCCCATGTTCAGATCCCTGTCGAGGGAGGGGGGGGAGACCCCCTTCAAGCCCAACAAAGAGACGGCAGGGAAAACAAACAAAACAAACAAAAAACTTGGGTAGGAATCGGATCCATCGCGGGTTAATCCCTCCGGAATCGCCGCCTTCGCTTTCCAAACTCTTAAGGAGATCGCTCCGTTGTTAAAAAAAAAAATAAAAATAAAAAAAAATAAAAAATCCCGATTTTTTTTTTAAAGCCACTCTTCGCCCCCTCCCCCAAAAAAGAAGCAACCGGGAAGTAAAGCGCTCACCTCGGTCTTGCTGCTGTATTTCAGGCCCGAGACTTTCGTTTTGGCCCCCGAAGGTGGGCGATAAATATTCATATTTCCTTCGGGTTAGGAGGGGGTCTTCATGTATCGATTAATCGCTTTTCGGGGGGGAGTGTCCCAGAGGACGGCGGGGGCTGGTGGTGAGTGATGAGTCAAGAATCCCCAAAAGAAAAGAAAAGAAAAGTCCAACGACGGGCGCAAAGTTCTCCCCAACTTTGTCTCGCTTCCAGACGCAACTTCTGTTTGCCCTACAAAGCCAAGGGGGAAAACCCAGACGGGGGCTGATCCACACACATCCGGCGCTCGCGCTGCGGCTCCGAAAAGGAGGAGGGTTTCTGGTTTTCTTTTTTTCTTCTTTTCTTTTCCCTTCTTTCTCTCGCCTGCTTGAACTGGGTCGCGCGCTGGCTCGCTCGCTCGCTCGCTCTGCCTCCCTCGCCTTCCTGGATCGCCCTTTGAGCGCACAGGTGACCCGCCGGCGGGGCGTTGCTGCTGGCAGGTGAGGGGCGGGGAGTAATAGCCAATCAGAATAGAACTGGAAGGGACTTTGGAGGTCTTCTAGTCCAACCCCACCCCCTCGAGGAGGAGACCTGCAATCGATCAGTGGTGAATATACCTCATACTCCTTTCCTCCTCCTATTTTCCCAGGAACAATAGCAATAGCACTTAGACTTATATACCGCTTCATAGTGCTTTACAGCCCTCTCTAAGCGGTTTACACAGTCAGCATATTGCCAACAATCTGGGTCCTCATTTTACAGACCTGGGAAGGATGGAAAGCTGAATCAACCTTGAGCCTGGTGAGATTCGAACTGCCAAACTGCTGGCAGCTGGTGATCAGCAGAAGTAGCCTGCAGTACTGCACTCTAACCACTGCGTCACTCAGCTGGCTTTCAGGCCTAAGGCAGGACTAGAACGCAACACCAGCGCCTTAACCACTATACAAAACTGATTTAACTTCTCCGTAAGTTAATACATCTGCTGAGCTCGCGTGATTTGATGATGGTTTGAATAAACCACAAAGGATGGGATTCAGAGTCACAAAGTGAATGCAGGTATTTGGAAAAGCAGGTCATTTTAGAAATAAACTAATGGGATGGTGTACAAACCATCGTTGGAAGTGAGAGGAACCACACATTTCTAGCATGGATACTGATTTATTTGGGGTGGCAACGGTTTGCAGGGAGCACAGGCTTGTGTGTGTCCATCCGGAAGTGAACATTCATTGGGCTCACATACTGAAATAAACTACCATGGGGTTGGGTTGCGCCTTGGTCAACTCTTTAACTCTGACCAGTAAATAGGGATTACTTTATGCCTTGACACATTATGGGAATCTAGCCAAGTGTAGTTTATTTAATAAATTGGTGAGTGAGATCTCTGTTATTATTGGAGTAGGCTAAGGCAATGCGCTTCCAAAGGGAACTGATAGGAAAATACATGAGTGGAGAAAACATAGGTGGTTTTAAGCACTGGGCAGTCTTAGTAGAGCAAACAGTTGCAACCTTGAACTTTGATTCAGATAGGGAACACATTGGATGGGCAGGAAAACGGGTGCGCTTTCTGAAATGACTGGCTTCCAGAATTGAAGGTATCCATTCAACCCTGGGGGGGTTGAGAATTTGAGGAGTCGTAATCCTAGCATTTCTGCGAGGGACAGCCAACTCTGCTGTTGCCCTCTTGAGCAGTACTCTAGGGTTAAAAGAGCAATGAAGTAAAATAGTAATGAAAAAATATTCAGATAGGCAATGCTGAAAAATTTCTGCGAAATCACAAAGATGCCCAGAAAACGATCGGAGGGAGGGAGGGAGGGAAGGAAGGAGATGGATGGATGGATGGATGGCAGGCAGGCGATAGGTAGGTAGGTAGGTATAGAGATGATAGAGATAGATAGATAGATAGATAGATAGATGGATGGATGGATGGATGGATGGATGGATGGATGGATGGATGGATGGATGCAGGGAGGCAGGCAGGCAGGCAATAGGCAAGCAGGTAGGTAGGTATAGGATAGATAGATGATAGATAGAAGATAGATAGATAGATAGATAGATAGATAGATAGATAGATAGATAGATAGATAGATAGATAGATAGATAGATAGATAGATGCAGGCAATAGGTAGGTGGATGGATGGATGGATGGAGGGAGGGAGCGAGGGAGGGAGGGAGGGAGGGAGAGAGAGAGAGAGAGAGAGAGAGAGAGAGAGAGAGAGAGAGAGATTCTTTAGGAAAGTGAAATTAAAATATTAATTCACATCGCTGAAATTCACTGCAGATGTAGTTTAAAAAGTACCTAGACTATGGAGGAAAATAGTGTGTGAATGAAGTACCTGAATGAAAAGCAAAATATATATTAAAAATATGAAGAATAGCTTCAGCATCAAGAGGCATAATTAATGGGAAAGTTAGTCATATCCAAGGATTGTGTTTCCTAGCAATTTTACAGAATCACTGACCGGTGTATTTACTACAAGCTGTCTAGTAGGTCCATAGGATGTCCTACACTGTCTTTAGGTCATCCCAAGTATTCATTAAACAAGAGCATGTTGCTACCTGGAGGTCTAAAATCCAGTGAGAAAAATATCCAGCCAAGAAGGAAACACTGATGAGTAGAAGAGCGAGCCAGTCAACCAGACAAAAACAGTGGCCTAAGAAAGCTTGAAGAGAAACTATAATGAGAAGTTGACCTTCGTGGCTATCGGGGCAGAATTTGAATTAATTTGAATTAGAATATTGCTGGAAGGGACCTTGGAGGTCTTCTAGTCCATCCCGCTGCTCAAGCAGCTCCTATATCTCTTCTGCATCTCGAGCAAGAGAAATCCCAACTGCCGCAAATTGGTTTACCTTTTGTGGATCTTAAGATACCCTGTTCTATATAGGGTGTATGCAGACGGTGGAATGAGATGGTCCATTAAAGGACAATAAATGTCTGCTCATCCCTTTATTTCAAAGCCTGTGCATTCTTCCAGCGTTTATGAGGGATCTTTGGGGTGTATGGGGTGCTCAGGGAGGGGTAGCCCCTCTGGTGTAGGGGCATGTCGTGTCCTTTTACGGCAGCTCATTCTAGGGCACCTTTTAGGGCAACTCATTCACCTTTGGTCCCCACCTGTCACTCAGCTCTCACCTGTGGCTCCTAGCAGCTGTAGCATGCGCAGCAGCCACACCCCGGGCAACAGCTTCGACAGGCTGGCCAAACCAGGTTGAGAGTAGCCGTTGGGTCATCGACCTTCGGTGAGATAGGGACTTGTCTATCCTGAGCATGTGAAGACAGATTCCAGCGGACTGAGCGGATGAAATCTACTAGAATAGGACAACGGTCATGAAGGCGGTCTCTGCAAGCGATGTGGTACGCTAAGAGCATGGCAAGACACGAAAGACGCCCTGGTCAACCACTGCGCCCAGCCCATCTCCAACTGTCTCGACTCTTGTCCTGCTATTTGGAGCAAGATGGAATCTGGGAAGAGAGAGTGAGGCTGACTATGCACACCTCTCCCTCACTTTAATCCAATTCACGCGCAAGTCTTGACACCCTCCCCCCCCCCCCCCCGATTTGATAGATGTCAAGGTCCTCTTCGAACACGATGGACGAACATCATGAGGGATCTTTATGCTTTGAAAATTCTTTTAAACAAGTGCTTTGGATCTTGTGTGAACGCAGCACCTGTCGGCTGCCCGTTAAACAATGCATACACACCTTTTCGGACTTCAGGGCAAGGATGCAATAAGAGCTGCCTCGAGCAAATTATGTTAATGATTGATTCATAAAAAGCAATGGCATCTTTTTCCCCCCTCCTGGTCCTTGTAGACGCACAATTGAAGATGAGCACGTTTACCAGAACTGCTCTGGGCTCCTATAAGATCCAAAATACTTATTTCTGAATTATGTGCATTTTACTATACTGTTTGAATAAACATACAGAAAATGGCAGGTGTCTTCCAAATTCTACAATTCTCATTACTAGTTTTCAAACAAAGTGCCATTTTCAAACTCCGGTGTATTTTTTTGTTATGTTTTTCCAACTTTTCTGATCCTTGCACCCCAAAGTAGAAGCTAGATTTGGATTCCCATTTTTTGGCAATAAAGTACAATACACTTGATTAACATCTGATTTTAATGTCAGATGACATCGTAATAGCTAGCAACTCTCCGACTTAAAAAAACAAACAAACCAAGACCATGCAAAACTGTGAACATGGTATGCAAGAACTATCGTGGTTCATAGACGTGGCATTTTTCTCTTAGCAAAAATACAGACAAAATGTTAATTTCTGCGCTTAGTGTCAGTTTTGAAAAACGATAGCTTACAATAGAACAAAAAAGTTCAGGAAATATAGCTGAGCTGATAGCAGACGTTCGTTCACAAAGTTTGGTAATCTTTATTCAAAAAGCAATAAAAATCAACAGACTAAAGTGAGCAGGCAAGTGGTCATCAAACTCTGGGGTGATTCCAAGAAGCGATTTTCCCGTCCCATTAAGGCCACCAACATTTTTCAAAATGGGGTTTAGAGGGAACAAAAGAATTTAACTCTCGGCTTTATTCACAACTAGCTCATCTACGTATGAGATTTTCTTGTGCAATCTGGTGCAGGCGAGAGAAACATCTGCACACAGAAAGGAAAGACCATTAACCCAAAGTGGTGTCAGATCTCAAAAAACAATCATAAATGTACACAGAACAGACAAAAACATTGGGAACAAACAATAACAATCCAGATTGCAGAAAGTCCAATCCAGTGTCCACTACTCCCAACACTCCCTTTCTTCTTGTCTTACTCAGAATCCCTTGTAGAAACATATATTCCCACCAACACGAGCCAATAATTCAAAGAGACTCTTCATCACTCAAAATTCAATGTGGATTTCACTAGCGTGCTACACTAGCTGGGCTTGTACGGGTGGGTCTGCCTATTCAGAACCCAAGAGACCACCGGAGAAGCTTCTAGTTACATCGGGAACCAACCTGCACATTGCCAAGTCCCACCTGAGCGAGACTTCACCCAGGTGAAAATGGCGTGAGAGAACTAGAGAATTCGTTGAAAAAAAGTATAATTCTGCTGACACTTTCACGGCTGATCCTGGATCTGTTTTGGAGAGGGGGCTGCTGTGACAACTACAGTGGATACCGCTTTTGTAGTGCCAGAGACTGTTCCCGGCTGGAGATGGGAGGCTGGAACGGTCTGAATCCGCACCTGTACAGAACAGGACAATGAGATTACAAATCTCCCACACACTGCAGAAAATATCAATACTAGCAAATGGCAATAGTACTTAGACTTACCGTATTTTTCGGACTATGAGACGCATCGGTGTATAAGACGCACCAAGATTTCAAAGAGGTAAGAAAGAAAAAGAAGTTTTTGTCCTCCCTGGCCCCCAGAACTCTGCAGGCCTCCCAAACCCTCTACGCGCCCCATTTTTGCGAAAAATGCGCCCATTTTTTGCAAAAATGGGGCATGGGGGTGGGGCTTCGGGAGCCCCAAAATGGCTGTATTCAGTGTATAAGACGCACCAATATTTCCACCCTCTTTTAGGGGGGGGAAGGTGCATCTTATACTCCAAAAAATACGGTATATAAGGCTTCACAGTGCTTTACAGCCCTCGCTAAGCGGTTTACAGAGTCAGCATATTGCCCCCAACAATCTGGGTCCTCATTTTACCCACCTCGGAAGGATGGAACACTGAGTCAACCTTGTGGTCTAGAGGTGGAGCTCTTGCCTCACAATCAGGAGGTTGTGAGTTTGATCCTAGGCAGATGTAAGGGTCTCCTGCTTGGGCAGGGGGTTGGACTAGATGACCTGCAAGGTCCCTTCCAACTCTGTTAATCTGTTAAGATTCGAACTGCCAAATTGCAGGCAGCAGAAGTAGCCTGCAGTACTGCATTCTAACCACTGAGCCACTATGGCTCAAGGCATTAGGTCAGTGTTTCCCAACCTTGGCAACTTGAAGATGTCTGGACTTCAATTCCCAGAATTCCACAGCCAGCATTCACTGGCTGGGGAATTCTGGGAGTTGAAGTCCAGACATCTTCAAGTTGCCAAGGTTGGGAAACACTGCACTAGGCGGAAAGTCTGTGGTTAAACCAAATTTCTTACTGAAAGCTTGCCTCACCCATGCCCTTCAAATCCTCAACCTCTGACCGAAGCACTCTCTAAGTGCACAAATAAATAAATCACACCCAAAAAACCTAACTGCAACCGTCCAGGCGATGGTGGTGTTTCAAAGCCGAGCCGTGAAGGCATTGAATGGGGTTCCTTACCTGGGCAGCCTGTCCTTGTTGCTGCAGCTGTTGCAACTGCTGGGCAGTCAGGAAGCTCACTGGTTTGTTCCCAGCAATCAGCTTTGTTCCAGCTGGCATGGTGGTAAGGATGATATTCCGCCCCAACCCGCTAATGCTGTGGGAAGAAAGGCATCCAAAAGTCAGGTGGAGATTGGAGGCAGAAAGCGATAGACCAGTGATGGTTAACCTTTTTGGTGCCGAGTGCCCAAAGCGCGCACACGCACATGTGTGAACCCCAAAATGCAATGCAAGCCCCCCATGCATGCGCCCTGCCCCCCATGCATGCTCCCGCCTTCCCCCTCACCCATTTTTGGTTTCCAGGTTTGTCCAGGCCCAAAACGGGGCGTGGGGGACCTCACACGGCACCCCCGCGCCCCGTTTTGGCTTCCAGGTTGGTGCAGGTCTTCCAGGCCCAAAACAGGGTGCGGGAAGGGGTGCACGCACACGTGCGAACCCACAAAATGCAATGCGAGCACCCCCCGCACATGCGCGCGCACATCCCCTTGCAGGCACTCCGCCCCTGCGCATGCACGGCAGATACCCAAAGACCAGCTGGCCGGCGGGAGGTGCGCATGCACGGTGGAGCTGGGCTGGCGTGCCATAGGTTCGCCATGATGGCAATAGACTCTTTTGCACTAGGCTGGGCTTTTTGCATTAGTTACTGCAGCCTCCGGGTTCCAAATCGTTTACAAGAACGTCAGCAAGGATTCAATTTCACAGGGATGCCTCCCAAAGTTTTACCTAGCGAAGGCTGTTGTTTTTATCAAACTAGTACCATCTCTAGCAGGGAAGGAGTTGATGTTCACCTGCTTTAGGAAGAAACATCATTCCCCCTCTAGTAGTGCCTCTATCTTAAAGTTTGTGTTTCCAGGATCTCCGTTGAATTCTGCACATTTCACTATGAGGGCCGATTTGGTATAGGGGTTAAGCCTCCAGGCTAAAAACAAGGAAACGTAGGCATGAAAGCCGGCTGGGTGACATTGGGCCAATCATTAACAGATTAACAGAGTTGGAAGGGACCTTGCAGGTCATCTAGTCCAACCCCCTGCCCAAGCAGGAGACCCTGCATCTGCCTCTACCTAGGATTGAACTCACAACCTCCTGATTGTGAGGCAAGAGCTCCACCTCTAGGCCATTGCAGCTGGGTCTTAGCCCACAGCTCAGGCGACAGCCGGTGAGTCAATTCTTGTCACAACCAACAGAACAACGTTCAGTTGATCCCAAAACATGGACCTTGCATCTGTGGGGAAAAATGCTAGAGAAAAAATAATAATAATTCTGGACATTTCCCTGCAAAGGGAACTGTTTTATGGGGAAACACAGTTGCCATATAGCTGAAGGGGTGGACAGGGAATCCCCCTTGTGCTTTAAAGAGCTTGTGAAAAAATAACCAATTCAGTAATTAATTTTTCATTCTGAAAATGACACGTTCTGTGGAGCTGAGAACATTTCAATAGCTACAGAAGCAGGTTAGGATTTGAAAAATTTAGCGGGGATAGCCAAAGAAAGAAAGACGCTATGCAACATTCAATATCATTCAGATTTTTTTTTTAAGTACCAAACTGGACACTACTTAACCCAGGGGTTCCCAAACTTGGCAACTTTGTGGACTTCAACTCACAAGTCTTAAAGTTGCCAAGTTTGAAGACTTCTGACTTAACCCGTTGTACAGGCAGAGGTTTTGCTTTATAATGTTTTCAGCGGCTAAAAGAATTAGCACATTTCAGTCGCTTTCAATCCTCTCGTTGGATTTCCAGTGGCCTAATTACAGCCCTAAGAAATACATTACTGAAAAGATTCCCAATTCCTCCTGCATTACTCACTTGGCCCCAAGGTTGCCTTTGATGATGGGAGCAGTCACAACATTCTTGCCTTTCACAGGCTGGCTGATGACCGAGAGGGGCACGGTGATTCGGGTAGGCAGTTTCCCCTGGGCGAATAAATAACATGCAGAAATTATTTGTTATCATTTCTTCTGCCCTATAGAGATATCCAAATGTCTATAGAGAGTCTCAGTCATCCAGGTCATGGTTGTCCCAAAGGTGGTTTTTCGAGAGGCAACTGGACACAGGCTTCCGTTATGCAGACAGAAACAATCTGGGTTTTTTTTTAAATCAGGAAAGATTTCTTATAGCTGAGATTGTTAGAACCCTGTTCAAACGATTGGGTGTGTTAATATATGATTAAGCCACAAATAATTGTTATGTGTATATTGCTTTAAATGCATTGTGGATGATTACTATATAAGCAAGCAAGAGAGCATGCTCAATGTGGTTGATGGTTTATGGTTGGTGGTTGTGTTTGACGGTGTGTTCCGGATTGAAGACTCTCTGTGCTGCTTTACTGATAAGTAGATTACTTTATGGCTGTGTGAAATTGCTGTGAAGAAAAGAGTAACTATCTGTGATAGTATAGAATAGCTGTAATCTTTGTTTGTGAGTTAAAACAAAGATAGGCAAGAAGAAGAAACTTCGCATTGACTGAATAACTGTGTAGGACTTCCTATTTAACTTTGCTACTATTCAAGTAAAACTATTTTGTACATACTAAAGATATTCTGTCTATTGACTGAATAGCATTCATATCAAACTGCAACACCATTACTTCAACACATTTTGCTGTGTATGTGCTTAACAGCACAATAACTCCTTAACAGAGATCACCCTCTTTCCATATGGTCCTGCAAATGGGCAATGACGCTTCTGGTAGGGAGGGTTGACCCAGGGCCAATTCCTCCTCCTCCTCCCCGCTTTGAGCATTCCTGAAAGGGAAAGCTTGCAAAGATGGTTGAGCAGCACAGCCGCCCACAAACCAGCATGGCTATTCTCACCACCACAAGAATGGTGCAATTCTGAATTACAGGATCCAGATTTAAAAGTTGGGAAGCCTTTTATGTTCGCATCTTAATTGGTAGCACGTTGGTTTTTTTTTTTAAAGGATGGATCAGAGTGGTTGCAATGGGGCTCATTCATATGGTTCCTAGCAAAATATCCTTAGGCATCTCTCAGATAACTTGAATTAGCACTTATGTTCCCAAAGGTGTTTTTTTTCCAAGAGGCAACTGGACTTTCCGGGGTTTTTTTTTGAAGACGTTTCGCTTCTCATCCAAGAAGCTTCTTCAGCTCTTCAGAAGCTTCTTGGATGAGAAGCGAAACGTCTTCAAAGAAAAACCAGGAAGTCCAGTTGCCTCTTGAAAAAGCACCTTTGGGATAGATATCCAAAGGAAAGTGATACCCTCTTCCCCCTGCAAGCCCCCTTCCCCAAATTTTCTGCAAAAAAACCAAACAAACCATCGCAATACATATAATCCTTCCAGGCGTCACTTGTAAACAATTCCTAATTGACAGAAGAAACCAGAATAGCAACAAAGCGAATTATCTTCATTGCCGAGACCTTCCCATCTCGGGGAGTCTCTGGAAAATCAACGTTACTTACTGGCTGTGAGGTGGAAACCACTGTGGTGCTCACAGGAACCTGTCGCACAGTGGAGGTTCCTGGTCCTATAGATATGGGTGTTCCTGCCGCTGACACCACAGCGACTGCCTTGGAGACAGAAGCCGTCATGGTGGGCAGAGAAACAGCTGAGGAATGGCCAGCGCCAGGTATGCTGACTGAAGAAGAGGGCATATGCTTGGCGTGAGTGGCCACTGTAATTGTCTGGCCAGGTTTGGGAGGCATCACCCCCATGCCCTGCACAATCCTTATGGTGGCTGCTGGCTTGGCTTCTGAGGACGCTATTGTGGTCATGGCTTTGCCCTTGTGGTCTGCCATGGACATGCCCAAAGCAGGCATCAGTCGGAAGGCGGAACTGGCAGACTCCACTTTGGTTTTCAAGTCCGGTGTGACTTTGACCACGGTTGGTCCAGCAGGACTGGGTGAAGCAGAGGTGTTGGGTGTGCTGGTCCTGGCGGGAGAGTCCGAGGACTGGATGGGGCTTGAGGTCACACGCAAAGTGGCGCAGATGCCCTTCCCTGCAGGGCTGCTTCCGGCGCCGGCGGCCGTGCTGAAGAGATCTTGAGTCAGCTTGACGGTAGTGACTTGAGATTTGGCCAAGGTGGCCATCATATCGGGAGTGATGCGGAGAACTGTCTGCCCCTTGGCATCTGTGGTGATGGAGGACGGAGGCAGGCGCAGAACATCCTTGCCTTGAATACGGAAGTTGGATGTGGTAAGTGGGAGGCTGCTCCCAGTCTGGCTCTTCATGCCTAGCTGTCCAGTAATAGCCACCTGCAAAGCAAAACAGACATTGAGCTGAACTTCTGTTTTAAAAAACACTGGTCGTTTTGTGTGTAGCCATGCCAGCAATGCTGGTTATATTTTGCGTGTGTAGCCATGCCAACGGAACAGGGCTGGTAGGCCAAAAGTGATATGGAAAGTGCCTTTCAGTTATTAAAATTGCTAAAATTAGACCAACACCTTACAGCTGTGGCCAGGGGAGCCTTTGCACAGGTTCCCCTGGTGCACCAATTGCGACCATACTTGGAGGAGGCTCTACTCACGGTCACTCATGCCCTTGTCACCTCCCGATTGGACTACTGTAATGCGCTCTACATGGGGCTACCCTTGAAGAGTATTCGGAGACTACAATGGTGCAAAATGCGGCTGCGCGTGCTGTGGTGGGTGTTTCAAGATACACCCACATAACACCTATACTCTGCCAGTTGCATTGGCTGCCCATTGGTCTCCGGGTACAATTCAAGGTGTTGATCATCATCTTTAAAGCCCTACATGGCTTAGGACCAGGTTACCTCCGGGACCGCATCCTACCTCATACTTCCCTTCGAATGGTCAGGTCCCACAGAGTGGGTCTCCTCCAGGTCCCGTCAGCCAAACAATGCCGACTGGCTGGGCCTAGGGGGAGGGCCTTCTCTGTGGGGGCCCCTGTTCTCTGGAACCAACTCCCCCCACAGATCCGAATCATCCCCACCTTGCTGGCCATCCGAAAAGCCATTAAGACACGGCTCTTCCTGCAGGTGGGGTGAGTTGAGACGATCTTATATCTGAGGTCTCCCCCAGGTATGCATGGTGTTGTGTTGTCTTTTTTTAACTTTTAAAAAATTGTTTTTAATGATTTTATTGTTTGGTGTTCTTTAAAATGCTGTACGCCACCCTGAGTCCTTAGGGAGTAGGGCGGCATAGAAGAATGAATGAATGAATGAATGAATGAATGAATAAATAAATAAAAACAAACCTTGAGGTCTTTAAAAACCAGGCACATTAATGGGCAACAGGATCATCCCTACAAGGCTGAGTATCCTCCTGAGATCTATTTCCTAGTTTATAACACAGCTGCCAGAAGCTTGAATTTTCTCTTCCATTCTACCATCTCCTTCCTTTTGAGCCATGACTGTGAGGAGGACATGGAGCTATATGCTTTTATTTGAATAAATTTAAGCGCTTAATAAATCAGGCGTGGTTGGTGAATTTCCTAGGGGCACATAGTTAGAAGTAAAATACCTGCAGTGATTCCTTAGCAGAGTGCAGATCCTCACCTGTTTAATGATATTTTGGCCAGCAACGTTCTGGAGGACAGTAGTGGACGAGGAGGAAGATGATAAAGAGGCAGAGGAGGACAACGGAGTGGTGGAAGGGTTGGGCACTGCACTGTTCGGAGAACTATTTGCTGGCTTGGGGATGGGAGTAGGTGTTGCAGGAATCCCTGTCCCAGTGACCTTGGCTGCTCCAGTTACAGCAACAGTTGTCCTCTGGACTTGGACTGGGCTGGGCTGAGCTTTCACTGGAACAGTCATGACAGCCTGAGGGGGGAGAAGAAGTCATGATCATAAGAATTTGCATAGCACCTAAATGCCATTCCTTTCTGTTTTAGATTGCTCCACATGAACAAAAATTTCAAGGTAGCCGTCACTCTTACCCCAAATCACTTTTGGAAATACAGAAATATGGACATTCTTGTCAGGCCTCCTTGCTAATCCAATATGCACTTGGACTCTGGGAAAGCATATCTGGGATACCCCCACAGAGCGTAGCCCCGGGTGGCGGATTGTAACGGCGGGTTGGAGGGAATCAAATACATCAACAGGCCAAGTGAGTGGCAGCTGGCTCATCAGTATCAAGTGAAGGCGGAGGCCATATTGGTCAGAACGGCTATAGAAGAACAGCAGACGGTATGGTGGCAGCCACTTGAACAACGTGTGCACAGCGGTGTAGAAAGCAAAGGGAAGACTACTACACTACATATTTCCCAGGAAAATCATTTTTATTAGGCAAAACCTAATAATGGCCCCAAGTATGGGCACCCCTTAAATGGGGCAGGGGTGCTAAGAATCTCCCTGTCCGCTAGAAGCATGATAAACCTAAAACTACGAATTGGAACGTAGAATCTGAGAAGCTTATATGAATGTCAGATAGGAATTTTCCTATCAAGAGGCGATTTAGAATCTTGCTTCCCTGAAGTCATTCGTACTTAGAAAATAAAACCAAGATTCAATTCTAATTAACAAAATGTTATTTTAGTACAAAAGTAACAAAAGAATAAACCCTTAATAAGCTACATCTTCTCAGCTAAGTATTTCACGTCTGCCTCGGGCGAGGCATCGAAGAAGAAGGGAAGTGGGAGGCATAACTCCTGGAATGCACGCATGCGTAGTAGAACATATCACATGTCTGCTTGATTAGAAATACAATAAATACAAAAATAGTAGAGATGCACAACTGGCAATTATTCACATCGTGACAATGAATCTGGGAAAATACACAACACTATCCAAGAAATGTCCAAATACAATAGGATCGCCAACGTCTGATGACGGTTATGGCACAAGATGAAGATACACTTGGAACAATTCTTCTGTTTCGTGACTTACTTGAGGAAACAAGTAGCACATCTAAGGGATGACTGGAGTCCATGACTCACTTCCTTCGTTCCCCCCCCCCCCCAATTCAGCTAATGTAACTGAATTCAGACAGATAGACCCACACATACTCAGTTTTCTTTTTTTAGCAACGCAAATGATGCAGCACAGACAACACAAACGGCTCACATTCTGTAAAGGAAGTTGTTCCTCCTAGTTGTTCCTCTGCTTTGGGGGATCTATTGGCTGGTAACAACATTTAAATTGTTCAGAGGCTGAAGATCTATCTCCCATCTTTCCCCATGTATGATCTAGACCAGTATTTCTGAACCTTAGCAACTTTTAAGTTGTGTGGATGTCAATTCCCAGAATTCCCCAGCCAGTCTTATTGGCTGGCTGGGGAATTCTAAGAATTGAAGGGTACACATCTTAAAATTGCCAGGGTTGAGAATCACTGGTCTGGACATTCAAAAACCACAAGGTTTAAGAATGAGTCCCATTTCTCTACCAAAGGGAATGGAAAGAGAAGTCTATCCATGAAAAACATGGGTTAAAGAAGGCTAAAATAAGATGGAATTTCTTCAAACAGAAGTTAAGAACTCTCCTGTCTCCAGATAACTTGCTAATCCCAAGCAAAAGTATTTTGATTTTCTCAGCAAGAAGATCCAGCAAAGATTTCGTGAAAAAGGAAGTCTCTATGGCCATGAGGGCGAACTGGTGGCACACGTGCCACGGGTGGAACACGGAGCCATATCTGCCGGCATGCAAGCTGTTACCCTAGTTCAGCTCCAGTATGCATGTGTGCACCGGCCAGCTGATTTTCGGCTCGCGCAGAGGCTCTGGGAGGGCGTTTTCAGCCTCCAGAGGGCCTCCGGAGGGGCGGAGGAGGCGTTTTCTCCCTCCCCAGGCTCCAAAAAAGCCTCTGGAGCCTGGGGATGGCGAAAAATGGGCCTACTGGGCCCACCGGAAGTTGGGAAACAGGGGAGGTGGGGTCGTGCGCGCATGCATGGGGCGGGGCAGCGGGGGGGATCGCACGCACATGCACAGGGGGGCGTGAGCAGCATTAAATTATGGGTGTGGGCATGGTTTTAAATTATAGTTTTGGCACCCGAGGTAAAAAAGGTTCACCATCACTGCTCTATGGTGTCATTTAGGGACTTAAGTTTTTACACAGGAAGCACCCGGACTTGTTCCCCTTTTCTGCAGGCACTAGTAAAGGGGTAGTAATTTATTTAGATACCTTAGCTCCGATGCATTGAATTATACTGTGTGCAACTGCTATTCAAAGATGTAAAATTACAGAGGTGGGTCTACATTCAGTAGTGATGGAGAGATCACCTGGGAGGAAGATTACTAACACCTGTGCTCATTCCCACGTGTTACTCACCTGAGAGAATACTTTGCTTTGCACAGAAGTGGAAGGAACCCGGATCTGAGGGACGGATGCTAGAGATGGCTGTTGTTGTGCTACCACCTGGGCCGGCTGAGACAGAGGGGGGAGGCTAGTCTGAGCTGCAACTACTCGGACCTGAGGAAGGCCTGAGGAAGTGGTGTGGCTAGCTATCCGCGGGGTTGGCAGCTGAGATCCAGGCTGAGCCTGAGTGCTCTGTGTGGTCGAGAGCAACGTCCCAAGCTGGGGCATGGTGGGAGAAGATACCAAAAGGATGCTATGCAACAATGAAACAAAAGAAAAAAATCCTCATGAGTATATATATTAAAAAAAGAGAGACCCTTAGAACACAGAGTTTCAACTGGATCAAGTGCTCAAAACACAGTGATACAACACAGGCCCTTCTTTTCTCAAAAAAACAACAACTAATAGTTCAAAGAACAATTTATCATTTGAAACACTACTTAAAAGACATTTCCCCAAATTGCTTGGAAAGCCTGCCAATATTTCTACATTCTTCAAACAAACCAGACCACTTGACTCAACAACGTTTTTCCAAACAGTTCCTACTCTTACGTCACCTGCTATGCTCTGGAGCAAGCAGGGGTGTCAAACTGGATGTTTTTGAGGGCCGGATCAGCATTGTAGTTCTCTGGGGGCCGGCGGGGGTGGGTGGGGCAGGAGGGGGGTGGGGAGATGGAACGGATGCCTCCTGCAGCACTCTGCAGGCCAAAACAGGTGCGGGGGGCCGCACACAGCCCACTCTGCCCCATTTTCGGCTTCAACTGCCTCCTGCAGCACTTTACAGTCAAAAAAGGGGCATGGGGGAAGCCTCTGCGCCTCACTTTCACCCTCCATTGCCTCCTGCAGCACTCTGCTGGCCGAAAACGGGCCCCGCGGAGCCCCCATGCGGCCCGTTTTCAGCCTCCCCGGCCTCCAGCAGCACTCTGCCGGCCAAAAACGGACTGCACAGAGGCCTCACGGGTCCTGCCCACGGCCCATTTTTGGCTGGAGGCCGGGGAGGCTGAAAATGGACCGTGGGGGGGACGCACAAAGTCCGTTTTAGCCGGCAGAGGTACCACAGGCCGGTCCTTTGATATTTCCAGGCCGGCCCCATGGGCCTTGAGTTTGATACTCCTGCCCTGGAGGAATCACTTGTAGAAGATTGTAACCAAGAAACCTGGCACCGTTGGTTATATTTTCCCTCCTTTTTGTAGGTTTAAACCATTTAGCACCCTCTCTAATCCCTACCGCTGCCTTATCCTTATTCTGCCTGGAGAGATTTCCAACCCGCTCCAACTTTTTATTAAGATGTACAAGAGAATTACCTCTGGCTGGATTTTGCTGACTCTGTTGCAACGCAAGACAAACTCTTGCTGACCACAGAGACAGGAGGGGGTGAAATAGACATCGCTGGCAAAGGGAGTGCGGCAGGCGTCACTGGAGTTACCGGGGTTGGCGGCATGCTGGAATCGCTAATGCTCAGCTGGCTGGGCTCGGAGATGCCGGTGGTCACCCCTTTCGACGAACTCTCCTTGGTGCTAGATTTCTACAATGTCAAGAAAGGAACTTATTTCCTTGGAATACCCCCCCCACACACACATACATACACATCAGGGGTGAAATGCTCCCAGTTCACTTTTACCTGTCTGTTGTTAGAGAGCCAATCGTGCAGGCAGCGCGACGCTCCGCCCACCTGCCGGGACACCGCCATTTGAGTTCTTTCATCCTCTGCGCATGCACAGAACGCATGCGCAGAGGGTAAAAGAACTCAAATGGTGGTGTCCCGGTGGGTGGGAAGAGCATCGCGCTGCCTGCGCAATCGGCTCTCCGGTGACAGACAGGTAAAAGCGAACCGGGAGCATTTCACTGGTGATACACATACTGCATTCACCTCTGACAATCTGGACAAGTTCACATGATGAAAGAAGACCACCAGATCTTCTAAAAACAGTCTGCATTTCAAGGATACAGCAAATACTTTGTATTTAAAATGCCTGCCATGCAACCCTGGACAATTTCAGATGGAATTGAGAAGACCAAGAAAGCTGCCGCTGATCATTACAGGCAGAGCTCCACTAGATGAGCAGACTCAGTCTTTATGAGCTGCCTATGCGCAGGTTTGAGAGGAGGAACAAAACACAAGCAGCAACGCCTCTAGGCAGTGAAAAGGCAACAATTGCTGAAAACAATCACAGCTTTCTATCCTTAGCCTATTGTTTATCATGAACAGGTTTTTCACTGGCTGTTTTGCACATAATATTTGACTGCTACTTACCACATTATTCATGAGAGAAGTAAGATACAATAATCCCATTTATGTCCCCACCAATTCATATATTTGAATGAACAATCTGTGGCTTCCATTTTTATTGCCCACCCCTTGTCCTAAGTAGCTCAGGAGTAACTCAAAAAGTCTCGCTTTTACTTTTATTTAAATGCAATTACTGAGATTGATACTAACCAGGGATGGGATCCTACCGGTGCGGTCCAGTGCGGAGCTCCGGTAGGGACCCACCGATACCCCAATATGCGTGCGACTGCTCCGGTACCGTCTCCAATGGGCAGTTGCGTGCGTCGCCATCTCTTTTTCGTGAATTCTTGGGCAATTTTGCTTCTGCGCATGCGCAGAAGCAAAATCGCGCCGAAATCTCGCGAGGGGACGTGCGCGCAAGAGAGATTTCAGTGAGATTTTGCTTCTGCGCATGCGCGGAAGTAAAATCACGCCAAAATCTCGCACGCGCGCGCGTCCCCTCGCGAGATTTCAGCGCGATTTTGCTTCCGCACATGCGCAGAAGCAAAATCGCGCAAGGGGGCGTGCACGCGTAGCGTGCGTGCGCACAAAGCATGAAGGACCGCGGAGCAGCGCACCGGTCTGGGTAAGTGAGCATCTCACCCGATACTAACGATGATGGGAGTTTTTTTCTATGACTTTACCTATGTTTCAAATAAAGTCTGTGAGGGAACACAGACTCATTAGAATTCTCTTCTACTGCAGACTCCTCTTCCTGAAATTAGAAGTGGTCCAACACATTTGAGAATACAAACTAGTTTGTAGCCAGAATTAGACAGGATATGGCCAAAGATACCTCTACCCAAGGGTAGGGCGGTAAATAATTCTTCTGAAAATTTTTGCCCCAAAGACTACGCTTGGCAACTTACTGTCTTTGCAGGAGGCTTTGGCTTCTGCTGAAGAGCCTTCTTGGCCTTGGCTGCAGCTGCCTGCGCTTGATGAATCCGCTCTGGAAGGAAAGAATCAGCAGCAGTTGTCAAACAGATGCTGAGAGAGAGAGACACGCACACCTAGGCAGTCCTTTCCTTAAAAAATACACTTGTGATTCCAAGAATTCCCACTCTGCCGGGTGACATCATTTGCCAGCCTAGAACAGGTGAGTCATACATGAAAATTGCTAACGTTCTAAAGGCACTTTCTTGCTGCCCTTTGAAATCCCATTCCTATAGGCAGCTTTTTATAAATCTTTCACTTTAAATTGTGAATATGAGCAAGCAATGGCTATTCAAAGAGAAGAAGAGGAAAATTGGGGGTATCCTCTTAGCAATGGCAAAATTTATAGTAAACAGGGCAAAACATGTTTGGGAGGGAGGGAGGAAGGAACGAGCCAAGGTGGCACAGTGGTTAAAGTGCAGCATTGCAGGCTACTTCAGCTGACTGCTAGTTCAGCAGTTCAGCTGTTCAAATCTCACCGGCTCAAGGTTGACTCAGCCTTCCAGCCTTCTGAGGTCGGTAAATGAGGACCCAGATTGTTGGGGGCAAGATGCTGAACTCTGTAAACCACTTAGAGCGGGCTGTAAAGCTCTATGAAGCGGTATATAAGTCTAAGTACTATTGCTATTATACAATGTTTATATATGGGGTACCATATAACATGAATTGACTCAGTAATGGGTTGCAAATCCCGTTGCTACTGGTTCGCACGCGTGCTGACGCTTCTGTGCATGCGCAGAAGCGTCCGGGGTGGGTAGCCGGAGCCTCCCGCCGCCACCGCTACCGGTTCATAGATCCGGGCCATACCGGTAGCAACCCACCGCTGAATTGACTATATACTGACATCCATGGTCCATCTGAGGAACCAAAGACTTTCTCTAGGGTAAAGAGCAGCAGACAGCTATTTCCCTCTTTTATTTCTATAATGCAATGAGTGTGTTACATAAGAAGATGGATTCAGGGCTGACTTCATGTTTGCAACAAACTGACAGCATTGCAATGAACTAAACGCTGTTAGATCCCTCCAGACAATACCTACCAAACTCCTCTTCGCTCCTGTCTCGGTGTAGATATATCCATAGTTTGTGCCCAATATCGTATTTTACACAGGGGTCTTTCTCATAGTGCAATCGATCTAAAGCACCACTCACCACAGTGTTAACCTAAGAAAAGGAATCACCGTGAAATTAAGGGCTGCAATGTAGAAACCAGCTATCAGTGACTTATGGAAGTGCAGAAAAGAATGTTTTTGAGGGATGAGAAATATGCCCCACAAGTAGGAACTGGAAACCCCAAACCATTCGAAACTAAGAGGCAAGATGGATGAAAAACACACATAAAATTCTCTGGATATTCAGATCTACAGAAAATGTCCCTTGTTAATATCTACATTTTTTAAATTGCTGCTTCAGTTCTAATAAAACCCAGTTGCAGTAGTGTAACCTATCTCCCTGCATGTTATCACTTCTAGTCTGTGCAATAATCAAAAACTTATAAAACATTAGCTAATCTGCAGCTCTACTCATATTCTACTAAAACTATAGCCTTTAAAAATGGTTCCGATGCATTGCTATTTTCGGTTGGAACAAACACACACGTTTATGGGGATTCTGAGACACTAGTAAGGTGGCTTGAACACGTACGGCTTACCTGAGCACCGGTGACATCAGGAGCAAGAAACTGGGAGTCCTTCAGAAGCTCGCAAATTTCAGCACGAGTTCCCTCTCCGTTTGGAAGACGGGCTGCAGCATCCCGAACTGAGACAGCAAGAAAAGACCAAGCAATAGCAATAGCACTTAGACTTATATACCGCTTCATAGTGCTTTACAGCCCTCTTTAAGCGGTTTACAGAGTTCAGCATATTTTCCCCAACAATCTGGGTCCTCATTTTACCCACCTCAGAAGGATGGAAGGCTGAGTCAACCTTGAGCTCATCAGAATTGAACTCCTGGCAATTGGCAGAATTAGCCTGCAACACTGCATTCTAACCACTGGGAAGGAAGGAAGGAAGGAAGGAAGGAAGGAAGGAAGGAAGGAAGGAAGGAAGGAAGGAAGGAAGGAAGGAAGGAAGGAAGGAAGGAAGGAAGGAAGATAACAATAGCACTTAGACTTATATACCGCTTCATAGTGCTTTACAGCCCTCTCTAAGCGGTTTACAGAGTTCAGCATATTGCCCCCAACAATCTGGGTCCTCATTTTACCCACCTCGGAAGGATGGAAGGCTGAGTCAACCTTGAGCCGGTGAGATTTGAACAGCTGAACTGCTGAACTAGCAGTCAGTTAAGGAAGGAAGGAAGGAAGGAAGGAAGGAAGGAAGAAGAGGAGAAGAAAAGGGGGAGCATTTATTTATTTATTTATTTGTTTATTTATTTGTGAGATTTATATACCGCCTCATAGTGCAAGCACTCTCTAAGCGGTTTACACCATTAAGCAATGTATATTTTACATTGCCCCCAACAATCTGGGTCCTCATTTTACCCACCTCGGAAGGATGGAAGGCTGAGTCAACCTTGAGCCTGGTGAGATTTGAACAGCTGAACTGCTGAACTAGCAGTTCAGGTTGCAGTGCTGCTTTTAACCACTGCGCCACCTCACCTCGGCAATCAGGGTCCCGATAGAATCCAGTACTGAAGTAGTAACTCTCGAGCTATTCTTGTCCCATTTATTTGAAGGCTTTCCCAATTCAGCTTGGGACTTAGTTTTTCTCCTTTCCCCTAAAGAAATTTTGCAGGCAGCCCTCTTGTTATGCAGACAATCCAGATTCCAAGAATAACCCTGTATTGTTTCTCTTTCATCTTCGGTTACGATCTCCACTTATAGCTTCCTTCTCTACATGCTTCTCCATTCCTTCAAATGCAAATATATGACCTGTTTCCTATAAAAAGACCGAAATCTTCCTATTTGGCGGCTAAGAAGGGATTTCCCCCGCTTTCAAGCCGCCTAAGGCTACACACTAATGTGACACAAGAGGATGAATCTCTTTTATGTTCCTTCTTTTGTTGTCTGTTGTTTAGGAGCCAGTGAATCCTGGCAGACAAAATTATTTCTGGATTATCCTTTCTACAACACAGAGCAAGGTTTGATGCCTGAAACCTTCAGTCCCCAAAAGCTATGTTGGAAAAGACCTTTGTTTAAGGCACTGAAGAGCTACTGCCAGGTAGAGCAAATAATAGCTATATGTACAAATACAGATAGTCCTCGATTTATGACTGTAATGGAACCTGCCAATTACATCCATAGGTTGTAAAGGTGTCACTTACACGACTGTCCCTATTTTACAACTTTTGCATCAGTTGTTAAGCAAGCCATTTGATTTTTTTCCCCAAGATTTTTATTTTTTTAACATTATTCACATAAACATCAATATATATATATACCATATTATCAAAAATTAACATAAATTTTATATTGTATATCCAGTAACATTACTAAAATGCCTATCTATCCTCCATATCAAATCCAATCACTCCCTTCCCTCTATCCTTCTCCCCTCCTTCTACTTTCTTCCTCCTTCTCTCCCCTCTCCTACTACCCCTTCTTCCATCTATCTCCTTCTCACTCTTACCTTCCTTCTCCTCCTCTACCTACATTCTTCCTTCTTTTCTCCTATCTACTACTTCCTCTTCCTCCTTCTTCTCCTTTCCTGAGTGTGTTCATTTTTAATCTCTTTTAAAAGATAGACAGGCAATACATCTCCTCAGCTTACATTTTAAATTGTTATTTCCGAATCTGTTAAAAGTCTATTTCAAATTAATTATTTCTAGGTATATTTTTATAGTACTATACTGCTACCTCCTTATCCATATACCGTATTTTTTGGAGTATAAGACGCACCTTTTTCCTCCCTAAAAGTGGCTGAAATTTTGGGTGTGTCTTATACACCGAATGTAGCTTTTTTTTCCAGCCCTAACTAGGTGCTAACAGATCTTCCCAGCTCTTACCTTGCAGGCTTTTTCATTGTTACTCTCTCCAAAGAATGTTTTTCCAGCCCTAAGTCTTTGCAGGGTTTTTTTCATTGCTCTACTTGCTCCGAATAAGTTTTTTTCTAGCCCTAACTAGGTGCTAATGATCTTCCCAGCTCTTACTGGCTTGCAGGCTCTTTCATTGTTACTCTCTCCGAAGAAGGTTTTTTTAAGTCCTAACCAGGGGATAAAATAATGTGCTGAAGCTGACCAGACTAAGGACGCTAGCCAGATGAATACCTGGTAGGCAGATTGTTTTCCTCTATTTTCCTCCCCAAAAACTAAGGTGCGTCTTATACTCCGAAAAATACGGTACCTTTTGTCATCTGGGTTATTTGATTTTTATGGGACAATTTTGCCGATAATTAGAAGTAAATACCAGTTTTCAGCAAGCAATGTTGTAAAATGTGGTCTTGTGATTATGGGATACTGCAAATGGCCCAAAGTGTGAACTGGTTGTCAAGAACTCAAATGCGTTCATTTGATCATGGGGGGAGGGGATCAACATTTCAGAACTGGGTTCTAAGTATCCCTAGGGAGGTCCATCATATCTGTGAACAGTCGCTAAGCGCCCGGTTATACGTTGAGGACTACCTGTAGCCTGTCTCTCTATGCAGCAGCATTAAATATCTGGCTTTCCTCTGGAACTTTCTTAAAGCTATGAGACTGCTCTGCACTGGCTATGTTCATCTCGCTATCTTCTCTGTGCTGATTTCAAAAATTTAACTTGGAACCATAATGTATCGAGAATCTTTTTATTCTACCTTTCAACGGATAATTTTCAAGATGGGCTTTACAACGTAGTTTAAAACTAGAAACAAATTCAATTCTACCCTGCTATGTTATCGCTCATTTCCTCCTACTGCAAAATTCATTGAGTCCATATGGAAACTCTCTCTCTCTCTCTCTCTCTCTCTCTCTCTCTCTCACACACACACTCACTCACTCACTCACTCACTCACACACAAACAACTTACCAAGAGACAATATGGTGACATATGCAGGTCTATCTGATCGCAACAGAGAATGTTCCCGGGGTTTGTTTAGAGAAGTTTCCTTATCAAAGACTCCTTTCACGGGGCCCACCACTGACTCAAAGCCATGCATACAGAAGGTAAAAGCTTTGTGAGGTTGGCTGTATCGATAGCGTTCCTGCAGACAATAAAAGGATGAAGGACACCCAAGTAAGAGATTCACAAGAGACGAAGACAGCAGAGCAATGTGGGTGGATGAATGGATGGATGGACAGACTGACAGATGTGTGTGCGCGCACGCACATTCAAAATGTTGATCCCATTAATCCAGCGGTTCTCAACCTGGGGGTCGCGACCCCTTTGGGGGTTGAACAACCCTTTCACAGGGGTCGGGAGACTTTGCCAGGATGCCGCCATTTGGGTTCTTTTACCCTCTGCACATGCGCAGAGGGTAAAGGAACCCAAATGGTGGCGGCGGGGGCTGCAACGGCGGGGTGGGGCGCAGTGGGGGCGTGGAGGCAGGGCGTGGGTCGCGGCATTAGGAAGGTTGAGAACCATTGCATTAATCGGAGGAAAATTGAACAGAGGCAGAGCAATGGCGCAGTAGTTCTTAAACTGGGGGTAATTGGGGTATATTCTGGAGATAACGGAGCAATTTATGATTGCTTGTCTGTGACTCAAAGACCTCTTTTGGACTGTTGCTATCAAGATGCTTGTGCAAAGCCAGAGAGACCAGTTTTATCGTAGGGGAAATGATGTTATTGGAGACTGGGAAAAGGGGTGAAATCACTTAAGAATCGTTGCAATGGTACCTGCCTACTGCAGCTTTTTCCTTAAGGGTCTGAGGCTGAATCCTTGCTCACCTTACCTGTTCCTGGAAAACGTGTTTCTCTTCTCGAGTGCTAGGCCGGACTATATAGTCTGTCCTTCTGAAACAGACAACAGTGTGAGACTCAATGATCAGAATGACTATAGGTAGCTCTCAACTTGTGACCATCATTGAGCCCAGAATTACAGTTGTTAAGTCATGCGGATTGTAAAGCGGATCACCATGTGATCACACCCAATTTAACAACCTTGTTTGTGGCAGTTGTTAAGTGAATCACTGTGGCTATTAAGCGAACACTGTGGTCATTAAGCAAATCCATTGTCTGCAATGGGCATTTTTTGCAGGAAACTGGAAGTAAACACACACAAAAATAATAATTATAAATCAGTCACGTGACCACAAGACACGGCAATCGGCCATAAATGTGGGACGGTTGCTGAGTGTCCAAAATGCAATCACTGTATTTTTCGGAGTATAAGACGCACCGGAGTATAAGACGCACCTTAGTTTTTGGGGAGGAAAATAGGGGAAAACAATCTGCCTACCAGGTATTCATCTGGCTAGTGTCCTTAGTCTGGTCAGCTTCAGCACATTATTTTACCCCCTGGTTAGGACTTAAAAAAACCTTCTTCGGAGAGAGTAACAATGAAAGAGCCTGCAAGCCAGTAAGAGCTGGGAAGATAGTTAGCACCTGGTTAGGGCTAGAAAAAAACTTTTTCGGAGCAAGTAGAGCAATGAAAAAAAACCCTGAAAAGACTTAGGGCTGGAAAAACATTCTTCTGAGAGAGTAACAATGAAAGAGCCTGCAAGCCAGTAAGAGCTGGGAAGATCGTTAGCACCTAGTTAGGGCTGGAAAAAAAGCTCTGAAAAAGCTACATTCGGTGTATAAGACGCACCCAAATTTTCAGCCACTTTTAGGGAGGAAAAAGGTGCGTCTTATACTCCAAAAAATACGGTATGTGACTGTTGGGGGGGAAGTCACTGGAAGTTTGTATCGGGATCATAACTAGACCTTAACTTCAAATGATCACTTAGTGACCGGTCATAAGTTGAGGACTAGCTGTACAGAGAAACTCAGAACAAGTGACAGCAAATAATGATGAGAAAGAATAAGGGGTGGGTTTTTTTGGCAGCTGTGCTGGCCACCTTGTTAAAACTAATATGAATCAAAAAAAGTTGATGAAAGTCAGAGAAAATAATTGGGAATATATGTGAGCCAATTTGAGGAAAGCCAGAAACCAATTTTGAGCATTATGAATACAGGAGCGCCTATCATTTTCAAGCGCCTCTGATAAGAGGGAAAATTTTATTTAGACGCTTCACTGATTAATAAATGCAAAGGATATAATTCTAAATTATTCTTAGTCTACTAGACATCTGTGCTCCGTGTATGCTGGGTTGTGAATTAACATAATTTTAGAAAATCATTCATCAATAAACAGAAAAGATAATTAATATTGTTCTAGTTCTTTGAATGGTTTAAAATTTATTTTTACTTTTGCATGCCAAATGTACCGTATTTTTCGGAGTATAAGACGCACCTTCCCCCCCCCCCCTAAAAGAGGGTGGAAATGTTGGTGCATCTTATACATCAAATACAGTCATTTTTGGCCTCCCGAAGCCCTGCCCCCGTGTCCCATTTTTGCAAAAAATGGGCCCTTTTTCGCAAAAACGGGGTGCGCAGAGGGTTTGGAAGGCCTGCAGAGTGCTTCTGGGGGCTGGGGGAAGGCAAAAACGCCATTTTTGCAAAAAACAGGTGGGAAATGGCCCTTTTTTTTGCAAAAACGGGGGCATTTTTGCCTTCCCCCAGCCCCCAGAAGCACTCTGCAGACCTCCCAAACCCTCTTCGCGCCCCTTTTTGCAAAAACTGGCCCATTTTTCACCCGTTTTTACAAAAAACGGATCGCGAAGAGGGTTTGGGAGGCCTGCAGAGTGTGCCTAAAGGCTGGGGAGGACAAAAACTTTTTTTTCTTACTTACCTATTTGAAATCTTGGTGCATCTTATACACCGGTGCGTCTTATAGTCCGAAAAATATCTAAGTATTTTTCTAATACTTAGAATTAGGTACTAATTCTAAGTACCTAAGAATTACTCATTAATAACAGTACAAGTACAAGCATGAACATTATTGGACTGTATTTAGTACGGACTATTAAGATTGATTTTAAGGGTTTAGGTAAAGTTTGCTTTTTTAAAAAAGACTTCTGAAATACATAAAAACTCACACTCGGGGAACTGGTGTGGTAGCATCTGAACTATCTTCATTGTCCTGACAAAGAGAAAGAAAGACTATGAAACACGATGGATAAACCAGCTGGACTTGTGACAGCTGAAATAAATATTGGTCGCACCTTGAAGAAAATTTGGTCTTTAGTCTCCAACCAAAGTTGGAAGAGAGCTGCTAGCTCCTTCTCATGGTCTTGGGAAGAGCCTAGAGAAGAAAATAAGCCACACAGATTATCATCTACCACTAATACTTATACGACAACAGCAACACTGTAGACTAGGGGTGTCAAACTCAAGGCCTGAGGCCCGGATCCGGGCCACGGGGTACTTAGATCTGGCCTGCAGGGCCATCCTGGAAACACTGAAGGACTGGCCCGCAGTACCTCTGCCAGTGAAAACGGAGCTTGGGAGGGTCACGGGTGGCAAAGGGTTGCAGGAGGCCGTCGCAGGCGAAAACAGAGCTCGGGAGCCCGTTTTCACTGGCAGAGCGCTCAGGCTGCCACAGGCACCCCTGACACGAGTGGCGTCGAGCTGGCCACCCCCACCCCCCAGCCCCCCAAGGTCAAATACAACCCTGATGTGGCCCTCAACAAAATCGAGTTTGACACCCCTGCTGTAGACACTGGGATACTCCACCCTCCATCACCTGATTCTTCTGCTATAAAGAACGTGAAAGTGTGGAAATAATATTTATTTCCGTCACAACAGAAATTAGGAAAGATAAAAGTAAATGTATACAAATCCATCTGGATGACAAGATTTAATAAGAAGAGTGGAGAAGGAAGCTTAGCTACTTTACCTATCAGTTTCCACAGCTGAGTTTTTTCCTTGAATTCCACAAAAGGAGAAAAACTGGAAGAAGCATCTGTAACAAAAACATTTTGCTAGGTTTAGGCGCGACTGTAATGTGTTTTTAAATCATTCAGACTGTAGCACTGGATTAAAGGTCAACCTATGGAAAATGTGAAGTTTGATAATTGCTCATTAGTGTTCTTCTATACACTGCCATGCATGCCCTATCCAAAAACGTTGTAATTCAATCTATGGATTTCTATCCTAGCATGAACTGTAGCTGGATGCATCCCTACACTTGGGAAATCTGTATTTTCCATTGCAAAGCAATCCACAAGAAAAATAATATTTAGAGTCTGGCGTGAAAATGGTAGTACAACACAACATTGGAAACATGTAATGCAACTCTTTTTACAGGCATAAGAATTTTTGTGCGCGAAAGATTTCCTTTAATACGGTATCTAAAGTCACACAGATTTGACAACATGAAACACCCAGATTAAAAAAAATATTGCTCTCTATTTTTTATCACGTGGAATAAAGTTTCTGAACACATTTCTTCAAGGTCAAAAGTTTGTTTTAACTGAATGAATCTGAGAAAAAGACAAGCATGATATCAACAAGGTGTTTATTCTGACAACTGCTACTTTTGACATTAAGTGGCTTGTATTAAAAAAAATCAAACAGGGACAGATTATATATAAGCAAATTCCAACCAAATTATATAAGCATCACTCGTTTAGCTTAAAACACTTGTTTAGCTAGCTTAAATTTTTAGTGAGCACCAAGTAACTGCTCACTTTCAGCTTTAATGGAATCATTTTAATTTAATTTAATTTAATTTAATTTAACGTTCTTATAGGCCGCCCTACTCCCGTGGGACTCAGGGCGGCATACAATACAGAAAAGAACAATTCATAAAAAACAGTATTAAAAACAACATCATGACAACAATTAAATTTTTTTTAAAAGGATTAAAAACCATCCATCATTCATACCAGGGGGAGACCAAAGATGTTCCAATGGTCTCATTTTCACCCCGCCTGCCGGAAGAGCCATGTTTTTATTGCTTTACGGAAGGCCAGCAGGGTGGGGATAGTCCTGATCTCGGTGGGCAGTTGGTTCCAGAGGGACGGAGCTCCCACAGAGAAGGCTCGGCCCCAACAACCGGCATTGCTTGGTCGACGGGACCTGGAGGAGACCAACTCTGTGGGACCTAACCGGTCGTAGGGAGGTATGCGGTAGGATGTAATTTTGTTTTGGATGTAACCAAAAAAAGTGTCTCTCACCTCTGCTGACTCCAGTGAGATATTGCAAGGCAGGTAAAACCAGTTCTGACCAGTTGGGAGCAAAGGAGAACCAACTGTTTAATGTGCTGGCAGGAGAAGATTGCCAGTCCATGACTTTATCTTCCAGCTGAAGGAAACAAGAGGAGAGGTAGAATTTATACTGCTTACAAAAACTGTGAATGGCCTGACATTCAATGTGAAGCTCAGAGTCATACATGGCTAACTCAACTGCCAAACAAATAAAATCAGAGACACCCTTACCTCAATGCAGGAATATTTATTATTATTTAATTTCCGATAATGCTCGACTCCAATTGGGAAAGTGGAAACCACAAGGATGAAAACTGTACATGGGCGAGGAAAAGAGGAAAGGCGACCAACACAAAATGAGTCCACTGAATTTGGAAGGCTGGCTGTCAGAGTGTGATTTTATTGCCTGTTACATGTATATGCAGGGAGAAGCATCCCTATCTAATATAATGGTTCATTCCTGAGCACGTGATTGATATGTTCTTGTACGCATGTGTGCATTCCAAACTCCATTCTTTCCTTCTTCTTCTGGCTTCCATTGAGTGAAGTCGCACATTTTATATCAGACATGTAATTAATTAGGGTTTGTTGTTTTTTGTACCGAAATAAATATTTTAATTAGAATCTTTAAACTGCAGTTTTATTTCTAAATGTTTGGATTCCAGGAAAAGATCTATATTGCCTCTGTGAGAATAAATTTTCACTCCGTCACTGGCCTTGTAGAATTCTAGTCTGAATAATTCCGAAACTGGAACGGCACCTAGAGGTGGTGTGAAAATAAACTCTTACCACTGAGAGACAAGCAGGACCCTCTAACAACAGGATCTCGAGAAGCAGAGAAAAGAAGCTGGAGGAGATTTCATTCACTCCAAGACAAGGCTTGATGTCTTCAAGAGGCCTTGGAAAGAAGATAGGTTTACTTTAACTTAATTAAGCAAGTACCATGGCAATTAATTAATTAAATTAATTAATGAATTAAACAAGTACACTCAGATATATCATTCTGTGTTCAAATTTTCACATTCATTATTCCAGATACCCAAATATGAGGTAAGGTATCTCAATAATGTAATCTGGGAGAACTATTAAACCTAAGAGGCTATCTAATAAATTTGTGACTCATCCAATTATCTGAATATGGTTCACTTATTTATTCCAAACTTCTCCCCAAAATGCTTAGGTGCTTTTTCAGTCACAATTTGTAGCTTTAAAACAAGAGAAATGTGTTATGCTTCCTCATCTGAAGTCAGTGTGTGCGCGCACACATGCACATACAAATTATTAGCACTTAGCACTAGCACTTAGACTTATATACCGCTTCATAGTGCTTTACAGCCCTCTCTAAGCGGTTTACAGAGTTCAGCCTATTGCCCCCAACAATCTGGGTCCTCATTTTACCCACCTCGGAAGGATGGAAGGCTGAGTCAACCTTGAGCCGGTGAGATTTGAACCGCTGACCTGCTGAACTAGCAGCCAGCTGAAGTAGGTTGCAGTGCTGCTTTTAACCACTGCGCCACCTCGGCTCCTGTATTCTCTGTTATTGGACTTGATGTTGCAATGTGTGTTGAAAGCTGACCTAACCTGTATCTGTGCCTTACTGTATATCATATTTATATTTATCTGACAAGGTTGCAACCTAAAACAGATTAATTGATGTATGGCATACTGAGTTGGAAACTTTGCTAGCGGGAGCAAAATATTTTCCATGCTGATTAATCTCTATGTGGCTAGAACCATTGCAACTATTAATTTATTTTACATTTTGGGGAGTTACATGTACAATGCCATTCCCTTTGGAAGTGACTTACTCTTCTTTAACAGATGGGAGGGATGGGGGATCCCAGAGCGGAGGAATGGGGGAGGGGTTTTGAGAAACAGGAGGGATCCCTTCAGAGTTGCCAAGAGTTTCAGAGAAATCTTCAGGCTCGGATTTAATCACTTTTAGCTTCTTTTTCTTTTTCTCCTCCTTTTCCTTCACCTTCTTTTTGAGGACTGCAAGGTCAAACAAGGCTTTTTTTAAAACAAGAGAGAGAAAAGATGTGCTTAGTTACCAAACAGTTTTTAAAAACAATGTATAATTTAGAAACATAAGTATTATTACTATGCATCAAGAATTAAAAATCCCTTTAATCATATAACTTTACACTTGAATGCTTATCAGGAAGCAGATTTTAAGTACAGTGGCACTTATCCCAAAATGAACATGCAAATAGATGCAGCTCTGATTGTACATAACAGCTGTGGTTGTACACATCTGCATGGTTACAAATGCATTGGGCATTCTGCCTTTTTGCTTGAAGATATATAGCCTTTCATTCGCATGGATCTTTTTGGAGCAATGCAAAAACTTTCGTTTGAGTCACTGATTAAGGCACAAGTTTGCTGCATCTGATTCACTGACCTGCCAAAGATCCCTTCCTGCCAGCATTCACACGTGTCATGATGTCACTCAGGGTCAGGTCCCCTGTCATCAGATCAGGGTGATTCTATGCAGAAGAAAAGAGGAGAGCAAACAAAAATCAGGTTTACTGCAAAAAGAAACCAGCAAGAAGAAGCACCCTGGCAGCCTTTTATAATAATAATAATAACAACAGAGTTGGAAGGGACCTTGGAGGTCTTCTAGTCCAACCCCCTGCCTAGGCAGGAAACCCTACACTACTTCAAGACAAATGGTTATCCAACATCTTCTTAAAAACGACCAGTATTGGAGCATTCACAACTTCTGGAGGCAAGCTGTTCCACTGATTAATTGTCCTAACTGTCAGGAAATTTCTCTTTAGTTCTAAGTTGCTTCTCTCCTTGTTTAGTTTCCACC
The DNA here is from genome assembly GCA_023053685.1 of Diadophis punctatus similis. Classification (NCBI taxonomy): domain Eukaryota; kingdom Metazoa; phylum Chordata; class Lepidosauria; order Squamata; family Dipsadidae; genus Diadophis; species Diadophis punctatus. Next base: position 6,831,839 of record JALIGW010000020.1, on the reverse strand, counting down.
CATTGCTTCTTGTTCTACCCTCAGGTGCTCTGGAGAATAGTTTGACTCCCTCTTCTTTGTGGCAACCCCTGAGATATTGGAACACTGCTATCATGCCTCCCCTGATCCTTCTTTTCATTAAACTAGACATACCCAGTTCCTGCAACCGTTCTTCATATATTTTAGCCTCCAATTAGTCCCCTAATTATCTTTGTTGCTCTTCTTTGCACTCTTTCTAGAGTCTCCACATCCTTTTTACATCGGGATGTAAATTATGGGATGTGGGATGAGACAAATGCCCAACTGAGGTAAGGGCCATACAAAGACCTAGATCACAGAAAAAAAGCACAGCCGTTCCGAGTTTTGGTCCTTAAACCAAATTCAGGTGGAACCCTCTACATATAAATGTGGGAATAAAACCCATTCAACCAGTTAAGATGTTTGAGTACATATTAGCAGGAGAGAAAGAAAGTCAAAGGCCTATTAGTGTCCTTCCTGGCTACTTCAAATGGTTCTAATAACTAAATATTAAAGAGCAGCCATCTCACTGCCTTTTAACTTACTGGTTGCCGCTTGCGCTTTTCATGGTGTTTCTTCAGCATCATCTTCAAGCTGTTCTCACCAAAGTCCAACTTATCTGGTGGCAAACAAACCCAATATTATTAAAATGATATGAATATATTTACATAAAATTATACCACAATGAATAATATAATGTACAGTATATATCCTATTCCATTACACATATAATTATTTACATTATTCTTTTATACATCTATATTCTTCAACTATTCTTCAAAAACCATGGCTCATAATTATTGCCTACATATATCTATTAAAATTGTCCACTGTCCCTCACAGAGTAAGAAAAGATGCTTTTGCAAAACAGCTTTAAAAAAAGAATAGAATAGAATAGAATAGAATAGAATAGAATAGAATAGAATAGAATAGAATAGAATAGAATAGAATAGAATAGAATGGAATAGAATAGAAGTGTGTGATTGGACAAACAGGAATTTGTCTTGGTGTATATGCTCTCAGTGTACATAAAAGAAAAGATAAGTTCGTCAAGAATCATAAGGTACAACTCTTAATGATAGTCCGGGTACAAATAAGAAAAGAAAAAAAAATCTAGAAAAACTAGTTTTCCCAATAAAAAATGAATATCTTGCACAATTTTACTATGGAGAAATTTTTCAAGATGGTTTAAGAATACAACACCTGCTGTTTTCATGTCTTGGGTTGATAAAGTAGGTATTACTCTGAGAGGAAGAGCAGGACTTGAACAGTGAGTTGGAGAGGTTGGAATCCAAGAACTCAAATCTGAAATACAAAAAAGTCAGATTTCTAGAGGGATGCTGGGCGCACAACTGTTTTTTTAACCAGTAGACACAATCAGCTATCTAAGTAACATGACGATTTCACTTCTTTAATCAGAAAAGTTAGAACTGTATAAAATACCCTTAAAAGACCACAGAGAAACAAGGAATGTTACGTTAAATCTATTTCTAACTCTAATTCTAAGGAAACAATGTTATTTTAGTAAGTTGCTTGCAACAATAGAAAAAGTAACAGTCTTCAAAATAAATAATGTTTTTATAACAGTAACTTTGGTTGAAAAACATGCTGAGAAATAGATTTGGGCTTATTTCCTAAGTAGAACAGGAAATTTAAGGAAACATTATTGAGTAGCAGCAACACGTGAAGAACCCTGATCAAAAAGCACTTTCTGGGAGTTGAAATCCCATCTTAAAGCTGCCACGGTTGAGAGGTATTGTCTTATTCTCTACCTGAAGGTTTCAATTAATCCATCAAATCCACATTAGTAGTACCTTCTTCATCAGAGGATAGTGTGGTGTCTCCACATTCTTCTTTAACTTCCTTGAGGATTTTAAGGTATCGACGATGGGTTCGTCTATCTCGTTCTTCAGCGGCATAAGCAGCTCCTGAGTATTTTCTCTTGACAGCCAGATCCGATCCTCCTTTCCTAGCGAGTTCTAACAGATGCTGAAACAGACACCATGAAAAAGGCAACTTCACATGCTGCACCCTTAACAGGGGTGAAATCCAGCAGGTTCTGACAGGTTCTGGAGAACCGGTAGCGGAAATTTTGAGTAGCAATAGCAATAGCACTTAGACTTATATACCGCTTCATAGTGCTTTACAGCCCTCTCTAAGCAGTTTACAGAGTTCAGCATATTGCCCCCAACAATCTGGGTCCTCATTTTACCGACCTCGGAAGGATGGAAGGCTGAGTCAACCTTGAGCCGGTGAGATTTGAACAGCTGAACTGCTGAACTAGCAGTCAGCTGAAGTAGGTTGCAGTGCTGCTTTTAACCACTGCACCACCTCGGCTCCGAGTAGTTCGGAGAACCGGCAAATACCACCTCTGGCTGGCCCCAGAGTGGGGAGGGAATGGAGATTTTGCAGTATCCTTCTCCTGCTCCGCCCACCAAGCCATGCCCACAGAACCAGTAAGGCAAAATTTTGAATTTCACCCCTGCTTATTAAGCAGATCTGCAGATCTAGATTTACTGCTCTTGAGATCTAGAGTTCTACGAGGCAACAGGTGATCGAGCCTAACTGCAGACACAAGAGTTTAAGATCTACACTATACCCCACAACTGTGCCTTCCAATACTTACATTCCGGGAGGCAAGAATCTGTTTCAGCAATCGATAAAAATACTGCTGCTGGGAACTGAGGTAGCGCTTATACTGGGACTTGAAGCAAAGTTGTCTGTATTTCACCACTTCAGGATTGAAATGCCCATCTATAAAAAGAACACTGTTTTGTTTTATCCTGGCAACCGGTGAAGAAAAGGCTATATTCCAAAGAAAACTGGCAGTTTTTAAGGATCCCAAGCATACTTCAAAATTTCTGCATATGTAAACAAGGACAAAGGTGACTTGAGGTTTCTCCAAATCAGATCTCCCATCCTGTAGAAAAGCCAGATTCATCAGCACTGATGTTACTGGAAGGGGCTGGTCTATTTGGGAGACAGTCTTGTTTTGTTGAGTTTTGAGGAGAGAGATAGGAATGCTCCCATCCCCATCATAAAAATCACCATTAAATTCCAAAGAATGTGTCAAACATTCTGCTGCTGAAATTTGGACATTTTATTATTACATGTATGCAATATGACTTTAGAGATACACATGACTGCTCACCGTCAGTATAAGAGTCAACATATGGGACTGGTAGCTCCAAGTTAAAGTCCACAACTTTTTCAGCCAACCTTCACAAACAGGGTATTTGCAGTGTACAATGGGGGGAAAAGTCAAAATAGCTCTACTGACAATGTGACTAAAACACCAACTGTTTTTATGTGTGTCCCACATGATGGTAATAAAATTAAGTGAAAGTTCTCATGAAAGTCATCTTGAACTCTCGGAATAAAGATGAAACACAAAAGTGATAATGTAATAATGAACCGAGACCGCCTTCCGCCTTCATATCTCCGAGACCGCCTTCTGCCACACAGCTCCCAGCGACCGGTGAGATCTCACAGAGTTGGTCTCCTCCAGGTCCCATCAGCTAAACAGTGCCAGCTGGCGGGCCCACGGGGGAGGGCCTTCTCTGTGGCTGCCCCGGCTCTCTGGAACCAGCTACCTCCGGAGATCCGGACTGCCCCCACCCTATTGGCCTTCCGTAAAGCAGTAAAGACCTGGCTTTTCCTGCAGTACTAGGGCTGTTGATCTCGCTGTTGTAATCGGCGAGATCAGGCCATGAAATGATATGCATGGGTTTTAAACTGTTTTAATTGTTTTAATGTTTAATGATGCTTTTAATATTTATTATGTTGTTAAGCCGCCCAGAGTCCTTTGGAGTTGGGCGGCATATAAATTTAATAAAATAAATAAATAAACAAACAGCATATATCATCTGGACGTAAGAGCACCTGGAAACACTTGAAACATTAAGCAATATGTTCAACCTTATGCAGCAGTTCATATAAAGGTTATGCAAGGAAACTATATTTGTTAGTTAATAACAAACTCATCATTTTGCATCTTTAATGATTCTGAGGTTAGATTTGTCCCAAAAGTGCTTTTTCAAGAGGCAACTGGACTTTCTTGTTTTTCTTTGAAGACATTTCGCTTCTCATCCAAGAAGCTTCTTCAGCGGAGAGCACCTCTGGGACAACCATGACCTGGATGACGGAGGATCTCCATAGATTTATGAAGTTAGATTTATTTATCTTCTGTATTTATATAGCTGTCCCATATAAGAATGGTGTAATTTTAACATGCAGTACAAAGCAAGGCAAGCCATTAAAGCAAGCACAAAGTCGAGTTCTAAAAACATAAGTTAAAGTGTCACTGACCCCGGAAGAGTTTTTGGGCAATATGAAGTGGGTTTCCAAATCGGAAGTTCTCGCCATTAAATAGGGACAGGATAAGATTATTCTGGAAATCGGGATTGTTTTCTGGGAAGCGGGGCAGAAACTTCTTTAAATGTTCTCGTTGTGAATCCACCAACACGTCCTGCCAGGTTGAAAGACTGACAACTTCGAAAAAGATCTCAGGCTGCAGAAAATATAACATAGAATAAAAGGTCAGAAAAGCTTTTTTTTTCTCATTTAAAAAAAATTACATGCTGCTTATTCCCTTAGCACAGCGGTTCCCAACCTTCCTAATGCCGCGACCCGCCATGACCCACCCCACCGCCACCATTTGAGTTCTTTTACCCTCTGTGCATGCGCGAAGCGTTCTGCATGTGCAGAGGGCAAAAGAACTCAAATGGCGGCGTCCAGGCGGGCGGGGGAAGCCCCACGCCATGACCGCCACCGGCTCCATCGGCTCTGCGACGACCGACAGGCAAGAGCGAACCGGGAGCATTTCACCGCTGCAACACGCGAAGCAAGCGGAGACCTCGCCCGGATCTGGAGACTTCGCCCGGATGCTGCCATTTGGGTTCCTTTACCCTCTGCGCATGCGCAGAACGCTTTGCGCATGCGCAGAGGGTAAAAGAACCCAAATGGCAGCGGCGGGGTGGGTCGCAGTGGGGGCGCGGGTTGTGGGGCACGATATCATGGCCAGGCTTGTGGCAGTGGGGGGGGGAGCTGAGGATGCTGGGGCGACCCCTGGGAAATGGTCATTCGACCCCAAAGGGGTCGCGACCCCCAGGTTGGGAACCGCTGCCTTAGCAGCTCTGGAGAGCTTGCAAAGATACAATAAAATATTCATTAAAACATGACAAATATAGACTAAAACAGAAGTGGTAGAAGTACTGGTAAAATACATGGGAAAATCTGTTTTGAACTCATTCCTAAGCAGTAGTTAGGAGAGGCCTGCTTAAATTACAGTTTATTCCACAATATGAACCCCAAAACGGAGAAAACAGAATTGGTTCTTAATGTCCAACATATCTGTGGCAGGACACACAAAGGAGGAGGGGGGAGGAGGTAAGGTAAGATAGGAGATTTGGTCATTAGGTTGAGCCTCTAATTTTGGCAGAGAGAAAGGTGGTACTGCATGCAAAATCCAGATTCAAACAACTTTCCCTTCTAAAAGCCAGAGGATTTTCTAAAGAACCTTTGGAAGCACGATTATTCATTTTGTAAAAAAGAAAAGAAAAAGCCATCACATTACTTTACTGAATGATCAATTCAACAGCAGTGTATTTGCATTTTGGACGTTATGCACAGGTAATGTCTTTCCATTTGTATCCATTTGTATCCGAATATGTTATGAGCCGCCCAGAGTCCCTAGGGAGTTGGGCGGCATACAAATCCATTAAATTAAATTAAATTAAATTAAATTACCTGAATTTTTTAGAGGTACCAAAAGTGTCACCCAAACAGTCAAAGAATTATACTAAGGAAATAAACACTTGGTCTCTTTTTTTACTCAAGCAATTATTCTAATGTCTGGTCCATTTCCCTGAATTTGCAAGTGATTCTAAGAAGAATAAAACACAACTTAGACAAGAGGAAGGAAGTGATACTCATAAATGATCCTGATCCAGTTATTGATACACAAAAATGTTTATTTCCTGACTAAATTACAGAATACATCATAATTTATTTATTTATTTATTTATTTTGTGACATTTATATACCGCCTCACAGTGCAAGCACTCTCTAAGCGGTTTACCTTTTAATTACCTTTTCTAATTTAATATTTCTGAAGACAACAATAACTGTTTGGTTAATATTTTTGTTTTGTTACTTGGATGTCTACTCACATCTTCCAAAAGATCTTCAGGTAGGCTAATGCGTATGGATCCCAGCATGCAATCCTCCATAATTTGAGTGCCATTTCCTTCCCCAGTTGGCCCCAGTTCCAATGGATCAGTGAGCATATGATCCAGCGAGTCCATCGTTCATACACCAGTGAACCACCTGAACAAAAAGAAACTTATTATAATTAGAAAGTTATTTTTGCAATTCAACCTACCAAAACAGGGGAGGGAGATATAACGTGTATTGCTTGCTGCAGTGCATTGTATATGTTCAATTCATTATCCATCTCCTTTTGCAAAGTTTTCCCAGCATTACTTTTCCTTTATGACTCTTTATTCCAAGCCCCAGGAAGAAGAACATGTTACAGAAAAAGCTACCCTGGTTCTTTATATGGGCTAGAGATAGAACAATTGTTGTCTTGTATCTTCCCTGCCAGATTAAAAAAAAAGTTCAGCTACTCCTCACCCCTACCCTGGGACAGAATATCTTAAAAACTGGGAGAATTCTTACTCCACTTATCTGCAAAATAAACAGGAACCTCAAATTAATAGCCAAGGACAATCAAATTAACCTGAACTCTATTTCTTTCTGGATTAAAGAATTGATCTTCTCGCTTTGCCTTTTCTTGATACTCCCCAATGTTTGCATCTCTCTCTCTCTCTCTCTCTCTCTCTCTCTTTTAGATGAGATGACCATTTGAGTTTCTTTGGGAGATAAGACTGTCCAAATAAACAAGATAAAAATGTGTTAAATAAGAATGAAAAACAAACAGCGAGCAAGCCTTTTGCGGGTTTCCTGTGTCTCTGTTCGATTTCCCCGATTGGTAGGGGAGAAAACGAAAGACAAAACAGCAAAATGCCAAGTACCCCAATGATCCAAGATTAAGTATATGAACATAATTATTTAAATTGGAATATATCCTCAAAGGTTAATTTTATGCATATGTAATATATTTAATATTATAACCGCAGTGCTTACAGTATTTTGAAACAGAAACATTAAATAATGACTGAAAGATTTCTTACCTTGGGAGTTTTTATTTGATGTACCCTAGAACCCACGAACATTAGTTAAAGAAGGAAGAAAAAGGCTCATAGCTGCCATCTGAAATACATCGATGCTGGAAAAATAAAATTAGCATTCATTAGCAACGTTCTCCTCTCAAGCTTTTTCTTTCATTGACTGAATCATGTCCATACATTTCTATTTCTAATGAAGATTTCATGTTGTTTTTGCAAAACTACTCATTTGTCAGAACAAGAACTCACTTGATTCTGAAAAACAATATCAGCCGTTTAAAAATAAGCTCCTTGTAACTTCACTCATATTGTAAAAGAAAGTGTTCCATCAATGACCCTATTTCATGGAGAACAATTTTATGATAAGCCATCTTGCATGAGAAAAACCCCACTAAAGCCTTAAAGAAATATTATTCTTTGACTGTATCTTTTTTATTTTTCTTCTCTCATCTCTTTCTCTAGTTTCTCCTCTTAACTTTTTCTTCCTCTTCTTCCTATCCTCTTCCTCTTATTTTCCTTTTTTTCTTTTCCTTTCCTTCCTCTTTCTCACCTGCTTTTTCCTCTTTTCTTTCTCTAGTTTTTCTGTTATCATTTGCTTCCTTCTTCCTAGTCACTTCTTCCTTTCTCATTTTCCTTTTTCCTTTTCTTCTCCTCTTCCTCCTCCTCACCTTTTTCCTCTTTCTCTAGTTTTTGTTCTTTCTCTTCTTCCCATATGCTTCTGCCTCTTTCTCTAGTTTTCCTCTTCCTCTTTTTCTTTTCTTCTCCTCTTCTTCCTTCTCACCTGCTTTTTCCTCTTCCTCTAGTTTTCCTCTTCCTCTTCTTCCTACCTCTCCTTCTTCTTCCTGCTCTTGTTCCTCCTCTTGAGCAGGGGGTTGGACTAGAAGACCTCCAAGGTTCCTTCCAACTCTATTCTGATTGATTGATTGAAAATCTTCTTTTTATCCTCCTCTTTTTTTGCGACCATGGAGTCAACCCACCAAATCTCAGGGCGACGTGGGGGTCTTTGTGCAGAAACCGTCCCAAATCTCTCTCTCGATAGATAGATAGATAGATAGATAGATAGATAGATAGATAGATAGATAGATAGATAGATAGATAGATAGATAGATAGATAGACAGACAGACAGACAGACAGACAGACAGATGATAAATAAATAGATAGATGATAGATAGATAGATAGATAGATAGATAGATAGATAGATAGATAGATAGATAGATAGATAGATAGAATGGATAGGATGGATAGAGATAGATAGATAGATAGATAGATAGATAGATAGATAGATAGATAGATAGATAGATAGATAGATAGATAGATAGATAGGATGGATAGGATGGATAGAGATAGATAGATAGATAGATAGATAGATAGATAGATAGATATTACTTAAGTACATTATTTTTTCTCATCATTTGCCTCTTGAAAAAACACCTTTGGGACTTAAATACATTATTTTTCACCCACTGTTGAGGGAAACTTAGCCTCTTCTCAGAGGACAATCCTAGCAATGGTAATAATAATAATAATGATGATAACATGAATAGAAATCTCAGCTGACAGTCAAGGGGATCTTTTTGCACGTGGGAAAAGCAGAGGGGGGGGCAAGGACGGGACTAACACCTTCGCCCCCCCCCCCTTCAAACACAATTCACCCCTCCCCAAATCCCACCTCTCCTCCTGCGACCCGGGTTACCTCAGCAGCCCGAGGGCGACTGCGCGGCCTTCCTCCGCCCGGCCCCGCCTCCCGCATTCCGCTTCCAGGTCGCGGCGGGAAAGGCGGCGGCGACGGCGGCGCCGTCCACGCGCGGAACGGGGGGGGGGAGAGGCGTGGACGGAGGGCGCAGGACGCATGCGCGCTCGAATCCGGGAGGCTTTTCCAGTCAGACACCTCCTGCTGTGGAGCGCGCACGCGCGCTCGAGTCCCGGAGGCCTTCCAGTTGCAGACGCTCCCTGCTGCGGAAACGCCTCTTCCTTCCCGTCCTCCTCCTCCTCGCGAGGGCCGCACCGCAGTGTGCGCATGCGCGACATGCTGAATGCCCGGACTCTCTCTCCGCGTGAGCCGGTCTCCCCTGCGCAGGCGCGGGCTTTAAAGCTTTCTCTCGCTCTGCTTTGCGGAGCTTTGGTGCAGAAAGCGTCGCCCGGGCAGCACAAACTGGGCGCTTGACGGGCGTCAAGAGTTGATCCAACTTTCTGGGCACCAGCAGTTCATGCCCTCTCTCCCGCCAGCTGATCAAACTGGCTGGCTTTGCACGATGCGTATCTAAGATCAATGCTTATCCAAGACTTACAGGTTGTGTAAGTGCTAATAGAATAGAATTAGAATAAAATTAGAATTTAGAATAGAATAGAATTAGGAAAGAATAGAATAGAATGAAATTAGGAAAGAATAGAATAGAATGAAATTATAGAATTTTATAGAATTTATATTCTATAAAATAGAATGAAAGAATAGAATAGAGTAGAATGAAATTAGGAAAGAATAGAATAGAATGAAATTAGGAAAGAGTAGAATAGAATAGAATAGAGAAGAGGGAGGATAGAATAGAATAGAATAGGTTGGAAGTGACTTTGTAGGTCATCTAGTCCAGGGATCAGCAACCTGCGGCTCTGGAGCTGCATGTGGCTCTTTCATCTGCTGTGGCTCCGTCGCTATTCGGCACCACAATTTTGGCACCACAACGAGCACCATTGGTGAGCATTTAGTGCCGTGCAGCGGTGAAATCTACTTACCTTTCCTACCGGTTCGGAAGTGCACGCTTCGCACGCTTTTTGAACCCCCGTTCCGCTTGCGCACATGCTTTTTCACCCTCTGCGCATGCACAGAACGCTTTGCGGATGTGCAGAGGGTTAAAAAAAGAAAATGGCAGCGTCCAGGCAGGTGGGCCGAGCCTCGGGCTGCCGCCGCTACCGGTTCTCCGAACCACCGGCGGCCTCCACTAGCGGTACACCCGAACCGGCAGCATTTCACCCCTGGTGCTTTTTTAGTGTGTAATAAACTGTCTTTACTTGACATCTACCTAGCCTGCATGACTCGGGTCAGAATAACAACGTTGTCAGTGTTGCTTTGGTGTCAAGTACAAGAGTGTTTACTTTCTGGAAATGCCAGAGGAAGGAGTTTTGCAAACAAATTCTGTGTGGTTTTTAAAAAAAGTTTTCTAGTTATTATTGTTTCATTTATACTAGTATCCGCCTCTTGGCAAATAGGCAGTAAAATCTGAACCATTGATTTCAGTTACTGAAACTTCCCCAGTTATAATTACACAGCAGTCAAGTGATTACAACTAACTCTCTCTGTTTGTAGAGTGGATAAACTAGCCATAATAAAAGCCCTTCGCTACAAAATAAGTCAGAATTATTGCCACTTTAAGGAACGTCTATTTTTCCCCCCTATTCCAGTTTCTATTGCAGGATGATGTTTCACTGGAATTAGTTTACAGGAGACATTGTCAAGCACATTTTGGAGCAATCAGTTTGATTCTGTATGACTGCTGGGCGTCTATTGCTATTTAAATCAATTTCCTCCTTAGAATGAAAGGATAAAACTGCTCTGTGCCATACACCATTTATTGCATCATAAAGGTTGGAGAAAATACATTTAGTGCTTGGAATAAATCTACTATATTTCACAATAGCATCCCAAGAAAAAATGCCAGGGGATCAATAAAAATTTAGTATATATATTCTTCGGTAAGAAAACTGCACTCTTGATCTCCTTAGCAAGGCAACAGGAAAACATTATTTTTTCCACTTGCTTTTAAATAAATCCATGTTCCAAGTTTAAATAGAAACAGAACTCAAAGAAACTACCTTCAAAATCTACCATTTATCCAATATGGAAGTCTGCTCTCCCCCTTCATATGTTTCCTGCAGCACAAGCCACAATAAAAAGAGTGTGAAGCTTGCAGTCTTGTCTATCTGAATAATAAATCTTATTTACGTAAGTTATTGGTGGCTTCCGCTGGACCATATGTTGTGATAGCTTTTGTTGTTGTCTTATGAGAATAATTTACAACCTAGGCCAGTGATTTCCCTAATGCAAAAGAGCACTCAGTTTGTGAAGCAGGCCATAGAAATGTTTCATTCAGCTTATAGCAAAGGGTTGGCAGGAAAGAAAGAAAAAGAGAGAGAGAAAGAAAGGAGAGGAGGAAAGGAAAGGAAAGAAGGAGGAAAGGAAAGAAGGAAAGGAAAGGAAAAAAGGAAATAAAAAGAAAGGAAGGTAAGAAAAGCAAGAGAGAGAGAAAGGAAGGAAGGAAGAAAAAGGAAGGAAGAGAAGGAAGACCTAAGATTTGAAGCTGTGGCACGGCAACATCTCCAGAACGGAAAGAGGTCATAGTTTATTTTCCAACACTAAAGCAAAAAGTCTCCTTGTGGTAGCAACGGAATTAGGACAAGCCTAAGCAACAAGTTTTGGCTTGTTCTGCATTCACCTTCTCCTTATACCCATCGTTAATCAACACACTGAAAGCCACCACACACGTTTAAACCATCTCTGAGCCTTTTTATTGGTTTTGAGGAGAAAAAGAAGGATCCCTGTTTCATAAAGACAACACAATCCAAGACACAAAAGGCTCAGACGCTGTGTGTTTTTTTTTCATCCTCCTCTGATTTCATTAGGCTTCCTGTGGCGGGGGGTCCTCCAAGGTAGTTTCCTTCACCCTCCTTAGGATCGAATATTTGGGCAGTGCAGATGGTTATGTAAACACGGGGTATCCCAACAATACCAACAACTCAATTCTTAATAATTTAACTGCTTCTGCACAGCTTCACAGTTTCACCGTCTTCTCTGTCATACAAAAGTCAGGAAAGAATGGCTTGTAATCAAGTCTTGGTTCCGGGCTGCGTGTTTATTTTATTCTCCCTTTCAAGATGCGTGTACCCTTCTTTGACAGGCAACGTAGGGGAAATATATATATAATTACGCCGAAAGAAATGTAAGCAACTGAAATGTACACAAGAGATAGACTCTGCCAATGGTTGTGGGTTCAGCAAACTTTGCTTCCGCTGCTGAAAATCTGTCCACAATTGGGGGGTTCGGAGTTGGGGGGGAGGGAGAATCAATTTGGGGGAGAGGTCTACAAGAGGCTTAGTGTCCTTTTTTGTTCACCAGGTTCAGAAGACCAGGTGGCGTCCTGAAATGTCTCACCTGGGTTTCATTTAGGTCTGAAACTCCGCAAAGCCTCAGCGTGTAAGGTAGAACTTTCAAGGTGTACAAATATACTTTGTCAAAGAGCTCATGGGTGCCTTCGATATTCGGGATGAAGATTTCAAACGTCCCTCGTCCTGCCGGGTCCTCGTCCGTTGCTGCAAAACCGGGTTCATGGCTTTTCAATGTGCAGCTCACCGACTCCGTTGGTGTTGCTGGTGGCCGTAATGATGTACTGTGTCGTCTGCTGCTCGCTGGCCGTTTGCGAGTCCAAAGAGTCGCCATGGACAGCGGGCTGAGATAAATCTACTTCCACGCCGCTAGAAAGAGACAGGTTTGGCTTGACGTCCAGCTCGGGCTGACTTTCAGCGATGACATAATGCGTCTAGGGGGAAAGAAACCCACATAAATTCACTCTCGTTATACACATGTATTTCCTTTTTTTTTTTTAAGCCTTCAGTTAGCACAGGTAATCCTTGACTTACAACCAGGGGTGGGGTTCCAAAATTTTAGCAAGGGGTTCTCTGCCCAGTTGCTGGGTGGGCATGGCCTAGTCTGCCTCCTGCACCACGGGGGGTGGGTGGGCTTTTTTGCCCTCCCCGGGCTCCGGAGGCTTTCCTTGAGCCTCTAGGAGGGTGAAAACGGCCTCCCCAGGCTCTGGAGACCGGAAATGGGCCAGTTTCCGGTCTTCCCGAACTTCTGGTAGGCCTGTTTTTCCCCTTCCCCGAGCCTCTGCGCACGCCCTGCACTTACCTGCATGCAAAACGGGCTGCATGGGGACTCCTGGGATGGGGAGGCGGGGCCAGCCAGGAGTGAGATTTGGGGGTTCTCCGAACTGCACAGAATCTTAGCTAGAGGTTCTCCCGAACCCCTGCGAACCCCCAGCAGCACACCCCTGCTTACAACCATTTGTTAGTGACTATTCGAAGTTACAACGGCACTGAAAAAAGGGACTTATGGCCGTTTTTCACACTTACGACCATTGCAGCATCCCCAGGATCGTGTGATAAAAATTCAGACATTTGGCAACTGAATCGTATTTATGACAGCTGCAGTGTCCCGGGGTCCTGTGACCTTCTGACAAGCAAAAATCAAGGGGGAAGCCTGATTCATTTCGCAAACGTGTTACTAGCTTAACAACTGCAGTGATTCACTTAGCAACTGTGGCAAGAAAGGTTGTAAAATGGGGCAAAATTCACCTAACAATTATTCTCGCTGAGCAACAGAACTTTTGGCCTCAATCACGGTTGTAAGTCGAGGCTAGCCTGTATGCCATAATAATGAACATGCTCATTTATCAATTATTGCTCCAAATAATTCAATAAAGCAGGTGCTTTGAAATAAATTCTTTGACCATCGCTGATGAAAACATGCATAGAATAGAATTAATGAATAGAATAGAATAGAATAGAATAGAATAGAATAGAATAGAATAGAATAGAATAGAATAGAATAGAATAGAATAGAATAGAATAGAATAGAACAGAACAGAACAGAACAGAACAGAACAGAACAGAATAATAGAATTCTTTATTGGCCAAGTGTGATTGGACACACAAGGAATTTGTCTTTGGTGCCTATGCTCTCAGTGTACATAAAAAGACAAGATACATTTGTCAAGAATCATGAGGTACAGCACTTAATGATTGTCATTAAGCAATCAGGAAACAATCAATATGAAATAATCGTAAGGATACAAGCAACAAGTTACAGTCATACAGTCCTAAGTGGGAGGAGATGAGTGATAGGAACGATGAGAAAAACTAATAGTAATAGTAATGCAGCCTAGTGCATAGTTTGACAGTGGTGAGGGAATTATTTGTTTAGCAGAGTGATGGCGTTCGGGAAAAAACTGTTCTTGTGTCTAGTTGTCTTGGTGTGCAGTGCTCTATAGCCTCATTTTGAGGGTAGGAGTTGAAACAATGCGAGGGACATAAATTGTCCAGGATGCGAGGGACATAAATTGTTTCAACTCCTACCCTCAAAATGACGCTATAGAGCACTGCACACCAAGACAACTAGACACAAGAACAGTTTTTCCCCCGAACGCCATCATTTGGAACAGAAGACATGTTTCCAATATTTTATTTTATTTGTTAAATTGATATAGCCACTGTCAGCAACTCTGGGCAGCTTGAAAATACTCGTATGCCTATTTCCAAATATCCATCTCCAAAAGCCTTGACATATTGAATCATTTCAGTCACAGTTACTCTTTTGCTTCTTACCTGGGCAACAGCTTTGACTTGCCCTGTGGTCACCGTTGTGACAGGAGGACCCACAGCTGTCTCTGCAATCACATACTGGCCCTGAGGGATTGTCATCATCTGAATCTCGGAGGCTGGTGGGGAGGAAAAAGATGAGAGAATCCCGTTCATTATCTCTAACAAGAGATAATGATTGGCATGATTGACATGCTAAAGTAGCGGTGTCCAACCTTGGCAACTTTAAGACCTGTCAACTTCCACCCCCAGAATAGAGAGTTGAATAGGGTCAGCATGTATTAGCATAATTCAATGCAAAATTACCCCATGGATCATCATCATCATCCTCTTTTAATGACCCCATAATGCCTTGCGGGGTGGAGTCTGGGCAACTGAATGGAGCGGAGTGTTTACTGGCCGGATGCTCTTCCCTGTCGCCAATGCGGAGTTTTGTTCAGCAGATCTATTCTCAGTGTGCCCAGAGAGAGAAATATCTGCCTCTACCTAGGATCGAACTCACAGCCTCCTGATTGTGAGGCGAGAGCTCCACCTCTAGGCCACTGCACCACTCCAAAATTGCCCCATGTATCAGATGAGTACAAATGAGAGGGTGGAGCCCAAAGCTGGGAAAAAGGAAATCTTGCATCAAATATCAATGAACTTGAGAGGTTTTGTTTCTCTTCGGATGTCTTCAAGAATACTTCAGTCGAATCATAGCTCAGGAATTGGGAATCAGGTGTAAGCGGTTTTTACAGGGAAGCGAAAGGGTGTCACCGAGCATATTTGGTACGTACGATAAGTGCGGAACGAGTTCCAGGTGTTGGGAAGGTAGGCTTGCTGGACTGAAGAACCTGCCTGTGATTGACTCTGTGAGGAGGAAGTTGTCTGTATCTGGGAAGGGCTGAGTTCCTGCTGTGTCGGTTGGGAAGGACTTAAGGGCTGGCTGCCCACCTGGAATAACAAAGGAAAAAGCATTCCAGGAACTGAAGAACTAAAGTTACTTGTTATTGGTCTAAAACTCCCATCTCTCACTCGTACACAGAGCTCTTCAATCAATAACGTCCTAATTCAGTGACGGCGAACCTTTTTTTCCTCGGGTGCCAAAATAGTGTGTGCGCGCACTATCACACACACATGCGTGCCCACACCCATCATTCAAAGCCCCCCACTCACTCCACCCCTCTGCGCATGCGTGTGTGACATCTCCCACTCCCCCGTTTCCCGACTTCCATTGGGCCCAGTAGGCCCATTTTTCGCCCTCCCCAGGCTCCAGAGGCTTTCTTGGAGGTTGGGGAGGACAAAAACACTCCCCCCGCCACCCCGGAGGCCGAAATCGCCCTCCCAGAGTCTTCGCATGAGCCAAAAATCAGCTGGCAGGCATGCACATGCGCGCTGGAGCTGAGCTAGGGCAACAGCTCGCGTGCTGGCAGATATGGCTCCGCGTGCCACCTGTGGCACCCGTGCCATAGGTTCGCCATCACTGTCCTAATTCATTCATTTATAGCATTTTATTTCATGCCCTTCTGTTAAAAAGAATGATTGAAAAATAAAACTACAAAGCCCCAAACAACCATTTTATTTCTAATCAAAATAACTTTCAAGTGACCAAAGCCAGTGCACAGAACAACATCTAAATAGTTGGCTAGAATATTTCTAAATAAGCAATTTAGAACTTGGGGTCAAGGTTTGGCATTTTTCTGAAATGTAGAAACAACATTGTATCTTGTCATTGAGCCGTGGTGGCACAGTGGTTAAAATGCAATATGGCAGGATATTTCTGCCGACTGCTAGCAGTTCGATCCTGACCAGCTCAAGGTTGACCCATGGTCGGTAAAATGAGGACCCAGATTGTTGGGGGCAATATGCTGACTCTGTAAACCGATTAGAGAAGGCTGGAGAGCACTAAATGTTATTGCTATTGCTATCGCCAAAATAAAATTTTGCGCAGAACACTTTGGGCTATTCCACTGGTAGCAATAGCACTTAGACTTATATACCGCTTCACAGTGCTTTATAGCCCTCTCTAAGCGGTTTATCTTTGAGGACCATCTTATTTGCTACCTCGAGCTATCCATGCATCTTAGAGCAGCATGCAGAACTGCATGACCTACCTGTGAAGATGATGGGGCTGCAGAGGTTGGTTCGGTGACCTGGATATGCTGTACCTGTATAGCATGCTGGGTGTATGACTGAGGGTCATGTAGCTGACCAACATCTACAGTGGAATGCTGGGTATGATGAGGTGAGGTAGCCTGGGAATCAGGAAAAAAACACGACATGTCCAAGTTAACTTTAGAATTGTGGTCTCAGTGGTACAAGTCTTAAAAGTCCACCAGCATAATTCTTTCTGCAAAACTTCTGTTCTCTTGGGATGAATTGCCCAAAAGATCAAGAAGAATCAGTTTGGTGCCAATACCTGCTTTCCAAGTGTAACCCACATGCCAGAGATAAACCATCACTCAATGACAGGGAACAGTTTTATATTTTCAAAGGTTTGGCTTCAATTTTTGGCATCTCTTGCTAAGAATCATGGCACAACATAGGAGGAACAAACACATCAGGACAAGATTCAACACTTATGTAAAAGACAAAGGCCACTCTTTTGAAGACAGCAAAGTCCACATTTTGGACAGAGAGGACCGCTGGTTTGAAAGAGGGGTCAAAGCGGCCATCTATGTCAAAATTGAACAGCCCTCCCTCTCTCAACAGAGCGGGAAGGATACGACAGCATCTATCTCCAGTCCTTTCAGCAAGTTCCAAGAAGGCTCCACATCTATTTGCACTTCTCAGGTGAACCTGAGGACACAGATAAACCTCCAGGTGGCCTCTAAAAGAACACAAATGACCAGCCGTCTGCAAGGAATATAAATCCTTCCATTCCCCATCATCCAGCCAGAGCTGAAGAAGCTTCTCGGAAGAGAAGTGAAACGTCTTCAAAGAAAAACAAAGTCCAGTTGTCTCTTGAAAAAAGCACCTTTGGGACAACCATGACCTGGATGACTTAGAAATTCTTGCTAAGGAGTTCTTAATTAACAGGACACCTTTTGTAATACGGATTGCCACTTAGCAACTGTTCTGTTGTGTCCTGGCTGGATTTAATCTAATCTTGTCCTGCCCCATCCAGATCCTGGTTAAACCCTTCAATGTTCTTCCTGGGAATAACTGCTATTCCTTTGTTGTTTAGCTTCCTGAGATGCTCAGCACCATTGCTGTCACAAGCCAATCCTCTGCCTTCTAGGAAATCCAAACACAACTCGAACACCACTCACCTGAGCCACTTGCACAACCTGCAACTGTATGTGTTGGGGCTGTTGCAAGCCAGCTGTGGATTGGGATACAGGAATATACTGAATACGTGGAAAATCACCCTGTGAGGTTCGGTAGTCAGTGGTCAGAGTCTGGGACAGCTCCGTCATGGCTTGAGTCAACAAATCCGATGTCTTTACAAGGGGGAAAACAGGGAAAGGGAGATTGTTATTTAGTTTAAATCAGGGGTGTCAAACTCGATTTCACTGAGGGCTGCATCAGGGTTGTGTTTGACCTTGGGGGGCCGGGTGGGAGTGGCCAGCTCGACATCAGTCATGTCGGGGGTATGAGCGGGGGGAGATCCCCCGGAGGTCGATGGATCGTTGCTTCCCTTTTGAAAACATATTTACTTAGAAAAATAAAACCGAGATTCAAATCTAATTAACAAAATATTTATTTCAGTAGAAAGATAATAAAAAGAATCCTTAGTAAAGCTACATCTTATCGGCTAATGAAATAAATCACTTCTACCTTCGGTAGAAATGGCGAAGAGAAAGAAAGGAGGAGACCTCAGGAATGCAGGCATGCGTAATAGAATATATCATACGTCTGCTTGACCATAAATACAAGAAACAGTAGAAAAACATAGAGATGCACAAACTGACAATATTCACATCGTGACAGGGGGTGCCTGTGGTGGCCCGAGCGCTCTGCCAGCGAAAATGGGCTCCCGGGCTCCGTTTCAGCTGCGACAGCCTCCTGCAACACTCTGCCAGCAAAACATAGCTCACAAGGGCTACCTGCGGCCCTCCCAAGCTCCGTTTCCACTGGCAGAGGCACCGCAGCTGGTCCTTCCCTGTTTCCAGGGTGGCACCACGGGCCAGATCTAAGCATCCCGCGGGACGGATCCAGCCCCCGGGCCTTGAGTTTGACATCCCTGGTTTAAATGGTATATATACATCCTATTATCTAAAGATGAAAAAAAAACCTAATCTTTTGGCCTTTTCTGGCTATTTTATTTGATTGGGTTTTCCAAATGCTGAATATCCCTGAATTCTTACCACAACGGTCTCCCCCGAAGAGCTGTCAGCCGTTAGGACAGCAGGAGTGGCACTGATTACCGCGGTTGTGAGTGGCACGTGTATTGTGTTCGTTGGGATCTGAGGATACTCCGGGTGCTTCTTGCGAATATGTTGTACCATCTTGGTCTGTGCAGAAGTAGAAAGAAGGAAGGTTAGAAGATGAAAAGAATATCAGCTTGGTTTGTGGACATCTTCCTTAGTCCGGTCAAAACGTAGTCAGCAGTCCATTACATGGAAGCACAATCTAAACTTAACTGCTTCTCTTAGCCTGGAATGAAGCCTTGATTTCTCAGCTCTGAACATACAAACTTGGAAAATTGTTTTACAAAGACTGAGCTTTTTAGGTGTTCAGGCATCGTCTTGCCAGGATTGAATGAGTCTATCCAGTCCAGACATCTAGAAAGACGCTTCTGAGAATTCCACCTTCCCCCGTACACAAGGCCATGGCTAGATGATAGGGCTGCTCTGTGGTAGCCCCACACCCTCAAATACATTTTCCCCAGAGCCCTCTTGCATTTTGCAAGCAGGTGAAAAACTGTAGTATTTCACTAAGACTTTGGTCCTAGATGAATGTGGGTATCCACCACAGGAAATGTTTTGGAACTGTCTTTCTTGATTCTATCAATCTTTTTATTGTCTGTCTTTGCATTTTCTGCGTTTTGCGGTTTGCTGCCCAGAGAACATTAGAATTGGGAGCAGTTTATAAATAGTGTTAGACAGACAGACAGTCACGCAGTGATTTTTATATTGCCTGTTATATGTATATGCAGGGAGCTGCATCCCTATCAAATATAATGGTTTATTCCTGAGCACGTGATTAATATGTTCCTAGTACGCATGTGTACATTCCTTTCTTTGATCAGTCCTTCTGTTCCCAGCTTCTGTGGAAGCAAGGCGTGTTTTTATAGCAGAGATGTAATTAATGAGAATTTATTGTTTTTGTACCGAAATATATATTTCTACTTAGAACTTTAAACTGCGGTTTCATTTCTAATGTCAGAGTTCCAGGAAAAGATCTATTTTCGCCTCTTATGAGAGTTATTCTCATCCTGACACAGATCTCTAAAGCTAGCTCCAGCACTACAAGAAGACGCTCCGACAACCACTTCCCTACCGCTGTCAACAGAGCTATAGGAAAATAGTTTGGGTGCTAAATAACAGGAACCCTCTCAAAAGACACTCCTTTAATTCCTAGAAAAAGTTACATAACTTTAATGAGTAGTTGTGGAAGCAATTCTATGGAAAGTCCAAGCTCACAAGGAAATCTTATGTCAGAGTCCAGACTCTGTCATTCAGAAGGAGAAGGGGTTTTTTGGCTCTGGTTGATCAAAAGGTTATTACATATCCGGATCCCAGACACCTGAGAGCTTCTTCATCTTCAGATAAGGTTTTATGGGGAGTATCCGGATCCCAGACACCTGGGAGCCTCTTCATCTTAAGATAAGGTTTTATGGGGGGTAATTGAACAGAAGAGTGAGGCTGGGGAAACGGATCCATCTGTCAAACATTTGTGGATTCATTAGGCTGAATGGGGTGGGTTGTTAAGCTTAAAAGACTTGTCTTGCCCGAAGGCATTTTAAACCTTGCTTTGAATTGAATGGATGTATACAGATGCAAAATAAAGGGAATCCTTTTGAAAACCTTTGGCTCGGCTCAAAAGTTCGTTCCTTGATTTTGGCTGGAAGACATACCTTACATCTTAGCTCTTAGCAATAGCACTTAGACTTATATACCGCTTCATAGTGCTTTACAGCCCTCTTTAAGCGGTTTACAGAGTTCAGCATCTTGCCCCCAACAATCTGGGTCCTCATTTTACAGACCTCGGAAGGATGGAAGGCTGAGTCAACCTTGAGCCGGTGAGATTTGAAGAGCTGAACTGCTGAACTAGCAGTCAGCTGAAGTAGCCTGCAGTAGCTACATTTAACCACTGCGCCACCTCGGCTCACTTAGTATCTTGAGGATTAGTATCTTGAGGATACTAATATTGAAAGAAGGCCTACTGCATACAGCTTGAATATGGAATGTGAGAAGTGTAAACCATGGAAGACGATCTTTTAAAACTAAGTGAACTTAGATGGACCACTTTAAATGAGGTGATTGTATTTTCAGAAAACAATGGGAGGAAATGATAGCCATGCTTCAAAAGGATATTGCTTAATATATGCTCAGCTGTAGCCTAATTTAAAAAAAACAGAAGTGGTGAGGGGACATCCAACGAATACTCATATTACATATGTATGTATGCAATTAACTACAGAAATTTTAAAAAATATCTAAGGTGAAAATATCTGGGTGATAGGCATATATCCGCAATACCTTACTGCTATACTGCTTGGAACAGTGAGGACAACAAACAGGCGGTGTGGCGATTGTTCCAGTCAGCTGGGTGTGCGTACTCAGCATTGGATCTGGCTCTCCTGGCCCTGCTGGACGCAACTTCCGGATACTGGGAGGAAGTTCTGCACCTGGGTGGTTTTTCAAAATGTGGGCTTTCCGTTTGCTGGCGCTCTTATAAACCTAGAAGAGAAAAATGAATCAATGATCCTAGGCACGGCCTTTAAAAGAGCCAGGTGTTAGCCCCCTTGGATAACAATTTCTACTTCCACCAGCTGTTACGTGGCAACTCAGAAACAGATCTGTTGTTTGCTTGTTCCTGCGTTTACACCGATAGATGTGTTCGGAAGCTACGAAGCAGCGAGGAAATAATGAGTTCTGGAGCTGTATTTCTTGTAATAACACAAGGTCTCACATTTGTTCTTTGCCTGAATTAATGCCGAGGTGCGATCACGTTAGTTCTGGTTTGTATCCTTAGCTGTGCCACAACTGCTTTGTGAAAGAGGCCATTTCATAGATATCTATCATCAGTTCATCTTCTCTTTCTCTTGTCGTGACAACCAATGATAGTTCGAAGGAAGTTACCGTGTTTTTTGGAGTATAAGACGCACCTTTTTCCTCCCTAAAAGTGGCTGAAATTTTGGTTGCGTCTTATACTCTAAAGGTAGATTTTTCAAAGCTTTTTTTCCAGCCCTAACTAGGTGCTAATGATCTTCCCACCTCTTACCTTGCAGGCTTTTTCATTGTTACTCTCTCCAAAGAATGTTTTTCCAGCCCTAAGTCTTTGCAGAATTTTTTTTCATTGCTCTACTTGCTCCGAATAAGTTTTTTTCTAGCCCTAACCAGGTGTTAACGATCTTCCTAGCTCTTACTGGCTTGTAGGCTCTTTCATTGTTACTCTCTCAGAAGAAGGTTTTTTTAAGTCCTAACCAGGGGATAAAATAATGTGCTGAAGCTGACCAGATTAAGGACACTAGCCAGATGAATACCTGGTAGGCAGATTGTTTTCTCCTATTTTCCTCCCCAAAAACTAAGGTGCGTCTTATACTCCGAAAAATACGGTAACTGTCTCAGAAGAAATAACAGCCAATTACAACTTCTGGGAAAGGCTGTTTCCTTTTTATCTTGTACCTCTCCTCTAGATACAAATGGGGAGATACAAATAGGTGAATTTGAGTGGATGGGCAAGACAGAAGAGAAGTTAGAAATCCACAGTCAAACTCCATGTAAGAATGAGAAGAAAACAATTATTAATAGAACATGTAGCCAAACCTCACTCACTCCTAGCACTGATAATGTTACCTAGTTGGGTAATGAAATGTCTGCAAGAAAACAACCAAGCTCAGAGATCACTAAGGACCCCACAATATTACATATTTAATATGTAATTACATATTACAATATTTAATCAACTTATTTATATCCTAGTCTAGGAATGGAAAGGGAAAAACTTGTTAACCTATGTAAACGCTGGCAAATATACTCTTGCAATAAAGAGTTTATTTAGGAGCTTCCTTAATTAGTGTTTCTTGTGACAGTAGTCTATAGGGAACTTATTTCACTTTTATGATCATTAGAGCGCAAACTGAGTATCCCAGGTAATCTAAAGGAAACGCAGTGACTAGCGCCTTAAGAGTTAATAGACAACAGAGGTTTTAATATAACATAAGAAGTTTCACGAGTAAGGGTATTTATGAAAAAGAGAATCACATTTATTGTCTTTACTGTTCTTTGACCAGATTGCAGAATCATATCTGAGAGATGTATTTCACCATAGAATTTATTATAGAATTTATTATAGAACAACAGTGACCATTCTAAATTTCAACGGCACTGAAAAAAGTGACTTACGACCATTTTTCACACTTTTTTTCAGTGCCGTTGGAACTTTGAATGGTCACAAAGTGAACCAGTACGCTGATGACACCCAGCTGTACATCACCACCCCGTCTGATTTCAGTGTGGCAGTTGATGTAATGTGCCGGTGCCTGGACGACGTTAGGATCTGGATGGGGAGGAACAGACTCACTCAACCCCGACAAGACTGAGTGGCTTTGGATATTGCCTCCTAAGGACTATGACAACTGTCCCTCCTTGGTCCTCGAGGGAGCGAAACTGACTCCCTCGGATCAGGTCCGCAACTTGGGGTCCTCCTAGATCCACAGCTAAAATTGGACCATCATCTTACTGCTGTGGCTAGGGGGGCCTTTGCACAGGTTCGCCTGGTGCACCAGTTGCGGCAATACTTGGAGAAGGAGGCTCTACTCACGGTCACTCATGCCCTTGTCACCTCCCGCTTGGACTACTGCAACGCGCTCTACATGGGGCTACCCTTGAAGAGTATCCGGAGACTTCAGTTGGTGCAAAATGCGGCTGCGCGTGCTGTGATGGGTGTGCCAAGGTACACCCACGTGACACCTATACTCCGCCAGCTGCACTGGTTGCCCATCAGTCTCCGGGTCCAATTCAAGGTGTTGATCATCATCTTTAAAGCCCTTCATGGCTTAGGACCAGGTTATCTCCGGGACCGCATTCTGCCTCATACTTCCCTCCGACCGGTTAGGGCCCACAGAGTTGGCCTCCTCCAGCTCCCATCAGCCAAGCAATGCCGGCTGGCGGGCTCTAGGGGGAGGGCCTTCTCTGTGGCGGGCCCCGCGCTCTGGAACCAACTCCCTCCAGAGACCCGAACCATCCCCACCCTGCTGGCCTTCCGAAAAGCCGTTAAGACATGGCTTTTCCCGCAGGCGGGGGGGTA
Organism: Diadophis punctatus similis; assembly: GCA_023053685.1. Taxonomy (NCBI): domain Eukaryota; kingdom Metazoa; phylum Chordata; class Lepidosauria; order Squamata; family Dipsadidae; genus Diadophis; species Diadophis punctatus. Next base: position 6,807,889 of record JALIGW010000020.1, on the reverse strand, counting down.
GAGCCTAATCCATCTGAGCTCTCCCCCGGGTATGTCTGGTTGTTGGATGGTTTTTAATATTGTAATTTTTAATTTTTATATTTGATTTTAATTCAATGTTTATTGGTTGTTCTTGTATTTTTTCTCTGCTGTACGCCGCCCTGAGTCCCACGGGAGTTGGGCGGCATATAAGAAAACCAAATAAATAAATAAATAAATAAACTGTTGTAAGTCGAGGACTACCTGTAAACAGCCAAGATAGAGGTGGGTTCAGTTCATACCTTATCACAGTACTGACAAAAATAATCTCTGTTAGGTTTAATGATAGGCAGTGTTAGCTCTGGTACTTCTTCTATTTTCATATCGGGATGTCTTTTCGATAAATGATTCACCTAAGATAAAAAAAAGGAAAGCACTTTTTTTAAAAAAGCATTAGAGCCACAAAATAAACCATTGTTTTATGTTACAATGAAGAACCATATCTTTAGTTTCTTGTAACAATAAGGCGTAGAGAATCCTAAAGCAAGAAGACCCAGATGACACACCAATAGGAAGCGTGGTCCATCTACTGCAGAGGTCTTCAATCTTGGCAACTTTAGGACTTGTGGGCTTCAACTCCCAGAATTCTCCAGCCAGCATAGCTGACTGGAGAATTCTGGGAGTTGAAGTCCACAAGTCTTAAAGTTGCCAAGTTTGGGGACGCCTGATCTACTGCAAAAATACGAATTCCCACTCAACAGTCAATATAGTATTGAACATCAAGAAGTCATTAAATCAGCAGTGTCAAACTCGATTTCATTGAGGGCTGCATCAGGATTGTGTTTGACCTCGGGGGTGTGGGGGGCATGGCCAGGGGGTGTGGCCAGCTCAACGTCACTCATCGAGGCTCCATTTTTGGCCGCAACGGCCTCCTGCAGCCCCCTGCAGAGGGTTGCAGGAGGCCATCGCGGCCGAACACACAGCCCCTCCCGAGCTCCGTTTTCGCTGTGGAGGCACCGCGGGCCGGTCCTTCACCGTTTTCAGGGTGGGCCCACGGGCCAGATCTAAGCACCCCGTGGGCTGCTTCCGGCCCACAGGCCTTGTGTTTGACACCCCTGCATTAAACGGAGTCTACTCTGAAGGCGCTTTGCAAATTCAGAGGTACCAGTGTTGAAAAAAAAATTTAAGACAGGAAATATATATATATATAAATCCACTGGAATAAATACTCACGATTTTTAAAAGCTAACAGAATAAGAAAAAAAATATCTCCCTTTTAAAAAGTACCAAGAAAAAACGTCTCTGCCCTGTTTGTCGACCTTACGTTAACCTTCCCACTTCACATCTGTCTTATCCCCATTTAGTTGTCAGCAAAACTAAAACACCAACAGAACAGGGTGGACTCTGAGCATTAAACATGTAATCCTTTATTGGTTGGGCACACACTGGATTTTTCTGGGCCTCTGATAATTTGTTTGTTTGATGAACAGCATGAACTCATGGCTGTTTTCAGCCCTTTGTGAACCTATTCACACCATGCTACAAATAATACTTCGTTTATGAGTCAAGAACCTCTCTTGTTTCTCAGGCAAAGAGAGTCTGATTTTAATAAATAATCCGGTGCCAGGATGGGGTATAGTATTAGGATCTCAAGATCCAACTTCCAATCCATGGTCAGGCTTGTCTTAAATCCTCCTCTTAAATCTAATAATTGGCACAGGGTATTTGTGAGAATACTATAGAAGCAGCTCCAATGTTCCTAGGAAGGACGGGAGGATAAGTGCCATAAATTCATAGAAGCAATCTTCCCGAACGCCATCACTCTACTAAACAAATAATTCTCTCATCACTGTCTAACTATTCACTAAGGCTGCATTACTAACTATTAGTCTTCTCATTGTTCCTATCACCCATCTTCTCCCACTTATAACTTGTTTGTATACTTACGATTTATATCAATATTGTTTCCTGATTGCTTATTGTACCCTATGACAATCATTAAGTGTTGTACCTCATGATTCTTGACAATTTGTACCTCATGATTTGTACCTCATGATACCTCATGATGAGATAATTTGTACCTCATGATTCTTGACAAATGTATCTTTTCTTTTATGTACACTGAGAGCATATGCACCAAAGACAAATTCCTTGTGTGTCCAATCACACTTGGCCAATAAAAGAATTCTATTCTATTCTATTTAAGAGAAACAACAAAGGGTGTTTCTGTAAGAATGTAATTTTGCTTGATTTTCCTATAATCCTTGCTCGAAATATGGGATGGCCAACTTAAGATGGTTTTCCGCTGACAGGAGAGAAAAACAATGGTTCATTTTCAAGAGCTCTTGAATTCCAAAAAGAACTTGATCCTGCATGCAAACTCAGCCCTAGAAATTGTCCACCCTTGCTCTTAAATTTAAAAAAAAACACCTTCAAGCTCGCACAGAATGCCTTTATAAAATGGTGTCTAATTAAAGGAGAGTGTGCAGTGGTTCTGTGGTTAAAGACACTGAGCTTGTCAGCTGGAAGCTGATAGTCTGGGTTTGAGACCCGAGTGCTGCACGACAGGATGAGTGCCCGTCACTTGCTCCAGCTCCTGCCCACCTAGCAGTTCGAAAGCATGCAAATGCAAGTAGATAAATAGGTACCACCTTGGTGGGAAGGTAATAGCGTTCCATGAATCTTGGCATATAGTCATGCTGGCCACATGACCACTGTCAACCCTGAAGCTGGCCTCACCGAGGCCATTTTTTAGGCTTCAGTGTTGCCACACTGGAGATGAGGGATAGGGAGGGGGGAATTAGAGACAGTGGGGCATTTGTAGCCAAAACAAAATAGTTTCTCCTGTGAACCAAGGACATTCCAACAGCTGGCTGGAGAGAGGAGGATGAGAGAAGTAACCAGGCAACCGGCTAGCACCTAGATTGGACAATGTGACTTATTGTCTGGGGGAAAGGGAAACTTTCACTTTTTAATGAGGTGGAAAACCACAGGAACTCTCAGAGTCGGTTTTCACCAGTCTGTGCCAATATGATATCTCCAAATAAAATTGTTCTTTGAGGAATCATCCTGCCTCAGAGTTCTGTTTGCTATGATTGTATTACTTGGAAGGCTGACAACCAAGGAAAGGGTCTTCAGACAACATTGGCTCCCTCAGCTGGGAAACAAGAGACAAGCAGATGCCCCAGAGTTAGACAGGGGAAACCTTAATCTTCACCTTTAATTCGTGAAGATTCACAGGCTAAGATTTTGAGGAGTCTGGAATATTTAACTAACCAGCATTCCTCGTCGTCGGAAACCCATCATGCACAAGCGACACTTGAACATGAAACTCTCATAATCCGTAGAGGCGATCCTGGGTTTGAAGGCTTTGGAGCGACTAATTCGGTCCGCTTTCTTGGCTTCTCTTTCTGGATTGTGCATTCTCTGCATGTGTTCTCGCAACTTGTCTTTTCTCTGGGGGTGGAGGATGGGGGAAAGAGTCAAAATAACCAGAAAGAAGAAGGAGTAGAGACAGAAGCAAAATGCACAGTCACATAGAAAATGTAAAAGTTGACCTCTAAAGCAGATTAATCATGAATAAAAGCAAGAAAATACATTCATTAAAACCTCCGTTGAATTTGTTCAGTGACGGATAACAGAATTTAATCAATCCACAACTCTCACAAAAATATTAAACAAATTACGACCGGATTTACAACTGGAATCCTTCCAGTAGTAAAGACACTTAAGATAAATTAAAGGATATTTAGATTCACGTTAAGCATCGAGGAAGTTGAGATGATTATGACTGTAAGGGGAGTTGTATGGTGTTGGAATATTCATGACTGGGAGAGCCATGTGATTGAGTCAGCCAATCGGGCTGAAGTGTTAATTGAGCATGTCCAGAAACTTAGCAAGAAGAAGGGTGTGGTTTACTCAGTCCACCATTATACTCCAGTATGAAAACATCTCAACATGTGATGAAACAAAGTGTGGTATTGTAAATGTTTTATTCTACTTATAAAGAAGTTATTTGAATCAGCAAAATGCAGTTATCTTTTGAAGCTTCTGATTTATTGCGTAACTCTGACAGGTTATGGGCCCAGAAATCGCTCAAGAAGTAAAGTTAAAAACTGCATTGTAATTTAAAGCTGATAAGAAGCTGTCTGTGTTGTTAAAGGAACAGGCAGACAAGAAAAATGAAGCAGGATGGCTGCTGCTATGGAATTTAAAGACAGTCCAATACCCAAATTGGGGAAGAAAAATTATTTAATTTGGGCTGCAAAAATGGAATGTTTTTTGAAAGCAAAAGAATTATGGGACATCGTAGCAGACCCCCCGCAAGTGCTTGGAGCAGCAGATCAAAAGGCTCATGACAAAGCTATGGCTTATCTTCTGTTAAGTCTGGGGGATGATCAATTCTTAAATGTAGCTGAATTAAAGTCTGCAAAAGAAATATGGCAGAAATTGAAAGCAGTACATGTCAATGTTTCTGCGTGTAATGTGGTCCAATTTTCGAGAAAGCTTTTCAGAGCAATTATGCAGACAGGAGATTCTATGGAAGATCATTTAATGAAAATGCAGTCTAATTTTCTAGAATTGGAGCAACGTGGAGTAAAGTTTCCAGAGTCCCAAAAAGTTTTATTAGTGTTAAATAGTTTGGATCAGAGCTGGGAGACTGTATCAGCTATTTTTGAAAGTAAGCCAGAAGCAGATTTGAATTTGGAGGCTTTGAAATCGTGTTTATTGAATGAATATGAGAAAAGGCTTTTCAGCCATGCTGATGGAAAATTCCACAGGCGGGGGCTCAACAAGGAGTACAGTGGAAACTTACAGCAAGTCTCCAGCAAAATTTTCCACAGGCTGCCTATCTCTAGCAACAGCCGAGGTGTCTGCAGACAAGAGGAGAGCAGAGGCAGGAGAGATCAAGTTACACAGCAACAATTCTGCAAGCAAGATAAGAAAGCGTGTTTCATTTGTGGAGAGACAAATCATCTGCAGAAAAGCTGTGCACAGAAAAGAAATATGCAAGACAAGAGACATTATTTGCAAGGACAGATTGCAGTTGCAAAAGTTTGTTATAATAACAATAGAGACAAATGGTTGATTGACAGTGGGGCTAGTCAAACAATTGTTAATAATTCTGACTTATTTTCCAGATTTTTTCCAGGAAACAATGAAGAAGTGGCCTTAGCCAATGGTCAAAAGGCTAAAATCATTGGAAGAGGCGATGTGCAAATTCCATATTTGAAATCCAGGTTTACTGATGTGTTATGTGTACCTGAAATGGAGCATAATTTGTTAAGTGTGTCTAGTTTAGACAAGCAAGGTTATGAAACCACATTTGTTAATGGGAAGTGTATCATCCAAAGAAATGGGAATGTTTGTGCACAGGGCATAAAAGAGGATAATCTTTATGTATTGCAGGGAGAAAAGGTGCCACATTGTTCCCAGATATTTAAAAATGTAGCAGAACATAATTCATGTGTTCATCTTCTGCACAGACGACTTGGTCATGCTAATTTTAAGGTTGTTCAACAAATGAAAGAATTTGCAGAAGGATTAGATTTGAAGGGATGTAAGGCATATTTGGATTGTGCAGTATGCAAAGCATCGAAATCCAAAGCATTCCCAGTGAGCAAGTTTAGCACAAGACAAACCACAAGAGCTCTAGAACTGGTGCATGCTGATTTAATTGGGCCTATGCAAGCCAGTTTGGGAGGAGCAAAGTATGCGCTGGTTATTGTGGATGACTACAGCAGGTTTGGGTTTTGCTACTTACTTAAGAGTAAAACAGAGGTGCTACAGCAATTTAAGCAATGGTTAAGTTTTGTAGAGAGAAGGTACAAACAACAGGTATGTCAGTTGCAAACTGACAGAGGTTCTGAATTTATGTCAACAAATTTTCAACAATGGTTGAGACAATTGGGAATAAGACACAGGCGCACAAATCCTTACACACCGGGGGAGAACTGAGTGGCTGAAAAGAGGAATGGTGTTTTGCAAACAATGAAAGACTCATTACTGGAGGATTCTGGTATGAGCAGGTCATATTGGGGTGAAGCCATACTGACTGCCAATTATTTAGTAAATAGGTTGTGGAGTTCATCCATCAATAATACTCCATATGCAATGCTATATGGGAGAAAGCCTTCTTTAGCACATTTAAAAATATTTGGTAGTACTGCATGGGTACATATTCCAAAGGCAATCAGAAGAAAGGGACAACAAAAGGCTAGAAAGCTCAGATTTGTGGGCTATGAGCCAGGCTCAAAAGGGTATCGCTTTAGCGATGGAAGTAAAAGGATAGTGATTTCAAGGTCTGCTAGTTTTGCAGAACAAAATTGGAACAGAATTGATGCAAATTCTGAAAATGTCTCACTTAGTGACGGTGATCCGCTTAGCGACGGTGATCCACTTAGTGACAATAACTCATTTAATGATGGTGAATCATTTTCTGAAGGTGTCTATGTTCAGGGAGGAGAGTCTGAACAAGATATGAAGCCAGAAAAGCTTGAAACACAAGTACAGGCAATGCCACGTAGGTCAGAGCGAAGTAACAGAGCGGTTCCGCCAGACAGGTATTCTGCCAGTAAAGTTAAAGTGTGTAATGTGTGGTATGAGCCAAGAAACTATAAGGAAGTATTGGCATTACCAAAAGTTGAACAAGAAAAGTGGAAGGAAGCCATGGATAAAGAGATGAAATCCATGGGAGATCATGAAGTGTTCACATATGTGACTTTGCCACAGGGTACGAAAGCTGTAGGATGTAAGTGGGTATACAAGAAAAAGGTATTACCCAATAATGAAGTACAGTATAAGGCAAGGTTGGTGGCACAAGGTTTTTCTCAATTAAAGAATGTGCACTATGATGAGGTGTTTGCAACAACTGTAAAAGGTGAGAGCATAAGACTAGCATTAGCATTAGCATCAGCATACAGGCATAGAATTTGGCATTTTGATATAACCACTGCATTTCTCAATGCTGAATTAGAGGAAGAAATTTATATGGTTCAAGCGCCAGGGTATGAAAATAAAAAACCTAACATGGTGTATAAATTGAACAAGGCCATTTATGGGCTGAAGCAGTCAGCCAGAAATTGGAATATCTGTTTAGATACTGCATTGAAAGGTCTTGGGTTCAAGAGTTGCAAAGCTGATGGTTGCATATACACTGGAAAGTTACAAGGTGGGAATTGTCTACTATTAGCATTTGTGGATGATCTTTGTTTCATTGCAAAGGATGCATCACAAGTTAAAGAATTTGCTAATAAGTTAGAAAAGAAATTTGAATTAAAGAATTTGGGAGAAATAAAGAATTATCTCGGTGTAGAAATACAAAAAACTGAAAAAGGTGGTTATATTCTCAGTCAAAGGAGAAAAATTGAACAATTATTAGAGAAGTATAACATGAAAGATTGTAATATTGCTCCTACACCTATGAGCACAGATTTTTACAATAGTTTGGGTGAGGACAAAAGTGAAGCCTGTGATCAGGAGATATATCACTCTGCAATAGGGAGTCTGTTATATCTGTCACAGTGGTCCAGACCAGACATAGCTTGTGCAGTGAGCATTCTAAGTCGCTTTACTGCTACACCTACAAAGTTGCATTGGATGGGTGTGAAAAGAATTCTCAGGTATTTGAAGGGAACTGTGAATTTGGGTCTTCAAATACAGGTCACTGAAGAATTAAAATTGAAATGTTATGTTGATAGTGATTATGCAAATGATGTAAAAACCAGAAAGTCTAATTCTGGAATTGTAATAATGTTTGGAGGGGCTTTAATTGGTTGGAAGTCCAGAAAACAAACAACGGTTGCTATTTCAACTGCTGAAGCAGAGTTTATTGCATTGTCTGAGTTATGTTCTGAAGTAGTTTGGTATGTACAGTTGTTACAAGATTTAAATGTAAATGTAAATGAAGCTGTAACTGTTTATGAAGATAATGCTGCTTGTATAAAAATGGCAACAGGTGACAGAGTGAAGAACAGAAGTAAACATGTGGACATTAAGTATTGTAATGTCAGGGAAGCTGTAAAAGGAAAATTAATAAGTTTACATCATTGTTCTTCAGAGGATAATTTAGCAGACATGATGACCAAACCATTGGGTGGCGTCCATTATAGGAAATGTTTAAATCCAATAGGTTTGATGTCTCTCCCAGTAATGAAGGGAGGAGTGTTGGAATATTCATGACTGGGAGAGCCATGTGATTGAGTCAGCCAATCGGGCTGAAGTGTTAATTGAGCATGTCCAGAAACTTAGCAAGAAGAAGGGTGTGGTTTACTCAGTCCACCATTATACTCCAGTATGAAAACATCTCAACATGTGATGAAACAAAGTGTGGTATTGTAAATGTTTTATTCTACTTATAAAGAAGTTATTTGAATCAGCAAAATGCAGTTATCTTTTGAAGCTTCTGATTTATTGCGTAACTCTGACATATGGAAAAAGATACATTTAAATCTTTAAAAGGTATCAAAATTTATAGCAAATGCTTCCTTTGCAAATTTCAGTTCACTGTTAAGACGATCTCTAATTTAGAAAAGATCAACCTATGGCACTTCAGATATTCTAGAAATCCAATTTCCAGAATTCCACGTCATTGTCCATCTTTCACAAGGCTGTTGGTCATTGAAATTTCTCATTCCTGATCTCACAGTAAGAATCCTAAGTGTGCAACAACACAAACAGGTCTGGGATTGTGCCTTCCATTGGAGGCTTCGTATTATCGACTCACTCATCTGTAATGTATTTTAAATGCGTCTTCCCATTATGCCAAACCATTTGCTCCCAATTTGCTGAACCAAAACACGACCCACACACTTGTGCACAAGCATCAGGCAAGAAGGCGCGTATCCTTTGTGCCAAATTCAGCATGAGTTGGGTGTTGACAGATGGTTTCTTTTCTGAAAAAGAGAGCTTTGGCAGCTATGCCAACCTATTATTGCTTCCTGCATAAGAAGAACCTGTAACAGGGGTGGGTAACTTTTATCAACTTTAAGACCTGCGGACTTCAACTCCCAGAATTCCTGAGACACCATTCTGGGAGTTGAAGTCCGCAGGGTTGTAAAGTTGCCACAGCTACCCATCCCTGATCTTCGGAGGTACTACCTTAAACTGTTTGCCACAGGTGGAGCACAGGAAGTCCTTGCGATCTGAATGCCGCAACATGTGAAGCCGCAGTTTGTCAGGCCGACAGAAAGCCTTGTCGCATTCTGTGCACTGGTAAATCTTTTCTGAATGGAAGCTGCGCACGTGCTTTTTCACCTGGTTGGGAACAGTCAAGAGGAAAGTCCATTTCAAAAGTTACGCATACGATTTCTTCCCATGTTGAAAAGCAGTGTTTCCCAACCTTGGCAACTTGAAGATGTCTGGACTTCAACTCCCAGAATTCCCCAGCCAGCGAATGCTGGCTGGGGAATTCTGGGAGTTGAAGTCCAGACATCTTCAAGTTGCCAAGGTTGGGAAACACTGTTGAAAAAGATCTCAGTAGCAGGAATAGAATGTGAAGCTTACAAGCTGCGATCTTATTTCAGATTCCAGTAATAAAGGAACAAATCGCATGGAACGGCACCCATAAATGACGTTATTGTTGATCCTCCACCAAACTCACCTGGATAAAATCCGGAAAGCGTTTTTTGCAGGTCGGACAAGTGAAGCAGCCATCGTTAATGTGGATGGCCACATGATCTTTCAGCAGGTCTAAACGGTCAAAGGACTCAGGGCAGAAAATGCAAGAGTAAGTCTTCTGGTCCAGATGGAACTTCATGTGACTTTCCAGGGTGCTGCTATTAATGAAGCCTTTGTTGCAGATATCACAGGTCAAAGGACAATTTCCTTCCCGCCCATGGAACCTTAAATGCTGGTCTAATTTGTCCTTGTCACGGAACACCTTTCCACAATGCAGGCATTTGAACGGGCGGAATGACTTGCGGATGAATAAGTGCTGGAGGGCTGCATTCTGAAATGATACGTCCAAGAACAGGAGAGGTTAACTAGCCAGGATAGTGAGGAGATTACATGGCAACAAACATATGTAAAGACTGTAAGCCAGGGGTCCCCAAACTTGGCAACTTTAAGACTTGTGGACTTCAACTCCCAGAATTCTCCAGCCAGCTATGCTGGCTGGAGAATTCTGGGAGTTGAAGTCCACAAGTCTTAAAGTTGCCAAGTTTGAAGACCTCTGCTGTAAACCATCTATCTGTGGTGTAGAGAGAAGAGAAGAGAGTCAATAGATTTGCCCAAAGATACAACATGCAATATTCAAAAATAATTGCAAGATGAATGTAACACGTGACTGAACAATTGGACTCTAGTTATTGGGGAAAAAAAGTAGAGACACTTTAAATTAGGAAGGAATAGCACATCGGACAACTTTTTGGAGACTTAAGTTGGTTTCCCTTTACAAAAAAGGACGCTTCCCCTTAAATGTACAGAAATGTACTCAAATTTGCAGAATTTGTTATTTACTCAGAACAGAAAAGCAAAACAAAAGACTGTGCAGCATCACTTATGGAAGTATTTATTTATTTATTTATTTATTTATTTATTTATTTATTTATTTATTTATTTATTTATTTATTATTATTATTTTTTATTTATTTATTTATTCGTTCCTTTTATTAAATTTATATGCCACCCATCTCACTGTCGAATATTAGAAAGTAATAACGATTCTAGCATATGACCTTCAAATATTCTTCTTACGGGAACTTCATTCTTAGTCGGAGTTATTTATTTTTTTACACAGACACGAAGCTAAAATATTCCACAAATTTTCCTCCTCTCCACCTAGATTAACCGATGGAATCATTCCGTTTTAGACTGGGGTCGGAGCAGTTCGCAGCTGGTGTGGCAGTCTTAATTGCAAATGTCCTGCGTGCTTCGGTAATTAAACGGGGGTGTTTTGATGTCAGCGGAGAATTTGGGCGGAAGCCATTTCTCCACTGTTTTACAGGAAATCTGCAATTACAGGACACCAACCCAGCAGAAGATGGGAAAGGCAACAGGGACTTTCTACACCCCTACAGAGGAGGAGAAAACCCTATAGAAAATTTGCACACCCAAACAACCATTTCTCTTCCCTTATTAAACGGCCTGTTTCCCAAGCATGAAATATTAATTCCTATTCAGACTTTAAGAGAAAGAAATCCAGGCAAGGTAGCAAGTGCGATTGTAATTTTTTTTTTTTTAACCTACTGACTATTAGTACGGGTCCCACAACCCACATCACGCAAAAGAAGCAATGGGCAGCATTCTTATTGGAAATGCTTTCATTTATCCAAGTTTGCCCTGCAGAACGCGGGATGAAAAAAGGTTTAAGCTGTTGGGGGAGGGACATTGGCTAGAGTTTGGAAATGTGTATCAGATGCTTGGAGCTGTCCAGCTGTGAGAGCTTGGATAACATCCACTAAATAGCAACAAGGGCACAGTAGGTAGCAGCACCTACCTGCCCTTAGGTAGCTGATCTTTTTCCCCCTGCCCAAATATAAAAGCTTAGCAGAATTGCCTTCATCTCAAAATCCGTGCCATTCAGAAAATGTAGGGGATTAGTCAAGGTCACCGTACATCTTTGGCCATTTCTTCTAACAATGACATATGTGCAGATGGTGCTGCCAACAAACCATTCATACACATCGCCTCATCCAGCTGTTCAGAATATGCCTGCCTGCCTGTACAAACCAAGGTTCCCAGGAAAGGTTCACCAAATATCGTGAACCTTTAGAATTCACACTCTTTGGAATAGAATGAGCTGGAAGGGACCTTGGAGGTCTTCTAGTCCAGCCCCCTGCTCAAGCAGGAGACCCTATACCATTTCAGATAAGTGGCTGTCTAGACTCTTCTTAAAAACATCCAGTGATGGAGCGCCCACGATTTCTGAAGGCAAGCTGGAATTCAGAAACCAATTTCCACTGGTTAATTGTCCTGTTAGGAAGTTTCTCCTTAATTCCAGGTTGCTTCTCTCTTTGGTTAGTTTCCAACTATTGTTTCTTGTCCTGCCCTCTGGTGCTTTGGAGAATAATTTGACCCCCTCTTCTTTGTGGCAGCCCCTCAGATACTGGAATACTGCTATCATGTCACCCCTAATTCTTCTTTTCTCTAGACTGGCCAAACCCAAATCCTGCAGCCGTTCTTCGTATGTTTTAGTCTCCTAGCTTTTGATCATATTAGTTGCTCTTCTTTGAACTTTTTCCAAAGTCTCAACATCTTTTTTATAATATGGTGATCAAAATTGGTTGCAGTATTCCAGGTGTGGTCTTACTAGAGTTTTATAAAGCGGTACTAGTATTTCACGTGATCTTGAGTCTATGCCTCTGTTTATACAACCCAGGATTGTATTAAATTTTTTGGCTGCTGCTGCACACTGCTGGCTCATATTCAAGTGATCATCCACTAGGACTCCAAGGTCCCTCTCACAGTTACCATTTTTGAGCCAGGTCTCAAATGAAATGTAATCAATTTCAACTGGTAACCAGTTTCCCCAGCATGGGAGGTTTCGCCACCATCCAAAATAATTCATAAAAAAAGTAGTATGAGTTGCCAAAGAGGCAAAAACTGCAACACTGACTTTTCCCTAATTTGGCACTCGGAAAATTTTAATTCCATGCCAAGATAAAACGGTTTGGTTTATGTTGGCTGGGGAATTCTGGGAGTTGAAGTCCACGCATCTTCAAGTTCCCAAGGTAAAGAAACACCGCCGTAGATGAATGCAACATAAATGCAAGGTCGGCCAGGGGTTGAGTTCTTCACTTACCCGGATACGCTTTGCTCGCCGCATGTCGTCTGCTGTTATCAGGCTTGGGGTAGCCACCACCGTCTGCTCATGTGGCTGAAGCTGCAGGGATTGGCTTTCAGGCAGCTGATCCAAGGAGGACGATGTCTCTGGGGCCACTGGGGTCTGCTCCGATTGGTCGAGTCCATTTAGGGTGGCTTGCCCAGCTTCATCAAACTGCCCCTTACTGGCAAAGGGCAGCAAGTCCTGAAATTATAAACCAAAGATATTGTAGGAGATGACCAGACTGAGCCTGAGGGAGGGAGGGATCAAACATGTCATCAGTCTCGAGTCCCTTTGTGCCCACAAGAGATATAAGTCCCGCCCACCTTGAATTCCTTTGACTCTTATCTACCCCCAATCTGCTTCGACCGTTAGTAGTTCAGATTCTTGCAGAGAACTTAAGCTTGCAATAAAACTTTATGCTCATTTGGATTGCTTGGATTTTCTGATTTCCTTGGTGCTCGACAGGTAGAGTCTTGATATACAGCGACATCATTTGAGCTCCATTCTTTGCTGCTGTCTATGCGCTGTTTACTTATCAGAGTTATCAAAAAAATTTAGTTCTGCCCCGATGATGCGATTGAAACTCCCACATTCAATGCTCAAATGTTGTCGAGGATATGGCGCATATAATATTTGACTGTAGGATGTATGAGGAAGTAAGAAAACAATACCTGTCCCCAATTATAAATAAATTTTCCCACTGGAATGTAAGGCATAAATTAACATTTCTATTGAAGGCAGACTCTCCTCCCCTGGTAAGGGCTATTACTCGCTATCTTAATAGGATGACAGCAATACGAGCCAGCTACATTGAAAAGAATTTCATTGATTGTAAGAAAGATGAGCTGAGTTAGAGACGAGATATTTTATTTGGGTTATCTAGTTTTAGAAATTTAGTTATTGAATTTTAATATCGTTGAATTTTGATGTCATGTACCATATATATTTTTGTACGGTTGTTTCTGTACCTGTTTGTTCTGTTTTTCTTTTTTTAAAAGGCCTTCGGGCAATTCAATAAATGTACTGTACATTCAATGCCATGTGACTGATGCCTTGGGGAAGGGGGAAAACTTTCTCTTTTAATTAGGTGAAAACCGCGGGAACTTTCAGAGTCGGTTTTCAGCAGTTGTGCCAATAGGATGTATCCAATAAAGTTGTCCTTTGAGGAATCTACCTGCTTTCTGCATTCTGCTTTTTATGGGCGCATTACTTGGAATGCTGACATTAGGTTTTTTTAATGCCACCAAAATGTATATGATACAAATGGTGGTGAGCAGCTGTTCCAGCTGTTGAAGACTCTTGGCTCTTTTACCAGAAATGGCATAACATGAAATTTCAAAGGATCCAACCAAGCAAACTCAGTTCCTCCTTTCCGCAAAACTTAATTCACCCACTCCCTACAAATATACCTGGCTCTCTTCCGCACACTTCCCCCCATTTTCGTTGGTTACTTCCAAGCGCATGAATTTTGGAGGACGGCCAGGTCGCCTTCCTGGACCAAACCTTCGCTTCCCTCGTCCACGGCCTCTGCCTCTTGTTCTACAAAACATATAGATTTCTAGGTTAGAGGACAGTGATGTGCCTTGTCATTCTTTGGGAACATCAACTTAAGAAAAGGAGCAAGGACTACAGCTCTCCATGGTTAGACTCCCACTTACCATCAGCCCTAGTCACCAAGTTTAGGAATGATAAACACGGTAGTCCAGGGGTCCCCAACTCCAGAGCCACAGCCCACTACTTGGCCATGAGATGTTCTGAATTGGGCCACCCAAAGCGATTGGCAAGTGTGGACGCGTGCAGTCCATTCACGTGAACGGTGTGCGCTCTTGCCTGCCACTTGCGCAAATGGAGCAGTGCGGGCGCTTGCCCACTTGTGAAAAGGGAATGGCAGCACAAGCATTCTCGCGGGGAACCATCCCCTCCCCTCCCTCCCCTGCCAGCCAGCAAAACCAGAAAGGTTGGGGAACTCTGCTGTAGTCTAACCACATCTAGAGAACTTTGCAATAGCAATAGCACTTAGACTTATATACCGCTTCATAGTGTTTTACAGCCCTCCCTAAGCGGTTTACAGAGTTCAGCATATTGCCCCCAACAATCTGGGTCCTCATTTTACCCACCTCGGAAGGATGGAAGGCTGAGTCAACCTTGAGCCTAGTGAGATTTGAACAGCTGAACTGCTGAACTAGCAATCAGCTGAAGGTCGCATTGCTGCTTTTAACCACTGCACTATCTCGTCTCACTGTCCTTAGCCTACAGTTTTTTTATAGCCTAAGGCTAGGGGTATCAAAACTCAAGGCCCGCGGGTCACATCCGGCCCGTGGGGTGCTTAGATCTGGCCCGCGGAGCCACCCTGGAAACAGCGAAGGCCCGGCCCACGGTTCTTCTGCCAGCAAAAACAGGTTCCCAATCTCCGTTTTCGGCTGGGATGGCCTCTTGCAACCCTCTGCCAGCGAAAACGGAGCTTGGGAGGGCTGCACACGCCCATTTGGGAGCCCATTTTTACTGGCAGAGCACTCGGGCCACCACACGAGGCGCCCCTGACACGAGTGATGTCAAGCTGGCCATGCCCACCCTGGCCACACCAACCCTGATGCAGCCCTCAATGAAATCGAGTTTAAAACCCCTGGCCTAAGCTATAAAAGTTAAAAAGGTAACCAAGGGGAGACTATATCTTCTAGTGGAAGGAAAAAGGGATGATGATATAGGAAGGATTCAGGTTCAGCCAGCATCTTGTTCTTTTATCGGAGTCTTAATTCCATGGATGATGTCTCTAGAGAAGGCCATCCACCTTTGGTGGATGTCCATCTACCATCTCTTGGGTTGTCCATCCATCTTTCTTATAGAATCTCCAGATAGGTTCTCAGCTTTTGTAGAGGGTGGAAGGGGAGAATCTAAAGAGGGCTTTGACGAAGTGAGAATTAATCTCACAGAGGCGAAATAGAGCTTTCTCCCGGAATTCAAACATTTAGAAATAAAGCTGAAGTTTAAAAGTCTAATTAAAATATTTATTTTGGTACAAAAAAATAAATAAATTCTGATTGTTTACATCTCTGCTATAAAATGCGACCTTCTCGGTCAAGAGCTAAGTCAAGAAGGGAAGAATGGAGATTTAGGAATGCACACATGCGTACAAGAATATTATATCACGTGGTAGGAATGTACCATTATAATAGATAGGGATGCAGCTCCCTGCATATACATGCAACTGACAATAATCACACCGTGACAGGCTTGGAGCTAAATGTTAGATAAGAATTACTCTCTTCAGAGGCGAAATAGATCTTTTCCTGAAACTCTGACATTATAGAAAGGAAACCGCAGTTTAAATACTAAGGTATAAAATATTTATTTCGGTACAAAAACAAATAAATCACATCCTGGCTATAAAAAAAGGTCTTGCTCCTTACAGAAGAAGAAGAAGGGAGGAACAAAAGAAAGGAATGTACACATGCGTACTAGGAACATATTAATCACGTGCTCAGGAATAAACCATTATATTTGATAGGGATGCATCTCCCCTGCATATACATGTAACATGCAATATAAAATCACTGCCTGACACTAAAGGCTGATGATCCTGAATAGGCAGCTGTCACCTTGGTCTTCCAAGCCTATGAAATGCAGAAATGCTGCCCTGCCTCCTAAACTGCGCTGAAGGAATCCCTTCTTAAGGAAAGAGGAATGCACCTGAGCAAACAACAGTCAGCCTTAAATAACTTACTATAATAACCCTCTTTGTTGGAAAACCTGGACAGACCTCTCGGCTCTTCCTGTTTCTCTTGGACAGAAATATCCGTGGAACAGTTGAATTGGATGAATGATAGAACCCTTGAAATACCTGCTGAAGAAGTCCAGTTTTTCATCGTGGGAGTTGAGATGTTGCTGGAGCTGTTCGGAGCTCATGAACCGCCGATTGCACTCGTAACATGGCCAGTTTTTCTCTTGTTCTCGGAGAACTGTGTTTTCAAGATAAACCAATCAATAGTAAATATTCAGAAATCCCCCCCAAGCTTTTGTCAGTTATTCACCCACAATTTCAGCTTACAGGTTATATTTTATCTTCTAATAAAAAGCAGTCTCGGGAGGAGAAATAGAGTGATAAGTTAGACCAGGGGTAGGCAAAGTTGGCTCTTCTATGACTCGTGGACTTCAACTCCCAGAATTCCTAAGCCAGCATGATTGGCTCAGAAAGTCTGGGAGTTGAAGTCCATGAGTCATAGAAGAGCCAACTTTGCCTACCCCTAAGTTAGACAGTGGACCCAAGAAAAAGCACATAAAGATTTACACAATAGTTTTTTTTTAATTCCTTTATTCCTCCTCCTAACCAATGAGCTGTCTCAGTGGATTGAGCAGAAATGCTGCATTTGAAGTAAGTTATACAAAGCTACAGCACTTCTTTTGCAAGAAGCCACACATATAAAAGGGCATCTGCTACCAAAAGGACAAATATCTTGCAACTCTAAAATTTTTATTTAAAATGTTAAGATGTTGATACCTTTCCTCTCCTCCTCCGATACGTCATGGATTTTCTGATTGACAAATTCTGCATAGGAGGCAGCATACCATACCTAAAACAGGTATTAAATGGAAAGGAAATTCAGAGGAGGGTTTTTTTTAAAAAAAAGCTAAATAGAATTCGTGCCCATCTTCCACGAATTGCAGACAGGGCCACAGAATCAAT
The DNA here is from genome assembly GCA_023053685.1 of Diadophis punctatus similis. Taxonomy (NCBI): domain Eukaryota; kingdom Metazoa; phylum Chordata; class Lepidosauria; order Squamata; family Dipsadidae; genus Diadophis; species Diadophis punctatus. The sequence goes on along the minus strand of JALIGW010000020.1, from coordinate 6,790,484 downwards.
TTTGGGTCAAACCATGATTTAGCTCCAGGCTTTCTCAGCTCAACTCTTCCATTCTGTTCACTGAGCCAAATTGATCCACAACTTCTAGCACAGAGGTCTTCAAACTTGGCAACTTTAAGACTTGTGGACTTCCAACTCCCAGAATTCTCCAGCCAACTATGCTGGCTGGAGAATTCTGGGAGTTGAAGTCCACAAGTCTTAAAGTTGCTACGTTTGGGGACCCCTGTTCTAGTATGTTATTATTTTATCCAGACCCTTTTGTGCTTTGATGAAAGAGGGATGGGGGAAATAGATTAAGTATTGCATCTTCATAAGCAAGTGTGAATTTCTACCCACATATCAGAAGGCCTTTTATGCAAGTTAATCCGTAAAATTATGATTCATGAAAGGGTTTTTAAAATTGCATTTCCCCATTCTGGGTGACCGAGAACTACCGTAGTATAAACGGCGTGACTGAAAGTATACAGATCCTCTTTTGCTGACTGCCACAACAACTCACAGGCAAACATTTTTTAAAAAAATATCACACGTGTCATGGGAAATGTGCTGTTTTGTTCAGGGTTGCTTTGACAGGGACCGACTCTGGATCAGAGATCCTGCTTTTTCACGTTGGAATTGGCAGGGGGAGACAATCCCCCGGAGGCCGATGGATCGTCGCTTCCCTTTTGAAAACATTCTGACTTAGAAAATAAAACCCGAGATTCAAATCTAATTAACAAAATGTTTATTTCAGTAGAAAATAATAAAAAGAATTCTTAGTAAACTACATCTTGATCGGCTAAGGAAATAAATCACTTCTACCTTCGGTAGAAATGGCGGAGAGAAAAGGAAGGAGTTGACTTCAGGAATGCAGACATGCGTAATAGAATATATCATACGTCTGCTTGACCATAAATACAAGAAACAGTAGAAAACACAGAGATGCACAAACTGGCAATATTCACATCGTGACATTCTCTGTCTGCTCTTTGAAATAGGGCAGACAAGGCAGCCCTCTCCCCAGGGAACAGGAATTGCCAGATGGTGGCACTGGTCTTGTGAATGCCTCCAGGTTTTCTTTTGTTTTTAACGTTAAGCTTAAAGCTTCCTCCCCCCACCCCCAAACTGTTCTCTCTAAATTCCATTTGATTTGCTTCTAATGAAAGATAAAAATAACTTGGCGATGGCTGATTTTTCCTGCTTGCGATACCAGATCATCACCCACACGAGCCAAGCTGTAAACCTCAAAGGTACGCCGACTTGGAATGAATGATACCTTATTAACTAATTATTAACCCAGACAAGACAGGGGCAAAAATGCCATATTTTTGGGCCAGGCAGGACAAAAAACCAGCCAACAGAACTGAAAGAGGGAATTTTATACTCCGCCAGCTGCATTGGCTGCCCATTGGTCTCCGGGTACAATTCAAAGTGTTGATCATCATCTTTAAAGCCCTACATGGCTTAGGACCAGGTTACCTCCGGGACCGCATCCTACCTCATACTTCCCTTCGACTGGTCAGGTCTCACAGAGTGGGTCTCCTCCAGGTCCCGTCAACCAAACAATGTCGGCTGGCGGGGCATGGAGGAGGGCCTTCTCTGTAGGGGCCCCTGCTCTCTGGAACCAACTCCCCCCAGAGATACGAACTGTCCCCACCTTGCTGGCTTTCCGAAAAGCCGTGAAGACATGGCTTTTCCGGCAGGCGGGGTTTTGAGACGATTTTCATCTTGGTCTCCCCCACGTATGCATGTGATAGTTTGTTTCTTTTAAATGTATTTTAAATTGTTATTAAATTATATTGTTTAGCTGTTCTTTAAATGTTGTACGCCGCCCTGTGTCCCCAGGGAGTAGGGCGGCATATAAGAGAACTAAATAAATAAATAAAATAAAATAAATTTTAATAGATAAATAAATAAATCAAGCTGCTTCAGCGTGCATTCCATCTTAGAGCTTTTATCAGGAGTGTGTGATTCGATTAATAACTGCAGTGATTTACTTAACAACCATTGCCAAAAAAAACCACCATAAAATCGGGCGTGAGTTACTTAAGAACTGCTTTGTTTAGTCTAAATGGACATTCTGGACTCAATTGTAGTGATTGGTTTGGAGTGGTGCGGTGGCCTAGAGGTGGAGCTCTCGCCTCACAATTAAGAGGCTGTGAGTTCGATCCTAGGTAGAGGCAGATATTTCTCTCTCTGGGAACAATGAGAATATATCTGCTGAACAAAACTCCGCATTGGCGACAGGAAGGGCATCCGGCCATTAAACACTTTGCTAGCTCCATTCAGTTGCCCAGACTCCACCCCACAAGGGATTATGGGATCATTAAAAGATGATGATGATGATGATGATGATGAATTGTAGTCATTGGTTGAGGACTATCTGTACTATAAAGCAGTATTTTCCAAAGCTACGAATTTCAAAAAACACTGCTACAAACAGAAGTTAAAAGGAAGAATGTGAGATGCAGAGAACGGAATTAGTAATATTTTTCCAGACTTTTTTGGGGGCGGGGGAAGGGAAATACCAACCAGATTTGTGTAAAAGAAGTTCTATTAAGATAGTCACCTCATACCTTGAGTTCTTGTTTAGGCTCAACATTTTTAATTGTAGTGTAGTAAATATGATGACCGTATTGATAGGCTACTAAATTTTGTTCCAGGTGATTCTGGGCCGGGCGCACAAACATCATCCAGTTGCAAAGAGCTTCGCTGGACAACTCAAACCAAAGGTCCTCCTGTAGATCCCGGTCCTTCCTGTCACCTTTGTCAAGGGACACCTTTGGCAAAAATTAAAAAAAAGATAAATATGTACATGACCTCCCCAAACCGTGACAAAGAACGTTTTTAATAATGCAGTTTGAAAATTAGGAAAACAGTATTAAATAGAGCAGAGAAGTCTTCAAGGTGATGAATAGCAGCAGATGGGAGAATATTTTTTTAGTCTGCTAATTGATCAACGCAATAAATAGCTAAGTTTTTACAGGGTCCATATATAAACAGTAATGTCTTGGCAAGCGATGTTTACAAATCAAGTACGAGGCCAGAAGGTATACAAAGAATCCCTTGAGACTAACATGGTCTTTGAGAAGGTGTGACAGAGATTCTGTTCCCGGTTTTCTCCAGAAATAAAAGTTTGCATTAAAGATGTAAAATACAAAGTCAACCCGAATTCATAAGAGAGAGTGGGCGGAAGGGGGAGGAGGGGAGAAAGAATATGAGAGAGTGACAGAGACAGAGAATGAGAGAGTGGGGGGGAAACACATGCCTACAACCCATTTTTTGTTGCTTTTGACAATTAGGAATGTTTCATTAAAATGTGATTATTGGCTCCAGAATGCAAAAATTGCTTGTGACATTATACCAGAGGTGGGTTCCTCCCGGTTCGGATCGGTTCGCCCGAACTGGTAGCAAGCTACTGGTGATGTCATGATGATGTCACAGAACCAGTTCTGTCGGTGCCAGTCTGTGGATTTTGAATTTTTTTTTTTGAATTTTTTTCCGGGTTTTTTTCTTCTTCTGTGCATGCGCAGAAGCCGAGTTTCAGGCACTGCGCATGCATCACCATCTTGTTTTTTGGGGAGGGGGTTTGGGATTTTTTGGCACTGTGCATGCGCCCGCGAGGCGCCCGCGAGGCGCAGCCATCAGGCACGGGAGGAAGCAAACCGGCAGCAAGGTAAGTTAGAACCCACCCCTGCATTATACAAATATGTATGTCTTACAACTGCATTAGCTGCCTCATATCTGATTATATTTCCATGATTTATGAGCCCATGGAATCCCTTTCAGAATGAAAACTCATTTCTGAAAAGCTAATACGGAGGAAAATAGAAGATAGGGATTTACCTTCAGATGAATATAGCAGTCCTTCAGCTCCGATAACCTAACCAGAGGTCCTTCCACAGGACCGAATTGTGTGCGCTTAGGGATACGTCGCTTGGAGAAGACCCCTCCCAAGAACCGGTCTATGTAAAGAACCAAGGGGAGACTGGCTCTGGCTCTGGTCAGAACTGGCCGGTTAGGGATGGGATGCAAGGGCCCATGCTTTGGACAAACCGAGGGATGTGCGTTATTGCATTCCTCGCACCCTGAAAGACACAGGTGGAAGAGACACGATGTTACTCCACAGTCAAGAAAAAAATATTTTAATAACAGAATAATAGAGTTGGAAGGGACCTTGGAGGTCTTCTAGTCCAGCCCCCTACTCAAGCAAGAAATCCAACACCATTTCAGACAAATGGTTGTCCAATCTCTTCTTAAAAACCTCCAGTGTTGGAGCACCGACAACTTCTGGAGGCAAGCCGTTCCACACTGATTACCGTATTTTTCTGAGTATAAGACACACCTTTTTCCTCCCTAAAAATGGTTGAAAATTTGGGTGCGTCTTATACTCTGAATGTAGCTTTTCCGAAGTTTTTTTCCCAACCCTAACTAGGTGCTAACAGATCTTCCCAGCTCTTACCTTGCAGGTTTTTTCATTGTTACTCTCTCCGAAGAATGTTTTTCCAGCCCTAAGTCTTTGCAGGGTTTTTTTCATTGCTCAACTTACTCCAAATAAGTTTCTTTCCAGCCCTAACAATCTTCCCAGTTCTTACCGGCTTGCAGGCTCTTTCATTTGTTACTCTCTCCGAAGAAGGGTTTTTTTAAGTCCTAACCAGGGGATAAAATAACGTGCTGAAGCTGACCAGACTAAGGACGTTAGCCAGATGAATACCTGGTAGGCAAATTGTTTTCCCCTATTTTCCTCCCCAAAAACTAAGGTGCGTCTTATACTCTGGTGCGTCTTATACTCCAAAAAATACGGTAATTGTTCTAACTGTCAAGGAAAGCTCTCCTTAGTTCTAGATTAGTCCTCTCCTTGATTAATTTCCTTCCCTTGCTTCTTGGCCTGCCTTCAGGTGCTTTGAAGAATAGGGTGGGACCTCTGTTCTTTGGGGCAACCCATTTCTAATGAACCTAGAAACTCCGAAGCCAACGTTGGGAGGCAATAACTTCCATGTCTTTAACTAACTACAAGTTCCCTGTTCCAAAGGGCACCCATTATTTTCAAGAGTTCCAGGATATCGCCAATTCTAACTGTGAGACAGGTGGCATATAAATTTGATGCATAAATAAATAGTCAGTACTCAGAGAGGATAAATGGAACTGGGTTTTTTTTGCTCTCTGCCTTCCATATACACTTCTTATATACATGCACATGGTCGTTCCCCTCAATACAGCAACCTTTGGTTTGAGGATAAAGATAATCAAAATGACATATTGAATTTGCATGTCACCAAAGGTTTCATAACTTCTGGAAGGTTACAAGGTTTTGACTTACACAGGTCATTTGGGTCAAAGGGACGAGGTGGATCTGGGTCCCATTCATCCATGTCTGTGTCTTCCCCTTCTTCCTCGTCGTCGTCGTCATCCTCCTCGTCTTCATCCTCCTCCTCCTCCTCTTCCTCCTCCTCTTCCTCCTCCTCCTCGTTTTGCTCTTTTGCTTCCATGCTACCCATCGGGTTGTGCAAAGTTTCGAGGGAGCCAGGATCATCCACAGCCTCCATAGGAGGCAACGCTTGGCTGTGAATTGGTATCGACACCTGGAAAACACAGACGGGGGGGAAAAGAATAAGACACAGAGAGCTAGGAAAAACAATGCAAGATTCCCATTCTTTTCTTCTAATCCCTAACGTGGATAACAGAACCAGAAAACAAGAGGGAAAGAAGTGTCAGGAAAAAAGAATAAGTGGCCCCACCTATTTTCAGCTCTGATATTCCTATAGCCACCTGTAGCATAAAATCCATCCCCTTCCAAATTACTGCTGCAGGAATGTGGACCTCACTTTTAACAGATCTTAACAGATTAACAGAGCTGGAAGGGATCTTGTAGGTCATCTAGTCCAACCCACGCCCAAGCAGGAGTCCTACACCATTCCTGACAGATGGCCGTCCAGTCTCTTCTTGAAAGCTTCCAGTGATGAAGCTCCCACAACTTCTGAAGGCAACTTCTGTTCCATTGGTTGATTGCTCTCACTGTCAGAAAATGTCTCATTTCCAGGTTGAATCTCTCCTTGTTCAGTTTCCATCCGTTATTCCTTGTCTGGCCTTCGGGTGCCTTGGAAAATTGGTTGACTCCCTCCTCTCTGTGGCAGCCCCTCAAATATTGGAGCACTGCTATTATGTCTCCCCTGGTCCTTCTCTTCACTAGACTAGCCATGCTCAGTTCCTGCAACCGTTCATCGTATGTTTTAACCTCCAGTCCTCAAATCATCCTGGTTGCTCTTCTCTGCACTCTTTCTAGAGCAGAGGTCTTCAAACTTGGCAACTTTAAGACTTGTGGACTTCAACTCCCAGAATTCTCCAGGCAGCTATGCTGCCTGGAGAATTCTGGGAGTTGAAGTCCACAAGTCTTAAAGTTGCAAGTTTGAGGACCCCTGTTTTAGAGTCTCAACATCTTTTTAACAGATTGCCTACTCCTGCTTGCATCCAGATCAAGAGCTGAAGAAGCTTCTTGGATGAGAAGCGTCTTCAAAGGAAGCCCAAGGAAGTCCAGTTGCCTCTTGAAAAAAAAGCCCCTTTGGGACAACCATGACCTGGAGGACTGGGAATCTCCACAGACTTCCAGATCAAGAGCTAACCAAAGAGTGCTATTTTCTCTTCGTTCCCATCTGCCTGGTCTTCTGGGCAAGACCATTCTGCTCAGCTTGTGCGACCAAGAGAAGCAACCAACCCCATTTCAATGAAAACCAAATCAAAACGGAAAAAGTTGTATGTAGACCAACTGCTAAAGTCAACAATAGCTAATCCTCGACTTCCAACAGCTCATTCAATGACATCCCAACCAGGAACTGACATACAGGGAGTCCTCGACTTACAATAGTTCGTTTACTGACCATCCGAAGTTACAACGGCGCTGAAAAAAGGGGACTCATGAACGTTTTTCACACTGATGACCGTGGCAGCTTCCTTTGTGGCCACCTGATCAAAATTTGGACGCTTGGCAACCGGCATGTATTTATGACTGTTGTAAGATCACGTGATCCCCTTTTGCGTCCTTCTGACAAGCAAAGTCAATGGGGAAGCCAGTTTCGCTTAACGGCCGCTATTAACTCAACACTACTGACTGCAGTAATTCATTTAACAACGGTGGTAAGGAAGGTCACAAAATGGGGCAAGACTCACTTAACAACAGTGAGTACCCTCCAGAGAGATCCAGAATCTCAACAATGGCTTTAGGCTAATTACCCACAGTGAGAATACATTAAGGATTTGTGTTTACAAGCCCTGCTTGTGCTTAGCCTCATAAAGAGGATTTACTATTGAGAAAGTATTTATTTTTTTATTTTTTATTTTTTATTATTTTTTATTTTTTATTTTTTATTATTTTTTATTTTTTATTTTTTTTATTTTTTATTTTTTTATTTTTTATTTTTTATTTTTTATTATTTTATTATTTTTTTATTCATTCATTCATTCATTCATTCATTTATTCACTTTTATATGCCGCCCAACTCCCATGGGACTCAGGGCGGCATACAACATAGTTCAAAACAATCTATAAAAACGATACCAATAATTAAAAACATTACAAAATTTAAAAAAATTGAAAAATTGAAAAACAAACCAACGTTCAAACATGGGGGATAGATCTTAATTCACCCCGCCTGCAGGAAGAGCCATGTTTTCACGGCTTTACGGAAAAATTTAGCACGGCAGTCATAAAATGAGCTGCAAAAAGCATGCATTAAATCAGAGAGAGTTTTAGCAACTTGGTGTATCTCATATTTATTTAATCTTAAAAAGGAAGCCACTCAGTTTCTCCATTCCAACTGTTATTAGTTTGACATTAAAATGTACCTTACAACAATCCTGCCTATAATTTTCTCATTCCGTGTAGGGGGGGAAAAAAAGAATCCAATGCACTTAAGAAACAAGTTAATTAATTTCTGAACTTTAACAACAAAAAACAACCTCATAATCACCAAAAAGCCTAATGGTAAAGAACATTACACATTTTACATTTTGCAAAAGTACTTTTCAAACATAACAGGTCAGGCTGAAGTCAGTATTATGTGAAACTTTTAAGAGCTTAAAGAACAGGCTTTGGCAAAGTACTCAGTGAGCATTTTTAGTTTTTGATAAGTTTCATAAAATGACACATCAAGGAATTTTTAAAGTTATTCTAGACGTGCACTTGAGTCCAAGTACAGCTGGCTGAAGGAACAAGAAAAGATGCCCAAATGTTACTATTGCAATGCGCTCTAAATGGGGCTACCCTTGAAGAGTATCCGGAGACTTCAGTTGGTGCAAAATGCGGCTGCGCGTGCTGTGGTGGGTGTGCCAAGGTACACCCACGTGACACCTATACTCCGCCAGCTGCATTGGTTGCCCATCGGTCTCCGGGTACAATTCAAGGTGTTGATCATCATCTTTAAAGTCCTTCATGGCTTAGGACCAGGCTATCTCCGGGACCACATTCTGCCTCATACTTCCCTTCGACCGGTTAGGGCCCACAGAGTTGGCCTCCTCCAGGTCCCGTCGGCCAAGCAATGCCAGCTGGCGGGCCCAAGTGGGAGAGCCTTCTCTGTGGCTGGCCCCGCGCTCTGGAACCAACTTCCCCCAGAGACCCGAACCATCCCCACCCTGCTGGCCTTCCGAAAAGCCGTCAAGACATGGCTTTTCCTGCAGGCTGGGGGTGGAGCTTAATCCATCTGAGCTCTCCCCCGGGTATGTCTGGTTGTTGGATGGTTTTTAATATTGTAATTTTTAATTTTTATATTTGATTTTAATTCAATGTTTATTGGTTGTTCTTGTACGCTGCTGTACGCCGCCCTGAGTCCCACGGGAGTTGGGCGGCATATAAGAAAACCAAAATAAATAAATAAATAAATAAATGTTGCTTTTTAGACATTCATATTTTGCAAGATGTTTCACCTTGCAAGAATACTAAACAACTTCAGAAGCCTAATTTCCCTTCTATTTCTATTTGGAGACTTTCAATTGTGGGGGGAAAAAAAACATTGCTGCTAACCATACAGAATTGCAAAATTGAATAAGGGATCATTTCTTGCCCTCCACGAAATTAGTTTTAACAGAAAGGCCAACCCAAGATAAAGCTAGCATTAAAAATGGCCCGCTGCCAAATCCAACATACCATACATACCACTTTTTTTCAACCCTCTGGGAAGGTAACCAGGGTGGACAAGCCTTGGTGGATCTTTCAGCCAGGGAATTCAATCCCAAAGACTAATTACTTGACCTTATTCTAAAGGAAATTACACACTAGTCCATGCCTTCACGAATAACAATGTGTAGCTCAGATGTGGCAAGACTTGAAATACTGGGATTAGACAATTTATAACTACGTCGCCTCCGATCTGATCTAAATGTAGTTCATAAAATCATATACCAAAATGTCCTTCCTGTTAATGACTACTTCAGCTTCAACCGCAACAATACACGAGCACGTAATAGATTCAAACTAAATGTAAAGCGCTCCAAACTCGACTGCAGAAAATACGACTTCAGCAAGAGTGATCAATGCCTGGAATGCACTACCTGACTCTGTGGTTTCTTCCCCAAACCCCAAAAACTTTAACCTTAGACTGTCTACAGTCGACCTCTCCTCGTTTCTAAGAGGTCTGTAAGGGGCGTGCATAAGCGCACCAGCGTGCCTACCGTCCCTGTCCTACTGTCCTATTGTCCTCTTTTATCGTTACTTTTTACTTATGTTTATACAAATTACTACTATACATGTTTGACAAATAAATAAATAAATAAAATAAATAAAGACAAAGGCAAACAATATATAGCACAGCCAGCAGTAAGACACACTGGAAGATGCAGCCTAGCACTACCTGGAGAACAATACAGGTAGACCACAATTGAGCCCAAAATGTACGTTGCTAAATTTTGTTAGGTGAAAATATCTGTTGATAACATTTGTTAAGTGAATCTGGCTTCCCCGTGGTCTTTGCTTGTTAGAAGGTCGATCAGATGACCCCGGGACATTGCAACCGTCATAAATATGAGTCAGTTGCCAAGCATCTGAATTTTGATCATGTGACCATGAGGATGCGGCAACAGTCGTTAAGTGTGAAAAACGGTCATAAGTACCACTTTTTTCAGCACCGTTGCAACTTTGAACGGTCACTAAATGAACCGTTGTAACTCAAGGACTAGCTGTATATTGGGCACTAAAAGGGACATTTTTGCTACTTCAAACGGGCAAGGTCTTGGAGTCCGGCACCATTAGGGCTTCTTGTTTCTTGTTTCTGATTGTGCTTTGCCTTCATTCCTTTAATATCTCATTTAAGATGCAAGGGCTATACATACATTTCAATAAATTAAAAAAAGGCTGTATATACTATTTATGACGGCGAAACAACATAGATGGGAAAGTACACCAAGCATGGTTTCTGGAATCCTTCCTATCCCTTCTACCAATGGTGACCACAGGAAGAACCGGTACGATCTTCGTGCAACAAGGAAACATGCTGTATGTATGTTGTGTATCAGTTTATCCTTTCCCCTCTCTTGCATCTGTATGTGCACACAGAACCAGCCAAGTGAGCTGTATAAATTCCACTTTATAACCATAGCATTTAGTCTTATATACCATCCCATAGCTCTTTACAGCACCTTCTGGGAGGTTTACCATGTAAGCATTATTTGCATCTTGCCTCCAACAATCTGGGTCCTCATTTTACCAACCTCAGAAGGATGGAAGGCAGAGTCAAGCTTGAGCCTTGTCAGTATTGAACTCCTGGCTGTGGGCAGAATTTACCTACAATACTCCATTCTAACCACTACGCCACTAGGGCTCCTTCTGGCACAATAAGAAATGGTGTGTTAGAAGGGGGGGGGCAATCCCCCGTGGAGGTCGATGGATCTTTGCTTCCTTTTTGAAGTCATTCTCATTAGAAAATAAAACCGAGATTCAAATCTAATTAACAAAATATTTATTTCAGTAGAAAAGTAATTTAAAAAATCCTTAGTAAACTACATCTTATCGGCTAATGAAAAAGTCACGTCTACCTTCGGCAGAAATGGCGGAAGAGAAGGAAGGAGTTGACTTCTGGAATGCAGTCATGCGTAGTAGAATATATCACATGTCTGTTTGACCATAAATACAAGAAAACAGTAGATCTGCACAACTGGCAATAATTCACATCGTGACATGGTGGGCTTAGAACAAAGGGGCTGTCACGTAGTGAATATTGTCAGTTGTATGTATATGCAGGGTGATGTAGCCCTATCCTAACATTATGGTACATTCCATTACAAACAGGACACGTGATGTGATCTTATGCGCATGTGTGCATTCCTGATTCTCTATTCTTCTTCTTGTGGTTTGGCTCTGACCGGGAGCGGTCGCATTTAATTAGCAAGAATGTAATTATTCAGAATTCATTGTTTTTGTACCGAAATAAATATTTTATTATTAGATTTTAATCTCGGTTTTATTTTCTAACTGTCTGGACTCCAAGACAAGATCCACATAGCCTCTGTGAGATTTATTCTCACCTTAACAGGGGCTGGCAGCATTATCAATTTGCACCACTTATCAAACTAAACCTTTTCCAGTATGTTTATCTCCGCAGACTGCAGCCGGATCTCATTCATTTTCAAACTTAATTGTTCTTTTGTTGGCTTTTCCTGCCACATCAAATAAAAATAGATGAATTCATCCTGAGGAAGTACCAGAAACGAGGTGTTTGTGTGTATATGCATGCATGTGTGTTTATTAGCAAGATCTCCAAAACACTTTTAAACAAATAACTCAAAGGATGCATTTATAAATCAAGGAAACAGTTAAGCCTTACCTGCTGTGTCTCTGCATCTTGATGAACATACGTGACTTGAGACGGGTCTGTGAAAAGAGTCTTAAAAAATAAGTTAAAAAGGATTAAAATGATTTCAATATTCTTTGGTTATTGGAAGTTTAATTTTTTAAAAAATATCGCTGCCGAAGGACTGATGCGGGATAAATGCCTAATTTATTTTGATTTTTTGATAATGCCAAATACCGTATTTTTCGGAGTATAAGACGCACCGAAGTATAAGACGCACCTTAGTTTTGGGGGAGGAAAACAAGGAAAAAAGGCCTCTGTCTTAAAATTGCCCCTGGCTCTAGAACAATAATAAAGCAGTCTTTAAAAAATAAGTCTAATAATTTGAACATTCTACAGACATTTATAGTTATTCACTTACCCCTTTCCATCCAGTTCAGCAAAAAATAAAAATCTGCGAGTCTCTCCCAGCTATTTGCCTCTTTGCAGTTTCACTTTCATTTTCCCACGTGGCAAGTCAGCTGTAGGTCGGGAAGTGCTAGTGACTTGCTTTGCTTTACAGGCTCTTCCCTCTTTGCTGCAAACAGGTAAATTGCTGGAAGACAGAGGCCAAAGGGTGGGGGTGGCTGGGTGGGTGGGGCTACATTCGGTGTATAAGACGCACCCAAGTTTTCACCCTCTTTTTGGGGGTAAAAAGGTGCGTCTTATAATCCGAAAAATACGGTACCTTTGCCACTGTGGTAAACCATTCATATTCTATACATTTATATGAAAATACGTTTTTGTTTCCGCATCCAAACCTCAACGGCATGAGATAATGTTAAGACAGCAGCTTTCATCTAGATCAGGGGTCTCCAACCTTGGCAACTTTAAGCCTGGAGGACTTCAATTCTCAGAATTCCCCAGCCAGCTTGGCTGAGGAATTCTGGGAGTTGAAGTCCGCCAGGCTTAAAGTTGCCAAGGTTGGAGACCCCTGATCTAGAGAGCACTAACGTATCTTTCAAAGCATAGATATGAATATTAGAAATTTAAGACTGAAAGCAATCGCATCGAAAGTTGAAAAGAAACACCTGCGTGGCGATTTAGCACAGGCATCTAAAATGACATTATGATGCTAAAATAAATTTGTTTTTTAAAAAACAAGCCGATCCACACAGTCTGATGTTTTATGAATAGCATATAATGGATTTAAAAAATTTTTTTACAGTGGTAAAAGTTGCTAGATTTGTACAGTCTTTTCAAACAAGGACATTCCCTAAAAACTTATTAAGATAGGTTTCTCTGAAAGACAGTTTGTTGACCATCCCATTATTGTACAAATGCATTGTAAGGTTCTACCGCAGGGGTCTCCAAACTCGGTAACTTTAAGATTTGTGGACTTCAACTCCCAGAATTCCCCAGTCAGCCATGGGGAATTCTGGGAGTTGAAGTCCACAAGTCAAGTTGCCACGTTTGGAGATCCCTGTCCTACAGAAATCGGTTTCCCAGTTCATAGGAGCCAATTGAAAACCCTAACAAGGCTTTCTTATGTCCTATGTAAGTAGGGGAAGGGCATAGTTTGGTGGTAGAACAGCCACTTTGAATGAAAAATATTCGAGGCCTGGCCTCACCTAGAAAGAATTTGCAGCATTTGCAGCATTCCAAATCCTGGAAAGCACAGTGAAGACACTACTACATTCAGAAAATAGTGACTTACAAACTCATCTGAACCAAATTTCAACCCAGAAAGTTGGGTTAAATAAATAATTCAATGTGTCATTGTTAATAAACAATGATTAAACATGGATATTGGATTTTAATCAGTATTAAGCCATCCAATCCAACTTGGTTTATGATAGCTAGCTTCTTCGTGTTCTCTCCGTAAATCTGTATCATTAAGTGTGTGATCCCGTCGTGCATAGCACACGAAGCTTGCCTAGAGGACACACAAAAATCCAAGACAAAAGGACATTTAAAAGCCACAATTTTAAATCAATAGATGTAAGCTAACACGCTGTTAGAAACAACCATGCTTTGATGAACTAATGAGTTGTCCCAATTTGATGCACCACTAATGACTCAGGAAACAGTGTGGGAAGAACCTTTCCTTTGTCTGCCTAGGGCAATTACGGCTGAAATTATTTTTTCCTGCAGTTTCACCAAAGCAAAATGGATAAGCTGCCTATTCCATAGCCACTGGAGGTTTTTGTTTACAACCTCTTCGCCATTATTTGGAGTGAACAGAGGAAGGATTAGGCACAGCTAAGAGCCCTTAGGATTCAGAAAGCTGTGTAGGTAGCTGGCCCTCGTCCTAAATGACATTATTTCTCTCAGCGATCACGAAAAAGCAGAAACACAGGTGGTGGTGGGGAATCACTTGCCTGAGTGGCTTCCACAGGATGGATGTAAACTAACGTATGCTCTGAGGTGTCCACAGAAGTGTAAGAGGTGCCATCAGCTGTGTAGACCACTTGCTGGGAAGGACGATCTTGGTCATCACTGTACACAATCTGCGCCACAGTTCCATTGTCAGGGACAAAGTGGACCTGGAAGAGTATGGGAACGAAGAAAATACTTGTAAGACGAGATAGAGATAGGAGAGAGAGAGAGAGAGACGGAGAGGGAGGGAGGGAGGGAGGGAGGGAGAGAGAGAGAGAGAGAGAGAGAGAGAGAGACAGAGACAGAGACAGAGACAGAGACAGAGACAGAGAGACAGAGAGAGAGAAGGCAGTTCGGTGCAGTAGTTAAGATGCTGGCCTAGAAACCAGTAGATTGTGAGTTCTTCTCCCGCCTCAAGCACAAAAGCCGGCTGGGTGACTTTGGACCCATCACCAGGAGAGGGCGAATTCTAGTCCCACCTTAGGCATGAAAGCTAGCTGGGTGACTTTGGACCCATCACCAGGAGAGGGTGAATTCTAGTCCCATCTTAGGCATGAAAGCTGGCTGGGTGACTTTGGGCCCATCACCAGGAGAGGGCGAATTCTAGTCCCACCTTAGGCATGAAAGCTAGCTGGGTGACTTTGGGCCCATCACCAGGAGAGGGTGAATTCTAGTCCCACCTTAGGCATGAAAGCTGGCTGGGTGACTTTCCTATCTCCTATCAACCTATCAGGTTGAGTTCTTGTCCCGTCTTAAACATGATCAACTCACCACACATGGCTGTTGGTGGGGGGGGGGGGGAAATGAGGAAGAAGGAATAATATATATGTTTGCTGCCTTGGGTTACTTATAAAGTAATAAAGGCAGGATAAAAATCTAATAAATAAATAATATGTAAAAGTGTGCGGGACACAGTTACAGTCTATCAGTCTATCCAAGTTAGACAGAAAAATAGGGCAAAGATAATCCAATGCTTTTGAATGAGAAAGTCCAACCTACAGAGTTCCCTTTTAAGAAACCAGAGAAGGGGGGAAATAGAGTCCAGTCCAAAACTCAGTTAATCAGAATATTTGATGGAAGCAATTCAGTGGTGGGTTCCATTTACCTTCGTCACTGTTTGGCATTGTGATGTTTCGCGCGCGCATGCGCGCGCTCCACTCACATGATCTCACTTCCGCGCATGCTCAGAAGCAAGAATTAGCCCGAAACACAGCTGAGGAGCTCATCAGCTGAGCTTCGGGCGAAGAAATAAAGGTCGGTATTCACCCGTGGGTGGGCGGGAGGGCTCTTTCAAGTCGCGTAAAGGGAAAAATCCACAAAAAAAGATGGTGGCGCGCTCGGAACGGCACCGACAGTGATGTCACCAGTGGGTCGCTACCGGTTCAGGCGATCCGGTCCGAACTGGGAGGAACCCATCCCTGAAGTAATTTATTTCTTCTGCAACTGGATATAGCTGTCTTGTTTTTTATTAGCTTCAAAAATGATATATGATTCCAAAATACAGAGGGAACTTGGCATATTAATACATTTGTTCCCTGTTAATGGTTAAGGTTGAAAAAGAATGGACCAGAACTGGCTGAGGAATTCTGGGAGTTGAAGTCTCCAAGTCTTAAAGTAGCCAAGGTTGGAGACCCCTGGAACAGAGAACTAGAATAGAATAGAATAGAATAGAATAGAATAGAATAGAATAGAATAGAATAGAATAGAATAGAATAGAATAGAATAGAATAGAATAGAATAGAATTCTTTATTGGCCAAGTGTGATTGGACACACAAGGAATTTGTCTTTGGTGCATATGCTCTCAGTGTACACAAATTATAGAAAAATTTGAAATGTTTATAAATACTGCATATCAGTCAAAATCATAAACATACAGCAGCACTCTGGTAGGTCTAATTTGTTGAAACAGGAAGCTCTTATATGCTTTTCTCCTGCAAAGAAAAATCCAACAACTGCACACGATTTTTCTCCAAAAATTCTTCTCTAAGAAAATGTAATGTCGCAACCTGCCACATGAGGCAGTCATCAGCTGTTTCTGATATTTTCTAGCTACAGTAAACTGAAAAGTTACCATGATTCAATTACGGTAATCAAAGCCCTTTATTTTTATTTATTTTTATTTATTTATTTGTCAAGCATATATAAGATAACAGATAAAAGTATAAGCATGATTTTGAATACATGAGAAGGATACGAATAAAAAGGGACATTAGGACAGGGACGGTAGGCACGTTGGTGCGCTTATGCATATTATGCATATCAGGAAATTTCATAGCATCAAGTAAAGCTTTAAATCAATGGTTGAACTATGAAAAAAATTTGTGATACACAGCCAATGAAAATCCATCTCCCACCTCCCTCCCCAAAATAAAAAAAAAATCTATTTAAAATACGTGTTAAACTAGTTCAGAAAAACCCGATTCATAGACTCACGCAGGTTAGGAAGGATAGAATTCTATAATCGCTTTTGGTCACCTGAGTAGTGTTCTGGTCCTGCTCAACTGCTTCAGACCACACTTGAGCAGCTTCTGCTTTCAAATCCATGTCATCTTGGCCATGGGACTCCATTCTGAGGTAGTTAATGGTGCAATTAGGCTTGTCTGAAGAGATTCATATGTCTGTTGTACCTTGAGTCAATGAAGTGTAATCTGCAACAGAGCAATGACAGAAAATTGTCTAAGTACAGAACATTTAGCATTCAACACAAAGCTGTAGTGCTTCCCTGTTACCATGTATGTATAAGGAAGAATCTCCGCAAGATTCAGATTAAAAGTTGGAAGGGACCTTGTAGGTCATCTAGTCCAACCCCTCGCCCCCCCGCCCTACATCATTTTTGACAGACGGCAGTCCAGTCTCTTCTTGAAAGCTTCCAGTGATGAAGCTCCCACAACTTCTGTTCCATTGGTTGGTTGTTCTCACTGTCAGAAAATTCCTCCTTATTTCCAGGTTTAACCTCTGCTTGTTCGGTTTCCATCCATTATTCCTTGTCTGGCCTTCAGGTGCTTTGGAAAATAGCTTGACCCCCTCCTCTCTGTGGTAGCCCCACAAATATTGGAAGACTGCTATCATGTCTCCCCTGATCCTTCTCTTCACTAGACTAGCCATGCCCAGTTTCTGCAACCGTTCTTCATATGTTTTAGCTTCCAGTCCCTTAATCATCTTGGTTGCTCTCCTCTGCACTTTCTCTAGAGTTTCTGTTTTATAGTGTGGTGACCAAAACTGAATGCCGTACTCTAGGTGTAGTCTTACTAAGGCTTTATAGAGTGGTAGTAGTATACCTCCCTTGATCTTGATTGTATCCCTCTGTTAAAATCTTGAAATCCTGGGCTTAGAAAGCTTAGAACTACATCGCCTTCAGCACAACCTAAGCATAGCTCTTAAATTATCTGCTACAACGTCCTTCCTGTCAACGACTACTTCAGCTTCAACCACAACAATACACGAGCACACAACAGATACAAACTCAAAGTGAACCCCGCCAAACTTGACTGTAGAAAATACGACTTTAGCAACAGAGTGGTAAATGCCTGGAACTCACTACTTGACACTGTGGTTTCGTCACCAAACCCCCAAAACTTTACCCTTAGACTGTCCACTGTCGACCTCACCCGATTCCTAAGAGGTCAGTAAGGGGCGTGCATAAGTGCACCAGCGTGCCTACCGTCCCTGTCCTAATGTTCCCGCTTATCAGTACTCATCTTATGTATATAAACAATGTTATATCTATGTATATTACCAACACGTACTTGACAAAAATAAATAAATAAAATAAAATAAAATAATGCAATTTAGGATTGCATTGGCTTTTTTGGCTGCAGCCGCACTCTGTTGGTTCCAATCTGTTAGATCCACTGTTGGATCCAATCTGGTTCGGTCACCGGGACCAGAGGTTTAGCCTTCCGAACTTTCGGACTCGTACTGGAGCCCATCCTTAGGAAACTTCACTTTAGCAGTGTTAAGAGAGAAGTTCCCTCAGGATGGGCTCCGACATGAGTCCAAAAACTCAGAAGGCTAAACCACTGGTCCCGCTGACCTCAACATTATCTTGGGACACGTATATTAGCCTTCATTTGTGGAAGAATCTCTGTCACACGCATAGACACAAATACAAATCAAACTCCTTAAATTAATACAGGGGAGCTAACCTCTTTTTTTTAATAGATACTATTAAGATCAAGAAGGCCATAACTGGGCTCATTCCTTCTGCTAGGAAGTTATTTTGCTAATTAAGATTTGAAATCTAAATCAATATTGACCCGATTCGAACATCACTGAGCTGAGTAATAATGTCTGCTTGGTATTGTAATGGTTTACAATATTACTTTGTGTGAATATAGGCTATAACGAATTGAACCCCATACTACGTACGCATGTATAATCACTTTCTACAGATATTTATACCTTATAGGTAGTCAGTCAATCAATCAATCAGAATATGGATGGGACCTTGGAGGTCTTCTAGTCAAGCAGAAGACCCCGTACCATTTCAGACAAGTAGCTGTCCAGTCTCTTCTTGAAAACCTCCAGTGTTGGAGCATCTACAACTTCTAGAGGCAAGCTGTTCCACTGGCTAATTGTTCTCCCTGTTAGGAATTTTCTCCTTATTTCCAGGTTGGTTCTCTCCTTGATTAGTTTCCACCCATTGTTTCTTGCCTTGCCTTCTGGTGCTTTGGAGAATAGCTTGACTCCCTCTTCTTTGTGGCAACCCCTTAAATATTGGAGCACTGCTATTATATCACCCCTAGTCCTTCTTTTCTCTAGGCTAGACATACCCAGTTCCTGCATCCGTTCTTCATATTTTTTAATCTGGAAGTGAGGAGAAACTTTCTGACGGTGAGAGCGATCAACCAGTGGAACAGCTTGACAGCGGAGGTTGTGAGAGCCCCCAACACTTGCGACCTTCAAGGGGAGACTGGATTGCCATCTGTCTCAAATGATGTAGGAACTCCTGCTTGAGCAGGTGGTTGGACTAGATGACCTACAAGGTCCCTTCCAACTCTAATAATAAATAAAATAAAATAATCTCCAGGCCTTTAATCATCTTGGTTGCACTTTTTCCAAAGTCCCGACATCTTTTTTGTAATGTGGTGACCAAAACTGGATGCAGTATTCCAGGCGCGGTCTTACACTAAGGTTTTATAGAGCGCTACTAATACTTCACCTGATTTTGATTCTATGCCTGTGTTTATATAACCAAGGATCAGGGAAGGACGTTATAGGTTTTCATGAGAAATGGCAAGACCCAAGAGGAAATGACCGGAGATTTTGCAAATGGATGCTCTCCAACGCTGTTTTTATCATGTCCCTTGATCCCTCAAAACAGCAGCGTTATGAAGCCAAATCGGTGCAGATTTTGGCCAGGAAAAACGTCGATGATTATCAGGACAGATTAGCAATAAAACTGTTTCATAAGATGCTGAAGCATCGACGTTTCATTGAACTGCGGCATTTGCTGTGGTTTCTAAAAAAAACAATTCAGAATATATCTGCTCCCTCCCCAGACCGCAGAAACAGGAATCTTTTGCAGTATCTTTTCCAAGACCATTAGTGCTTCTTTCCTCTTTCATAATCTTAGTGTGCCTGACAGCTACCATCGGCAGAACGTAGCATACCTGCAGCAGTATGCTAGTGTCAGTTGGTGTTATGTCAGAAGCGCATGGAAGCTGCAATGTGAGCGGGATGTGAGGCCATTAGTCAATTCCTTGGATCTCTGCAGGATCCTCCAGACTAGCTCAAGGTAGCCGTGTGGGTGTGAGGAGAGCAAGACAGCTTGAAAATATACGGTGCCATTAAGAAGGGCTAAAAAGGCAAGCGGGTTGGCGGACCACGTCCATGTCGAGAGGAAAGCAACTCACACCTGACAGAAGGCAATATAAACAACCTCTACACCAGAGAAAGCACACTTTCTGTTCCAAACTCAATGTCGTGATGCCCTTGAAGCTTTATCCGACATTGTTTAGAGGAATCCTTCCTACAAGGAACTCGGGCTGGCATTTGGACCTTACAATATGATGAGGTTGAAGGGTGGTAGACTTTAGACTTTAGAATAGAATAGAGCTGGAAGGGACCTTAGAGGTCTTCTAGTCCAGCCCCCTGCTCAAGCAGAACAACCTATACTATTTCAGATAAGTCTCTTCTTAAAAACCTCCAGTGATGAAGCACCCACGATTTCTGGTAGCAACCTGTTCCACTGGTTAATTTTTTTTTGTAATTTTTTTTATTATTTTTCTTCATTAAACATCTGAATATTTTGATACAGATCTACACCCCTTTTTACAACATTGTTATATCTCAATTATGCACATTAAATCATAAATTTACAGTCTCTTCTGTCTTCGTTTTTTTCTCACGATGTCACAAACTCTTTCCTCTTTTTTTACGTCCAGTTGTACCATCTAGTCCATGTTTTGTAGTATTCTGAGTTGCATTGTCCTTTGAGTTGAATAGTCAGCATGTCCATTTCAGCACATCTATATATTTTGTCCATTAGTATATTTTCTGGTGGGGTTTGATTGTCTTTCCAATATTGTGCATATGTTATTCTTGCCGCAGTTGTAATATGTAGTATTAAATATTGTATGTTTTTGGGATGTTGTTTTCCCATTATCCCCAGCAGGAAAAATTCTGGGGTGAATTCCATTGTTCTCTCTGTAATTTCTTGTAACCAAGCATGCACCTTTTTCCAATAGCCCTTTGCTTCGGGACACAACCACCACGCATGAAAGAAAGTACCTACGTCTTTTTTACATTTCCAGCAAGCCGAATTCATTTTTGGGTATATTTTGGCCAATCTTGATGGAGCTAAATGCCATCTATAAAACATTTTATAATAATTCTCTTTGTATGCTGTTGACTTAGTTATTTTGCAGTTTATATTCTGAAGGCAAGCTGGAATTCAGAAACCAATTTCCACTGGTTAATTGTCCTCACTGTTAGGAAGTTTCTCTTTAATTCCAGGTTGCTTCTCTCTTTGATTAGTTTCCAACCATTGTTTCTTGTCCTGCCTTCTCGTGCTTTAGAGAATAACTTGACCCCCTCCTCTTTGTAGCAGCTCCTCAAATGCTGGAATACTGCTAACATGTCACCCCAATTCTTCTTTTCTTTAGGCTAACCAGACCCAAAACCTGCAGCCGTTCTTCATATGGTTTAGTCTCCAGGCCTTTGATCATCTTAAACCGAACTTGGGACATGTGTGTCCAAGGTGAAACTCCACAAAGTTTTGGATGCCACGCCGATGTAACTTTATGCCCGATCCTCGCTTTTACGACCTTCACAGGTCTGTAAAGCGAAGGAAAGCTGAAGTAAGATCGCAAGCACAGTGGCCGTTTCGCTTAGCAACCACTTTGCTTAATGAAGAAGCTAAAAAAAATGCTAAAAAAAGGGAGTACCTGTATAGCAAACAGAGTAACACATTTGGGATAGAATAAGCAACAGAAGACTGGATTGATTGGTTTTGCAAAAAAATACTATGATTTCGAATATCTCCACTTGCCCCATTTAAGTAGAGCCATTTCTTTTTCTTAATAAGTTTACAATATTCAAAGCACCAGCTCCACATGTGGTTAGCAACCACATCACGAGATAGTTGGGTGTCCGTTGAAACGCAGGATGACAAAGTGCAGGGACAAAGATTACGGCTCCCCATAGCAAATGACTATTTTAATGTTATTTTGTTGTGCTGAGGCCAGAATATTTTCTCTCCCCGGGAGCCAGATGCAACAACAGCATATTTTATTATAGGCTGATTTTCATAGGTGGAATTACATTGTGGGTTATCGTTCAGCCTTTCAGGTGAGAGTGGTTAATTGGGTTTAGAGGCGGCTCTACAAATGGCTTACAATAGGTACATCCCACGTTTTATTTAATTATTGTGTTATGTACGGGAGAGCCTTCGGCAAGAGAATGGCTCATAGCAGCAGAAGGGCTCAAAACCCTGCTGGTGTTTTATAACATCACCGCCTGCTGGCTCATACCGGCCGCCTCTTCTCTGCATTATCATTCATTCATTAAGGCTTATATCGGTTGAAGGAACTGAACAGTTGCTTAAGGCAGATGTCATCCCTGACTGAGGCCATTTTGAGACTTCAGCGCTGACACCCTGAAGAGGGATTTGGGGGTGGGGGAGAGAGATAGTTGGGGTGTTGTAGCCAAAACAAAATACTTTCTCTTGGGAACCAAGGTCATTCCTGTAGGTGCTCGGAAGGAGGGGACTGGAGTCACCTAGCAACTGGACAGTATCCTGATTGGACCATGTGATTGTTTGTTTTGAGAAAGTGAAGAACTTTTACTTTTAATTAGGTGAAAACCGCGGGAATCATCAGAGTCGGTTTTCACCAGCCTGTGCCAATATGACATATCCAATAAACTTATTCTTTGAGGAAACTACCTGCGAGTTTTGTTTGCTATGGGTAATAATTAATAGATTTTTTTTTTTTGCCTGTATTAATGTATGTAATCCATGATAGTGGAGATGAACCTCGTGTGTGTGTTTTTAAATATGCTGCTATGCAAAATGCTTGGGTTGTCTTCTCACTAAATCCCCGTCTTCGTGATATACTTTTTTTATTTTATTTATTTCTTTTGTCAAGCATGTACAGTATAGTAGTTGTTTATATAAACATAAGTAAAAAGTACTGATAAAAGAGGACAATAGGACAGGGATGGTAGGCACAGTGGTGCGCTTATGCACGCCCCTTACAAACTTCTTAGAAATGGGGAGAGGTCTACTGTAGACAGTCTAAGGTTAAAGTTTTGGGGGTTTGGAGAGAAGAAACCCCCAAAGTCAGGGGGTTGCATTCCAGGCATTGATCACTCTGTTGCTGAAGTCGTATTTTCTGCAGTCGAATTTGGAGCGGTTTACATTAAGTTTGAATCTATTATGTGCTCGTGTTGCAGTTGAAGCTGAAGTAATCATTGACAGGAAGGACATTTTGGTATATGATTTTAGGAACTACATTTAGATCAGATCGGAGGCGACGTAGTTGGCAAATGTTGGTATTTGTAATCTGCAGAGAGCCCTGGAGGAATGAAACGAGTGAAGGAAAAAGGAGATGTGCTAAAACATTACAGCCTTTGGCTTCAACATTATTGCAGAATTGTTCGAAGCGCGGGCACAAAGAGCAACCTCTGGATCAGTCCAGAAACATTAGGAAATGCAGCGATGAGGCAGCTCCCTCCCAGTGGCTTTCTATTTTAAATTTAGCTGTTATATTCAGTATCTCACGAGGTGCCTCTGATCACGATGGGGTTTTTTTGTGTTTTTTTTTAGTTTGGCACTAAAATTGCGCAAAATCATTGGGGAGGGGTGGTTCCAAAGTATTTGCACGGACTTACTGAATACTGCTATGGCCTAGAGGTGGAGCTCTTGCCTCACAATCAGGAGGTTGTGAGTTCAATCCTAGGTAGAGGCAGATGTTAAGGGTCTCCTGCTTGGGCAGGGGGTTGGACTAGATGACCTACAAGGTCCCTTCCAACTCTGTTAATCTGATCTCACTATGTCAACCCTGAAGCTGAACTGACAGAAGCCATTTTTGACAGCTTCGGTGTTGCCACACAGGAGCTGAGGTATAGGGAGGGGAGATAGATTTTAGATAGCTGGGATCTTGTAGCCAAAACAAAATACTTTCTCTTGGGAACCAAAGACATTTTCACACCTGGTTGGAGGAAGGTGGAGCGATGTCACCCGGCAACCAGACAGCACCGTGATTGGACCATATGATTGGTTTTGAGAAAGTGACAAATTTTTACTTTTAATTTGGTGAAAACCACGGGAGCCTTTAGAGTCGGTTTTCACCAGGTCTATGCCAATATGATATATCCAATAAAGCTATTCTTTGAGGAATTTGCCTGCCTGACCCATTTTGCTTGATATTACTCGGAACCCTGACACACTATATGTGAAAATGTGAAATCCTCAATTCCAGCTCAGCTTCTCTTGGGGCACCTGGCCATCCTTAATGTACATTTGGCAGCAATACAAGTCTGGGATACTGAACAGGCCCACAAGAATAGCACAATGAGGACTGTTAATAACGGATAATAAGAGTTATTATGGGTGGGTGAATTTGCACAGAATACAAAGCTGATATCCACAACTGGTTGTCTTCTGATTGAGCTGAAAGCTTTGCAAAGACATGCTTGCTTTGTGATGTCCCTCGATAAATTTCTCTTTATATCTTTGCATGATTAAGTAACTCATTCTGATTTAACGTTATGCACAAACCAGCCACGAGCGCAGGGGGTGTCCAACCATGGCAATTTTAAGACTTGTGGACTTCCAACTCCGAGAATTCAGAACGGCTAGCTGGGGAATTCTAGAAGTTGAAGTCCAAAGCTTCAAAGCTGCCAAAATTGGACACCCCTGCTCTAGAGTTTAAGAAAGATGGCTTTAAAAATCCTGATTATAATTTCCGAAATAGGCCTATCTGTTGAGATACAGGGGCATTTATGAATCAGTACGAATTGATTGAAAAAACATAGCTGGTTGTGTGAAAGGAACACTGCAGAGGAATGCCCTATGCCAGTGATGGCGAACCTTTTTTGGTTTGCGTGCCAAAAGAGGGGTCGCGGGGGGGGGGGGTCACGCACGTGCGTGCCCACACCCATAATTCCATGTGCCCCCCTGCGCATGTGCGCGTGACCCCCGCTCCCGGCACACGATGGCATGCCCGTTTTTCGCTCTCCCCAGGCTTCAGAGCCTTTCTAGGAGCCTGGGGAGGGCGAAAACGGCCTTCCCTCCCCCGGAAGCCCTCCGGAGGCCAGAAATGGCCCGTTTCAAGTTGGGAAATGGGCCATTTCTGGCCTCCGGAGGGCCTCCGGTGGGGGGAGGAGGCCATTTTTGCCGTCCCCAGGCTCCTAGAAAGGCTCTGAAGCCTGGGGAGAGCAAAAAAATGGAACTTCCGATTCAACGCTGCCCTGAGTCCCTAGGGAGTAGGGAGGCATATAAGAATTGCCAAATAAATAACTGGAAGTCAGCAAATGGAACATTTCCAGCCTCCGGAGAACCTCTGGAGGAGGTGGGGAAGGCCGTTTTCGCCCTCCCCAGGCTCCTAGAAAGGCTCTGAAGCCTGGGGAGAGCAAAAAACGGGCCTTCCCCACCCCCTCTGGAGGCTGAAAACAGGCTGTTTCCCGACTCCCAGTGGGCCCAGAAGGCCCGAAAATCAGCTGGCATGCGCCGGACCTGAGCTCGTGTGCCCACCGATATGGCTCCGCATGCCACTGGTGGCACGCATGCCATAGGTTCGCCATCACGGCCCTATGCGATGTTCCGATATGTCCAACTTCAAAACTAATGCTATGTTTTCTTCAGAGATTAAAGTTAACATCCAGCCTACTGCAACAAAAATACAGTACAGGTAGTCCTTGACTTACAACAGTTCATTTAGTGACCGTTCGAAATTACAATGGCACTGAAAAAAGTGACTAATGACCATTTCTCACACTTATGACCATTGCAACATCCCTATGATCACGTGATTTACATCCGGATGTTTGGCAACTGACTCATATTTATGACCGTTCCAATGTCCTGGGGTTGTGTGATCCCCTTTTGCGACCTTCTGACAAGCAAAGTCAATGAGGAAGCCAGATTCACTTAACAACCGGTGTCGCTAATTTAGCAACTGCACTGATTCACTTAACAAACGTGGCAAGGAATGTAGTAAAATGACAAGCAAAACTCACTTAACAAATTTCTCACTTAGCAACATAAATTCTGGGCTCAATTGTGGCCATAAGTCGAGGATTGCCTGCAATGACATGTAGAGTCATTGTTCTGAGGTTCCGTCAAAACGAACCACGAAAAAAGCCCACTATTTTAAGCCACCAACACGAAAGCAACTGCTGGTTATAAAACAAAGTACTCAGCCATTCAAAACACAACTCAAAACACACACAAACCACTCTCTTCTAAGCCACTATAGTGATACATGATTAGGTTATGTTCTGTTCAATTGAACTACTTACTACGTTCGTAAAGCCTTAATTAGTTTTGGACGAGTTCATGATACACTGTCAGGTTATTAGAATTTCTAGAACTGGCAATAATGAAAAGAGAATTTATCTCTTAAGAGTCAAACACTTTCAATTACTCCGGAATTAATTTGGTTGGCTATCTATCTTATTTGCACAGGATTTGCCAAAGGGGGAAAAAAAGATAAATATTATTAGAAAGGCAGATTTTAAATCTGCTCTTTGCCGACCTATGCACGGTTGTTCCATTCATGGCATACGGTCTGCTTGTAAGAGATGGTGCTACCTGTTGCATAGTTTCTGTTACCTTGGGACAAAATGTTGGTTTCTTTAGCTCAGAGGAGAGATACTTGATTCATCCCATCCCACAGAAAAGGTGGGCTGGTATGAGTAAACGGCGTTTGTCGCTTCCATCTGTGGCAAATGGATTTATTTGATAAATGAATTTATTACAATCGGTACTGAGGGAAGATCTCCCCTCTCCTAGAAGAATGAAATATTTTGAGAAATATTTAAAAAAGGCAGAATATTATATTTCCCTGGATGAAAAATGGAGAAACATGCTCTTGGAAAACAGCCCCCACTTTTCTTAATAGCCCCCAGCAGATATTTGGTGCCCATTAAGAAAGATACTGGCCCATCCTATCTACAGAACAAAAGACCTTCAGCTGCAGGATGATGGGATTAAGACATGACCCTCCAGGATATAATAGGATTAACCCACTAGCAGCAGAGCTCACTACATTGCACAATTTCCTAGGGACACTGCATCAGAGTCCAAACTTCAACCAAACCTGGGAGCTCAGACAACCTAGAGCCAGCTATGACCCCTACAACAGCCAATAGAATACATGTTCTTGCACAGGAACAGGAAGCTCAAGTGCAAAGCCCAAGAGATGGTATAAATACCCTCCCCCACTCTCAACTCCATGTGGTCATCTACCCAGGACCTCAAGCCCATGTGGTTCTGCTTCATCATTAAACCATCTTTCCAATCAGCCTCCATGTTTCCAGTATCTTCCCCCCGGCTTGGAACTGAACCAGATGGATATTTCTGCCCACAGTATGATTTCAGATTTGACTATTTTAAGTGATTTTTTCCTACGTTTTGAGGTTCTCTAAGTTAGGCTACAGTAGCTCTACTCTTTCCTGAGTTGGTAGTTTCCATCAGTGGTGTTAAGGGGAGTAGAGCCCAACTCAATGGATGCTCACTTGCGGGGTACCCCAAGGCATAATCTCCTTCCTTCTACTCTAAGGTAAAGGTTCCCCTCGCACATATGTGCTAGTCGTTCCCAACTCTAGGGGGCGGTGCCCATTTCCATTTCAAAGCCGAAGAGCCAGCATTGTCCGAAGACGTCTCCGTGGTCATGTGGCCAGCATGACTAAACGTCAAAGGCGCACGGAACGCTGTTACCTTCCCACTAAAGATGGTCCCTACTTTTCTACTTGCATTTTTACATGCTTTCGAATTGCTAGGTTGGCAGAAGCTGGGACAAGTAACGGGAGCTCACTCCGTTACGCGGCACTAGGGATTCGAACCGCCAAACTTTCTGATCGATAAGCTCAGTGTCTTAGCCACTGAGCCGCCACGTCCCTTTCCTCTTATTCCACCCTATGTCATAAAAGGACATCTGTTGGCTAATGATAGTTAGTCCTCGACCATAATAGACCCTGACCATCAATTGTAGATCGTGACTGTTGTATAAAATACCTTTTTTTGCGGCAGTCATTAAACAAACCCCACTGTCATTAAGCAAACCAATGGTTTGCTATGGAAGCAGTTCTGCCCGAAACCTGGTTTCCTACAAAACCGTCATAAAACATGGTCATGCAAACACAGTATGATGTGGATATAAATGCAGCCATATTGTTGAACATCTGAAATTTAGGAGCCGAAGTGGCGCAGTGGTTAAAAGCAGCACTGCAACCTACTCAGCTGACTGCTAGTTCAGCAGTTCAGCTGTTCAAATCTCACCGGCTCAAGGTTGACTCAGCCTTCCATCCTTCTGAGGTCGGTAAAATGAGGACCCAGATTGTTGGGGGCAATATGCTGACTCTGTAAACCGCTTAGAGAGGGCTGTAAAGCACTATGAAGCGGTATATAAGTCTAAGTGCTATTGCTATTGCTATTTAGTCTGGGGCGTGGAGACTGGGTGAACTCCAAATGCAGGTCGTACTTAGACCCAAAGGTAGGTCCTTCATTTCCTTAATGACTAGTTGTTAAGTTGAAGTTCACCTGTACACAACTTTTTACACCCAGCTGTAGATGTCATGAAAACATAGATACCTTGAGTGGAAGCAGTTAGGATCTGGATGGTAGAAACCAGTCCGAAGATGAACCTAAGCAAGATGCCAGTTAACTCCGGACAGGACTGCATTCCCTGTGAAGCAGGGCTGTCAACTTGACTGACATCTTGGATTCATTGCTACCCCTGGATAAGTAGACGGAGGCTTGAACAGAGAACCTTCATCCAACTTTGGCTTATGTGCTTCCTGTAGCCCTACCTGGAATGGGACGCCCTGGCATGCGCCACACGTTTATGGCCAGGTGATTCAACTCCAGGTAGTTCCCGACTGACAAGCTCATTTAATGACTGTTCGAAGTTATAAACGACACTGAAAAGTCACGGTCACACTTATGACCGTTCCCCGTGGTGGTCACATGATCAAAATTCAGACTCTTGGCCACTGGCTCCTATTTATGACGGTCCCAGGGTCATGTGATCGCCTTTTGCATTCTCCTGGCAAGCGAAGCCAATGGGGAAAGCTAGATTCACTTAACAGCCATGTTACTGATTTAATAACTTCAGTGATTTACTTAGCAACTGGGGGCAGAGAGTTCATAAAATGGGGGGGGGGCGGCAAAACTCACTTAACTCGCTGAGCGACATAAATTTTGGGCTCAATGAAGGCCGTAACTCGAGGACCACCTGTACTGTACCGCTGGCTGCAAAGAGCCGCCTTTGAAAACCTCTGGGAGCTGTAATGCGGATAAAACATAATAGCTCGTCTGCTGGAGAATAAGAGGTTGTCGCAGCTACGTAACTCTGTGCTAGAAACCATGATGGCTTTCTGAATGCAGTTCAAAGAGCCTAATTTACAGTGTCCTATCTGGCAAGGTACCTCAGGACAACCTCCCCCATGTATCCGGTATAGGTTTGCTGACAAAATCTCTTAATGCCCAACTCAACAATACCAAGAGGTTAAGAGGGCACGGGCTTTTGCGCAAGATGCTGTTGTGGGGGTCCTATGTCTTTCCTTTCCTCCAACTAAGATCAGCCCTCCGCCCAGCTTTCTACGACCTTTCAGAAGCTAATGAAATAATTTTTTCCCAGAGCATTTGGGAGATGATGGAGGACTATCAATGGTAGCACATGATTATTGCATCGCTGTCTTTGTTTCGGTAGTTTTAATTGTTGTACATTGCTAACAATCTTTATGCAAATTTCAGCAAATACATAAAATACATAAGCAACAAAGTAAATCGCTATATAGTGCTTTCCTCTTTGAGCATGGACGGCAGTATTTGGCCTATCCACTTTAATACCAAGAAGCTGTCATTTATTTATTTATTTAATTTAAATGGATTTATATGCCGCCCAACTCCCAGGGGACTCTGGGCGGCTCACAACATGTCAAATTATGGAACAGATTTTTTTTTAATGTAAGTTCCCTTGAACTGTAGCAAAAAGGCAAGATATTTAATTTAGGAGGTTTATACTGCCGTCTATTCGCACATGGTGACTCAAGGCGGCTTACAGGAATATAAAAACCTCATAATAAAAAAAACTAATAAAAGAGAATAATCAAATATGTAATGTTTTCAAACTGGAAAAACCCCCAATTAGGGCATGGAAGCATTTGCTGATCAAACGTTAACCCATAAGTTAAAAAATTGCAAAGAGCTTTTATTTTTCTGACTGCACTCTATTGATTTCAGATAAAGCAGCGGCAAAAAGCTCCAGCCACGTGTCTCGAGAGCAAATACCCACAACTTTCAACGTCAAGGGAAAGTTGAAAGTCCTTTTTCTCAGAAGAGGCTCGAAACCAGCCTTTTAAAAGTGATTTAGCACAGGCTTCAGCAGTGGGTTGCTCCCGGTTCGGCGAACTGGTAGCGGCGGTAGGAGGCTCCGCCCACCCACCCGGGACGCTCCTGCGCATGCGCAGAAACTTCTGCACATGCGCAGAAGCTTCTGCACATAGGCAGAAGCGTCGCACGCGCGCAAAAGCGAACTGGTAGCTCCGGGATTTACAACCCACTACTGACAGGATTCTGGATATTTGGGGGAGATTTCCAACACCGTCCAACTTGGCTATTGGGATTCATCAGGATGGAAAAACAAAAATCATTAAGAATCATAAAACCTTGATTCTTGACGAACGTCTCTTTTCTTTTATGTACACTGCGAGCATATGCACCAAGCCAAATTCCTTGTGTGTCCAATCACACTTGGCCAATAAAATTCTATTCTATTCTATTCTATATTCTATTCTATATTCTATATTCTATTCTATATTCTATTCTATACGATTTTCTATACGATTTTCTATTCTATTCTATATTCTATTCTATATTCTATTCTATATACTGTTCTATATTCTATTCTATTCTATATTATTCTATATTCTATTCTATATTCTATTCTATTCTATTCTATTAAAATGGTGCTATTTCCCAGCACATTTTCAATGCACAGGGATGGAATGACCCAACTGCGCATCCATCACTATAGGCCCGAGGTGCACATTTAAGCTTTAAAGCTCCCTGCAACGTGGGATCTTATTACAGGTAGTTCTACGACCACAACTGACCCTCAAATTTATGCCGCTCATCGAAGAAATTGGTTTAAGTGCGTTTTGCCCCATTTTACGACTTTTTTTTTTCATTTTTGTTAAGTGAATCACTGCAGTTCTTCAATTAGCCACACGCTTGTTAAGCGAATCCGGTTTCCCTTGTTGACTTTGCTGGTCAGAAGGTCGCAAAACGGGGTCACTGCAACGGTCATGAATGCGAGTCAGTTGTTGGGGGGGCAATATGCAGACTCTGTGAAACCGCTTAGAGAGGGCTGTAAAAGAACTGCGAAGCGATATATAAGTCTAAGTCGCGTAGCCATGAGGACGCTGGAACGGTCACAAGTGTGAGAAACGGTCACAAGTGTGAAAACCGGTCATCAGTCCCTTTTTTTCAGTGCTGTTGTATCTTTGAACAGTAATTAGGCGGACTGTTATAAGTCGAGGACTACCTGTACTAGGCAAGCCACGCCTGCACTCAACTCATGGCCCCTTCTTCAATGAAACACGGGTGTCCCACGAACCCCGGGCTTAAACCCCACGCCCAATCCTTTTCCACGGGGAAGGAGCAGCGCCCACAACCGGCTCTTGTGCAAAAGCACCCGGCGTGCTCTTCTCGCCTTTAACCCGGCCCGGCCGTTTGCAAAGAGCTCCGGGCATCCCGGGGCTTGACCTGCCAATGCCCGCATTAGCACGTGGGAACGCAACTCGGGCGCCCGCGCGCACGCGCAATCCGACCCGGCCAGAGAGCTCATAGGGCGCTCGGGACTCGCCCCCCCTCCGCCGGCCCTCCTGTATTCCCCCCCCCCCCGCGCCTGCCCAACCAGCCAGCCAGCCAATCAAAGGGTGGCGTCGCGAGGAGCCCCGAGAGCCCGAGGCCAAAACGGTCACTCCCGGCCGCCCCAACCACTCCGGCCCACGGGAGGGGGGGGAGAACGCGGGCCGACGCGGGTCGCGACGTTGCCGAAGGGGAAGGGAAGGCGACAGCCGGCCGGAGGGCGAAGGGTGCAGGCGCACAAGGAGGACGAGTAGCCCTCGGCGTGGGAAAGACCCACAGCGCTGGGGAGGGGGCATTAAAATGGCATCAACAACCCCCACCCCGTCCAGTGAGGTGCCGGGGTCCGGACTATACCAAGCAGGGAGGGGGGAGGGCCAGCTGGGGCAGCTCTTTCTTCCCCCCCGTCTGGGGCGGATGGGGTATCCCGATTAGGGCAGGGAGGGGGAAGCGGACTGTACCTCTCCGGCAGGGAGGGGGGTATGGCAGCGCCCTACACCTCTTTCCCCACCCGCGGGAGCAAACGGTTTGTCCCGATCCCGGCGCCATCTTGGGTGCGACTAAAACAACAACCCCCAAAAACCCTTCATGGGGCCTTGCCGAAACCCAGAGCCAAAATAATTCTCCGGGCCGGTCCATCGTTTTACCTGAAGGGGTTCGGTGACGGTTTCGTGTCCAGGCCGGTTCCTAGGGCCTCACCACAGACCATCCCCGCCCACCTGTCCTCACCTCACAATGGTAGCTGCAGAACGGGGGGAGGAGGGGGGGAAGAAAGACCGCCCATGAGTCATTAGAATAATCTGCCTAGCAACAGCTACCAAGGCCATGAGATGATTGGTCGACACTCAAGCTTGTCTAAAGGAGAGATTCCAAAAATATTTCCATGCAAGCCAAATTAACAACGTTCAGCAGAGACTTTGGAGGGGGGGGGAAATAGGGGGCGGAGGGAAGGCACACGCCTTGGATTTGGGCCTCCGTTGCTCGAGGACCAAATCGACCAATCACAGCACAGCTCTCATCCCGTCGCCGCATTTCACTGGCGCCATCCACCAATCCCGAGCGTCCTCTCGTCCTGGCAGGCTGAATAAACGTGAAATAATCTAGCGACCCCTGTCGGCAAAACGGGAGAGCGTTAGGACGCGCGCCTCGATTTCATGTCCCCAAGACGTATTGAACTACAGCTCCCAGCATGCCTGGCGCGGATGCCTCCGCCGCAAAGTCTCTCTTGGGTGGGGCGACCCGGAGCTGGGCTGCAAAACTTCAGAGTGCCGCTAGGTGGCTGTAAAGAGATGCGGAAATCGCTCTTTGGCGTCCTCTGTTGCTCGCCCGGATTTTATTTCTATGATTGGGGGAAGAGGCTAATCCACACATGCATGCTTTAATCCCCATTCCATGTTAAGGTGAGAATAAATCTCAGGGAGGCGATGTTGATCTTTCTCTCGGAATTCAGACATTTAGCAATAAAGCCAAAGTTAAAAGTCTAATAGAAAATATTTATTTAGGTACAAAAACAATAAATCCTGATTGTTTACATCTCTGCTATAAAATGCAACCTTCTCGGTCAAGAGCTAGAGCCAGAAGAATAAAGGAGAATCAGGAATGCACACATGCGCAGAAGATCACATCACGTGTCCTGCTTGTATTGGAATGTACCATAATATTAGGATAGGGGTGCATCATCCTGCATATACATACAACTGATAATATTCACTATGTGACATTCCATTTCCTGCAATTATTCACCTGCAGCACCTGATAAATTCTTGGTGCACTCTGGAGATTCCCAGTCATCCAGGTCGTGGTTGTCCCAAAGGCGCTTTTTTCAAGAGGCAACTGGACTTTCTTGTTTTTTCTTTGAAGACGTTTCGCTTCTCATCCAAGGAGCTTTTTCAGCTCTGACTGGATGGTGGGGAATGGAAGGATTTATATTCCTTGCAGACAGCTGGTCCAACAACCCTTTTAGAGGGTTGTTGAAGCACTTGGAGGTTTATCTGTGTCCTCAGGGTCACCTGAGTGGTGCTCCTGGTTCCTTTTTTAAATTCTTTCTTCTGCATGCCAGAGTATGGAATTCCCAAAGGTGCTTTTTCAAGAGGCAACTGGTTTTTCTTTGAAGACGTTTCATTCCCCACATCGTCCAGTCAGAGCTGAAGAAGATCTTGGATGATAAGCGAAACGTCTTCAAAGAAAAACCAGAAAGTCCAGTTGCCTCTTGAAAAAAAGCACCTTTGGGATCATCGGTGCCAATTCAAGTTATCTGAGAGATGCCTAAGGATATTTTGCTAGGAACCATATGAATGAGCCCATTGCAACCACTCTGATCCATCCTTTAAAAATAAAAATGTGCTACCAGTTAAGATGCGAACATAAAAGGTTTCCCAACTTTTAAATCTGGATCCTGTAATTCAGAATTGCACCCTTCTTGCGGTGGTGAGAATAGCCATGCTGGTTTGTGGGCGGCTGTGCTGCTCAACTATCTTTGCAAGCTTTCCCTTTCAGGAATGCTCAAAGGGGGGAGGAGGAGGAGGAGGAATTGGCCCTGGGTCAACCCTCCCTACCAGAAGCGTCATTGCCCATTTGCAGGACCATATGGAAAGAGGGTGTTCTCAGCTATAAGAAATCTTTCCTGATTTAAAAAAAAAATTCAGATTGTTTCTGTTTCTGTCTGCAATAACGAAGCCTGTGTTTAATAATGAGGGTAGTGCTCATTTTTCTGCAATTCTTATCACTGAGCTGGTTGCTGCTGGCAGTTCCAAGAAAGGCGCCTAATCCTTCCTCCACTGAAGCATTTCAGGAGGGGGAAGCCAAACAACACACTTCATTTCCCCTCTCCCACATACCCACTCCTATACAAATAGGATAGAAAGGAGAAATAGTATCAGCACGCCAAAAGAGGAAAGTTTATTTTAGGGTAAAAATTGTCTGCAGTAGCTCAAATAAATACTGCAGAAGCATACAAGTTAGGTTCAGTTCTAGGCTGCATAAACAGAGGGATAGAATCAAGATCACGTGAAGTGTTAATACCACTTTAAAATGCCTTGGTAAGGCCACACTTGGAATACTGCATTCAGTTTTGGTCTTCAGGATGTGAAAACCATGTGGAGACACTAGAAACAGTGCAGAGAAGAGCAACAAAGGTGATTAGGGGACTGGAGGCTAAAACATATGAAGAACGGTTGCAGCAACTGGATATGTCTAGTTTTTATGAAAAGAAGGACCAGGGGAAACATGATAGCAGTGTTCCAGTATCTCAGGGGCTGCCACAAAGAAGAGGGAGTCAAACTATTCTCCAAAGCACCTGAGGGCAGGACAAGAAGCAATGGGTGGAAGCTGATCAAGGAGAGACTCAACTTAGAACTAAGGCTAAATTTCCTGACAGTTAGAATAATTAATCAGTGGAACAACTTGCCTCCAGAAATTATGAATGCTCCAACACTGGAGGTTTTTAAGAAGAGATTGACAACCATTTGTCTGAAATGGTATAAGATTACCTGCCTGAGCAGGGGGTTGGACTAGAAGACCTCCAAGGTCCCTTCCAACTCTGTCATTCTATTCTATTCAAAGAGAAGGGAGCGAGAGAGAAAAGAGGCTGGCGCTCAGACAAGAGACAAAGGAAAGGCAGCCGGGAAAAGCACAGGAAGGAAGTCAATTCTCCGGTCTCGAAAAATAAAGTTTTAAGCAAACATTGGTGTCCGGTTTGGGACCAGAGCAAGGATGTCCAACCCTGGCAACTTTCAGACTTGTGGACTTCAACTCCCAGAATTCCACCTGTGGAGTTGAAGGCCACAGGTCTTAAAATTGCCACGGTTGGACACCCTTGGACTTGAGCAAGAACTCCTCAACTTTTTGTCATCACACCTCCCTTTCCTGTAACCTTAACGTGCATACCTCCCTTAAAAATCCAAACACCAAAATGAGCAATAAAAACAATGCAAATGAAACTATGGGAAAAGTGGATTTATTGTAGCAATATAACTGAAAGATTCTTCCTGCCTCTGTCTGTACCTTCCTCAAGGAGATCCACCTCAGAGTCTCGGAAGCCCTGAGGTACAGGATGCTGGTTTGGTGGTGGCCTTGCATAAATAGCAAAAGTGGGACCTTTGGCTAACATCAGACCAGAATAATTTTTAAACATTTAAACATTTAAATATGAGCCAGCAGTGTGCAGCAGCTGCCAAAAAAGCCAACACAGTTCTAGGCTGCATTAACAGAGGGATAGAATCAAGATCATGTGAAGTGTTAATACCACTTTATAATGCCTTGGTAAGGCCACACTTGGAATACTGCAAACAGTTTTGGTCGCCACAATATAAAAAGGATGTCGAGACTCTAGAAAGAGTGCAGAGAAGAGCAACAAAGATGATTAGGGGACTGGAGGCTAAAACATATGAAGAACGGTTGCAGAAACTGGGTATGTCTAGTTTAATGAAAAGAAGGATCAGGGGAGACATGATAGCAGTGTTCCAATATCTCAGGGGTTGCCACAAAGAAGAGGGAGACAAGCTATTCTCCAAAGCACCTGAGGGTAGAACAAGAAGCAATGGGTGGAAACTAATCAAGGAGAAAAGCAACTTAGAACTAAGGAGAAATTTCCTGACAGTTAGAACAATTAATCAGTGGAACAGCTTGCCTCCAGAAGTTGTAACTGCTCCAACACTGGACGTTTTTATGAAGATGTTGGATAACCATTTGTCTGAAGTAGTGTAGGGTTTCCTGCCTAGGCAGGGGGTTGGACTAGAAGACCTCCAAGGTCCCTTCCAACTCTGTTGTTATTGTTATTGTTAACCCTCTGCTCAAACAGGAAACCCTATACCACTGATGGCGAGCCTTTTTTGGCTCCCATGCCAAAAGGGTGTGTGCGTGCATGCTAGCGCATGCTCGCACACATGCCCACATCCATGCCCCCCGTGCATGCGCACAACCACTACCACCCATGGGGAGAGGTTGTGACAAGGTGGCAAAACCTCTGCCTTTCCAGGTTTTCCCCTTACAAAAGAAAGCAAGTCTAGCTGTTTTACTTTTGGACAGATTGCCGGTATTCCGTTTAATAGCTCACTAAAACATGGTTTCATTAAATTCCTTTCAGCGCCTTACCTTTCGGTGTAGCTGCATTGATTCTCCGCTCCCTTCAACCTCTTCACCGCAAATTTCTCATTACCCTCCTAAGTTCTGTTCGTGTGAGTTTGCTCTTTATGTGGTAATAAAGAGTACGTTCTGTTTCATTTAACTTGTACATAAAATGGAATTCATTTTACACTTTCTACATTTCTGCTCTGTGGCTGCGTTTCCGGATCTCTTCCAGCCACAATACGATCTCTTTCACTTGAACTGGGTGCAATGGGTGAAGCCAGCAGAAATATAAGGTTTGATGTAACTTATCCCGCAAACCATAATTAAAACTATCCATGGCTTCGCCCACTGTATGACTCCAGAAACTGAATACTTTCCTTATGTTGAATACAATCTCCAGCTTTGATTCTCATATGCGGCTTTCCGGCTGAATGAAGGCTTTTGAAGTTTATTGTGTGTGATTTACATGAAAACACAAAACCAACCATTCTTTTTCTGAAAATTGCTATGACAAAACCAAACCGATAAAAAGCTGCCATTTGAAAAGAAAAGAAAAAAAAACATTGTTTTCATATTGTACAGTATGAGCAAGGCTGAAATCTTTCTGCACTACCCAAAATCTAAAACTTAGCAGGCAGGTGGGTTGATGCATATTATGTGCTAGGTGGAGAAATCGGTGGAGATGGCGTAGACCAGAGGTCTTCGAACTTGGCAACTTTAAGACTTGTGGACTTCAATTCCCAGAATTCTCCAGCCAGCTATGGAGAATTCTGGCTGGAGAATTCTGGGAATTGAAGTCCACAAGTCTTAAAGTTGCCAAGTTTGAAGACCTGTGGCGTAGACAGAGTTTCAAATGAAAAGAATGGTTGCATTTTTTCCCTAGAAATTGTAACCTTTCACACAAGCACGTTGTAATTGGCATATAAAAATGAAAGTTCATAGGTTGATTAAATTTGATCTCGATGGTGCTTGCAGTGTTTAAAACTTGAGGATATCTTTAATTAAGCAATTAAGAGCTCCGAACAGGAAGTGTGCAATATTTTTAAAAAATCCTAAATATATGAGATATATATAAATATGAGAGAGTCCAGAAATACTTCACAAGAAGAGTCCTCCACTCTTCTACTCACAACAGAATTCCTTATTCCACCAGACTTGAAATTTTAGGCTTAGACAACTTAGAGCTACGTCGCCTTCGATCTGATCTAAATGTAGTTCATAAAATCATCTGCCATAACGTCCTACCTGTCAATGAATACTTCAGCTTCAACCGCAACAATACAAGAGCACACAATAGATTCAAACTCAATGTAAACCGCTCGAAACTCGACTGCAGAAAATACGACTTCAGCAACAGAGTGGTCAATGCCTGGAATACACTACCTGACTCTGTTGTTACATCCTCAAACCCCCAAAACTTTAACCTTAGACTGTCTACAGTCGACCTCTCCCCATTTCTAAGAGGTCTGTAAGGGGCGTGCATAAGTGCACCATTGTGCCTACCGTCCCTGTCCTACTGTCCTATTGTCTAATTTTTACCTATATATACTTTGCTTTTGTTCATGTTTATATCATACCTGTTATCTTGTACACGTTTTGACAAAATAAATAAAATAAAATAAATAAATATAGAATGAAATTTGCACTGAAAAATATCCATTCAAAGTTGCATACCAGCTTTGGAGATATGTAGAGGATCATTTTACTTTCCTAGGAAGACATAAGCAGAATTTACTAGCATCCAATAAATTCTTTTCCAGCGTGTATCAGCAGCTAAATATGTCAAGCCGAATTGTGCTCCCTTCCTTGATTAGTGAAAGAAGCCTGAACAGAAATCAAGCATCTAAAGAAAAATACTTTGCAAACGCCTTTGATATGCAAATTAAATTCTCTTTTTAAATTGGGTCTTACATGCCGTCCAATCACAATCTCCGGCTTACCAGGATCCAGGCCTTGCATTTAAATGATTGGTAAACGTTTCTTGAAACTAATGCGCTCTTTGGTTCGACAAATTCTTCATTTAATAACTGCTCACTGGGGCTATTAATGTACTGTACATAATTGTTATTTGGATGAAGGGAGTTCTGGAGAACTGAGCTTTAAAACTGTACCATTCATCACTTGTTTGTCATTTTCTTATTGTTTTTGTCTGGTTATCTTACCCTTGAAGGAGCAATCATTTAATTCTCTCTGCTTTGGGAAAAAAATACACCCAAAGACACGTCTCATTTACCAGGTTTTAAGGGGACGCTGATGCAATTTGTTTTTAATCTCTCTCCTTCCCTCTTATTTATCTGTTTACTTCTACTCTGTGCCCATATTGCTGCTCTTAACACAAGGTATTTTAACAGAATAACAAGAGTTGGAAGGGACCTTGGAGTTCAACCCCATTTCAGACAAATGGTTGTCCAATCTCTTCTTAAACATCTCCAGTGATGGAGCACCCACAACTTCTGGAGGCAAGTCGTTCCACTGATTAATTGTTCTCATTGTCCTGTAATTGTCCTTAGTTCTAGGTTGGTTCTCTCCTTGATTAGTTTCCATCCATTGCTTCTTGTCCTGCCTTCAGGTGCTTTGGAGAATAGGTGGACCCCTCTTCTTTGTCTTAGTTCCCCCAAATATTGGAAGACTGCTATCATGTCACCCCTCGTCCTTCTTTTCATTAAACTAGACATACCCAATTCCAGCAACCCTTCTTACTGTCAAGAAATTTCTTCTTAGTTCTAGGTTGCTTCTCTCCTTGATTAGTTTCCATCCATTGCTTCTTGTCCTGCCTTCAGGTGCTTTGGAGAATAGCTTGACTCCCTCTTCTTTGTGGCAGCCCCTGAGATTTCGGAACACTGCTATGATGTCACCCCTAGTCCTTCTTTTCATTAAACTAGACATACTCAATTCCAGCAACTGTTCTTTATATATTTTAGCCTCCAGCCCCCTAATCATCTTTGTTACTCTTCTCTGCACTCTTTCTAGAGTCTCAACATCTTTTTCACATCGTGGCGACCAAAACTGAATGCAGTATTCCAAGTGTGGCCTTACCAAGGCATTATAAAGTGGTATTAACACTTCACATGATCTTGATTCTATCCCTCTGTTAATACAGCCTAGAACTGTGTTGGCTTTTTTTGGCAGCTGCTGCACACTGCTGGCTCATATTTAAATGGTTGTCCACTAGGACTCCAAGGTCCATCTCGCAGTTACTACTGTCGAACCAGGTATCACCTATTCAATACCTGTGCATTTGGTTTTTCTTGCCTGAATGTAAAACCTTACTTTTTTCACCGTTGAATTACATTTTGTTAGATAGGACCCACTGTTCAGGTCTATCAAGATCAGTGGTGGCTTGCTACCTGTTCTCGCCAATTCGGGCGACCTGGCAGCGGCGGCGGTGGCAGGAGGCTCCACCCGGACATCATCACAGGCGATCTGCGCATGCGCAG
Source organism: Diadophis punctatus similis (assembly GCA_023053685.1). NCBI lineage: Eukaryota > Metazoa > Chordata > Lepidosauria > Squamata > Dipsadidae > Diadophis > Diadophis punctatus. Next base: position 6,750,332 of record JALIGW010000020.1, on the reverse strand, counting down.
AAGTGCCCCGCGCGCATTCACAGTTCTGAACTGGTAGCGAAGGTAAGTGAAGCCCACTACTGGTCAAGATCCTTCTGTTTCTTGAGCTTATCTTCTGGAGTGTTAGCTATTCCTGCCCGCTTGGTGTCATCTGCAAATCTGATGAGTTCCCTTTCCATTCCTTCATCTAAATCATTGATGAAGATGTTGAAGAGTACTGGGCCTAAGACAGAGCCTTGGGGTACCCCACTGCATACTTCCCTCCATGTAGTTCCATTAAGGACCACATGTTGAGTGCGGTTGGTCAGCCAGTTATAAATCCATCTGATGGGGATGCTGTCTAGCCCACATTATCTTATCAAGTAGTAGGACTTTTGAAACAGAAAAAGCAGCATCTCAGTTCTGATCAATGCATACTACATGTCACGTAGTGAATATTGTCAGTTGTATGTCTATGCAGGGTCATGCACCCTATCCTAATATTATGGTACATTCCAACATAAGCAGAACACGTGATATGATGAGTGCGCATGTGTGCATTCCTAAAACCACCATTGATTCTCTTCTGCCTTAGCTGCTGACCTGAACGGTCGTGTTTTCTTAGCAAAGATGTAATTATTCAGGATTTATTGTTTTTGTACTGAAATAAATATTTTCTATTAGACTTTTAATCTCGGCTTTATTTCTAACTGTCTGAATTCCAAGAAAAGATCTAAATCGCCTCTATGAGATATTATTCTCACCCCAACACTACAGCACTCATTTTTTTTGTGTGTGTGTATTTTCCATGGCTACACTTTCGGGCTTACTAAAGCATATTCTGTTCAATGTGGAAATGAGTCATTTTTAGGATGATAATCCTAGACCAGAACTGAGGCAGCTGCCCCATGCATGCTGAGACTTTCACCATTCAGAATTGTCTTGTCTGTTAGCCAATTCCTGCCATGACTGTTACTCATGGAAATAATATCCAATTCTGAAGAAGTACTGCTTCGAATGCCTTCCTCCCTTCTTTCAAGAAGGGGAACCCACCGTCTCATGAGGTAAGAGATGGGGATCAGAGGTGGGTTGCTCCCGGTTCGGACCGGTTCTATAGAATTTTCCCCCGCTCGCTGAACCGGGAGCGATCGCCGGTTGGCCACGCCCCAAAACCGGCTCTAATGGCAGCGTCGAAGGTGCCGCCATCTTGTTTTTTGCTTCTGCGCACACGCAGAGGCTCAGAAAGGGTGAAAAACGGGCCTACCGGAAGTTCGGGAAGGGCCGGAAGCGCATACCCTGCACTTACCTGCATTCAAAACTGGCCGCATGGGGAGTCCTGGGAGGGGTGGGGTGGGAGGGGCCAGCCAGGAGTGGCATTTGGGGGTTCTCCGAACTGCACAGAATCTTAGCTAGAGGGTCACCCGAACCCCTGCGAACCCCCAGCAGCCCACCCCTGCTTAGACTGCCCTACGCCATTCTTCCAATAAACCAAGAAGTTCTCTTTTTTGAAATAAGTGTGCATTTATTTATTTATTTATTTTGTGACATTTATATACCACCTCACAGTGCAAGCACTCTCTAAGCGGTTTACACCAGTAAGCAATGTATATTTATATTGCCCCCAACAATCTGGGTCCTCGTTTTACCTACCTCGGAAGGATGGAAGGCTGAGTCAACCTTGAGCCGGTAAGATTTGAACCACTGACCTGCGGATCAGTGTCAGCTAAAGTGGCCTGCAGTACCTGCCTCTAACCGCTGCGCTACCTCGGCTCTTGGGGATACTTCCAAGCATACTTCCAAGCAAAGCAAAATTCAACATGTTTTATTATTTGCTTAATGACCACGTGATTGATTGAAAACTGCAGTGATTCACTTAACAACCGTGGCCCGTTTCCGGCCTCCAGAGGGCCTCCGGAGCCTGGAGAGGCTGTTTTCGTCCTCCCGGAGGCTAGAGAAAAGCCTCTGGAGCCCGGGGAGGACAAAAATCCCCCCCCCCCGTGGTGCAGGAGAGGCTGACTAGGCTATGCCCACCATGGCCACGCCCACCCAGCATCCAGGCAGAGAACCCCTTGCTAAAAATTTTGAAGCCCACCCTTGAGTCTAAACAGTGTGTTCTCTTAGTTGTGCCTTTTAAAGCACAGCCATCCCATTTTGTGAAATCACCCTTGGAATATCATCCCTCCAGAAATTAGACTGCCCCCTCACTCTTTCGGAACGCCCCGAAGACGTGGTTCTGCCAGTGGGCCTGGGAAACCTGGGAGGGAGCCCATTAAATGTCTGATACGGATGTGTGTTGTCTCTGAGAGGGAGGGAAGGTTATTGTTTTGTTATTTATTATGGTTTTTATTTCTTCTACATTTCTGTTTTTTATTTTCTGTGAGTAGCCTAGAGTTGCGGTGAGCGAGTAGGCGGCTAAATAAAATTTCCAAATGAAATAAATAAACAGCTTTGAAAAGCAGCCATCAAGCCAAACGTTTGCTAATTCCTCCATTAGAAGAGCTTATTGTAAACCACCCACCACAGATTTAAAAAGCTCGCTAGTCTCTTGTGATGCACTCTGCAGTGGGAAGATCATTTGGACGATAGCTCAACCTTCTTTCCCCCCCCCCAACCCCCCCAAAGAACATTGGGACAAGGGCTATAAAAGCAAATGAAGCTTTTCTCCTAGATCAGCCTCAAATTTTCATTCAAGTACTTATCTTTCCTCTTGGCAAGGAATATTAATTATATTAGCATTATCAATCAGAAAACATCATTAAGGCAGTTACGGCTGAATGTCTGGCTTAATAGTCCTCAGCTAATTCACTCAAAACTCTTACCTTGCTTAAACCAAAGTACTTCTGATATATATATATATATATATATATATATATATATATATATATATATATATATATATATATATATATATATATATATATATATATATTCAGAAGTACTTTGGTTTAAGCATGTGTATATATATGTGTGTGTGTGTGTATGTGTGTGTATGTATGTATGTATGTATATATGTATGTATATGTATGTATATATATATACTGTATATATATACTGTATATATATACATACATATACATACATATATACATACATACATACATACATACACATACACATACACACACACACATATATATACACATACACATACACATACACATACACATACACATACACATACACATACACATACACATACACATATACATATATATACATATACATACACACATACATACATACATACATAGTCAGAAGTACTTTTGATACACACACACACACACATATACAGACACATATATACATGCATACATGCATGCATACATGCATACATACATACATACATACATACATACATACATACATACATACATCAGGGGTGGGTTCTAACTTACCTCGCTGCCAGTTCGCTTCCTCCCACGCCACATGGCCGTGCCCGTGGGCGCGCGTGCATGCGCAGTACCAAAAAATAAAAAAACTCAAAAAAAAGGTTGAAAACAAGATGGCGACGCATGCGCAGTGTGGGAAACTCAGCTTCTGCGCATGCTCAGAAGAAGAAAAAATCCCCCCCCCAAAAAAAGTTCAAAAAAAATTCAAAAAAAATGATGGTAGTGCCCACTGACGGGCACCGACCGAACCGGTTCCGTGATGTCATCGTGACGTCAGCAGCAGGTCGCTAACGGATTCAGGCGAACCGGTCCGAACCGGGAGGAACCCACCTCTGACATACATACATACATACATACATACATACATACATACATACATACATACGTACATACGTACATACCTACCTACATACATACACATATATTTATATATTTTAGAGAGAATATTTTTCTTCCCGTTCATTTTGTCTATGCTATCTATATACATATATGTAGATGATGGCGCAGCTATTTGCATCTGACCTTTGTCAGGGAGAAAAACACTCAAGGAACGTGGGCAGAACTGGAAACCATTAACATCCGTTGCTTCCTATTACACAGACAATACAGGCGAATATTTTGACTTATAGTTCACAAGCAGGGTTGCAAGGTGGGTGGATTGATTAACCGGTTCGGTTAGCTAATTAAAAATCTTCTCAGCAGCTAAATATTTTGACTTCTGGTTCAGAAGCCAGGTTGCGGGGCGGGGTGGGCTGGGGAGTAGATTGATTAATCGGCATGGTGAGTGAATGAAAATGTGAGTGAATTAACAATGTTTTCAACAGCTAAAAAGGAATCATTGAGCCCAATTGGTACCATTCCTGTATATGTATATTTAGAATTTAGAATAGAATAGAGCTGGAAGGGACCTTAGAGGTCTTCTGGTCCAGCCCCCTGCTCAAGCAGGAAAACCTACAGTAAACCATTTCAGATAAGTGGCTGTCTAGTCGCTTCTTAAAAACCTCCAGTGATGGAGCGCCCATGACTTCTGAAAGCAACTTCTGTTCCACTGGTTAATCGTCCTTACTGTTAGGAAGTTTCTCCTTAATTCCAGGTTGTTTCTCTCTTTGATCAATTTCCAACCATTATTTCTTGTCCTGCCCTCTGGTGCTTTGGAGAATAATTTGACCCCCCTCTTCTTTGGGGCAGCACCTCAGATACTGATGTATGTGTATGTGTATGTGTATGCGTATGTATATGTATGAGCCGAGGTGGCGCAGCAGTTTGAGTGCAGTACTGCAGGCTGCTTTAGCTGACTGTGATCAGCAGTTCAGCTGTTCAAATCTCACCGGCTCAGGGTTGACTCAGCCTTCCATCCTTCTGAGGTAGGTAAAATGAGGACCCAGATTGTTGGGGGCAATATAAAATATACATTACTTAATGGTGTAAACCGCTTAGATAGTGCTTGCACTATGAGACGGTATATAAGTCTCACTAATAAATAAATAAATAAATGTATATGTATATGTATATGTATATGTATATGTATATGTATATGTATATGTATATGTATATGTATATGCATATGCATATGCATATGCATATGCATATGTATATGTATATGTATATGTATATGTATATGTATATGTATATGTATATGTATGCGGTGGCTCAGTGGCTAAAATACTGAGCTTGTTGATCGAAAGGTCGGCAGTTCAGCGGTTCGAATCCCTAGCCCCGCGTAACGGAGTGAGCTCCCGTTACTTGTCCCAGCTTCTGCCAACCTAGCAGTTTGAAAGCACATAAAAAATGCAAGTAGAAAAATGGGGACCACCTTTGGTGGGAAGGTAACAGCGTTCCCTGCGTCTTTGGCATTTAGTCATGCCGGCCACATGACCACCGAGACGTCTTCGTACAGCACTGGCTCTTTGAAATGGCTTTGAAATGGAGATGAGCACCGCCCCCTAAAGTCGGGAACAACTAGCGCATATGTGCGAGGGGAACCTTTACCTTTATATGTATATGTATATTGGCAGACTTCAGGAGCAGAGGAAAACAACTATTGCTATATTTACTGTTCTGGATTGTTGATGGTTTGATGAAATATTGTTCCACCATTAACGCTTCTCCAGGTAACTCAGGGAGCCTTGTCAACCGAACAGTAAGTCAAAATCATGGGAGGTTGAACATGAGATACATCTGCATTCAGGTTGGCAGAAGCACAAACCACAATGATGACAGGGGTTACCAACAACAAAGACTGAAAACTTGAACATGAGACCTTCCTCTGCACCAAAAGCTGACTAGTATCAATCCTGAAGCTGACCTGGGTGAAGCCATTTTGTTGCTGTTGTTGTTGTTGTTGCTGCTGCTGCTGTTGTTGTTGTTGTTGTTGTTTTGAAAAGTTTTTTATTTTTATTCCCATACAGACATTTTCACATATTTATCATCTCATTTCTCATTTCATTCTTTTACAAAATCTTTACACATATATTCTATATTTATCTTATTGCTTTGTTAGTTCAAGGTTGCCTTTTTTTACCATCCTCCCTTCCCATCTCATACAGCCCTTCCTTCTTTCTTCTTCCCTTCCCTTCCTCTTCCTCTTTTTAAACCTACTTCCGCTCCCTGTCTCCTTCTTCTCTTCCCTACTTGTATTTGTATTTTGTATTTGTTTATTTGTCAAGCATATATGATTATAAGCAAAGTATAAACAGTAAAACATGATTGAATATATACGTAATAGTACAAGCATGAATAAGAGTAAAAGAGGTAAGAATATATGTGAACATTAGGACAGGAACGGTAGGCACGATTGTGCGCTTATGCACGCCCCTTACCGACCTCTTAGGAATGGGGTGAGGTCGATGGTAGATAATCTGAGGTTGAAGTTTTGGGGGTTTGGGGAAGAAACTACTGAGTCAGGTAAAGTGTTCCAGGCATTGACAACTCTGTTGTTGAAGTCGAATTTTTTGCATTCCCCTCCTACCCTCTCTCCTCACTCTCTTCTCCCCTCTTCTCTTCTTTCCTCCTCCTCTTTCTTTCTTCTTTCTTCTTACTCCTCTCTTCCCTTGGGTGAAGCCATCTTGGAGCTTCACACTGGAGCGAGGGATAGGGAAGTGGGATTAGAGATAGCTGGGCTTGTGTAGTCAAAATAAAATACTTTCTCAAGACCTGGGAACTCCTGGGAATCAAGGACATTCTCACACCTGGCCGGAGGAAGAAGTGATGTCACCAGACCTGTGGAGGCTGCCTTGATTGGGCCATGTGACTGATTGTTTGGGGTTGAGGGGAAAAACTTTTTACTTTTAACTAGGTGAAAACCAAGGGGCCTCTCAGAGTTGGTTTTCAACATTTATGTGCCAATATGATATTTCCAATAAAGCTATTCTTTGAGGAATTCATCTGCCTCGGAGTTCTCGCTTGCAATGGATTTATTACTTGGAACCCTGACAGCTAGCTCTTGAGCAATTAAAGGTCGGGGGGAACAGGTCAGAGAGGGGGGAACAACATGGGACATCTTGGATAGACTCCCAGAAGATGTTTCCAAAGGTTCTTTTCCAAAAGGCAAGCTTAAAAAAATGTAAAAATGTTTTAAAAAACGTAGAAATGGTGGTGGGTTTTAGAAGAAAACCTCCCATACTTCCACCTCTTACAATACTAGACAACACAGTATCAACAATAGAGTCCTTCAAGTTTCTAGGTTCTATCATATCTCAAGACCTAAAATGGACACCTAACATCAAAAACATCATCAAAAAAGCACAACAAAGAATGTTCTTTCTGCGCCAACTCAGGAAGCTCAAACTGCGCAAGGAACTGCTGATACAGTTCTACAGAGGAATTATTGAGTCTGTCATCTGCACCTCTATAACTGTCTGGTTTGGTTCTGCAACCCAACAAGACAGACACAGACTTCAGAGGATAATCAGAACTGCAGAAAAAACAATTGCTACCAACCTGCCTTTGATCGAGGACCTGCATACTGCACGAGTCAAAAAGAGGGCTGTGAAAATATTTACAGACACCTCACATCCTGGACATAAATTGTTTCAACTCCTACCCTCAAAACGACGCTATAGAGCACTGCACACCAAGACAACTAGACACAAGAACAGTTTTTCCCCGAATGCCATCACTCTGCTAAACAAATAATTCCCTCAACACTGTCAAATAATTTACTAAGACTGTATTACTATTATTCTTCTCTCCCTTACTAGTATCTATCTCTTCCCACTTATTACTATAACCATGTTGCTTGTATCTTTCAATTCATATTATTTTTATTTGTTTCCTAGTACGATTTGATAGCTTATTAGTAACCTTGACTATCACTAAGTGTTGTATCTTTTTATTCTTGACGAATGTATTTTATTCTCCTTATGTACACTGAGAGCATATACACCAAAGACCAATTCCTTGTGTGTCCAATCACACTTGGCCAATAAAGAATTCTATTCTATTCTATTCTATTCTATTCTATTCTATTCTATTCTATTCTATTCTATTCTATTCTATTCTATTTCTATTTCTATTTCTAATTCTAATTCTAATTCTAATTCTAATTCTAATTCTAATTCTAATTCCATTCCATTCCATTCCATTCCATTCCATTCTAATTCTATTCTATTCTATTCTATTCTATTCTATTCTATTCTATTCTATTCTATTCTATTCTATTCTATTCTATTCTATTCTATTCTAGGGGTTTCCCCCCCTTGAAAACGTGTTGCTTCTCATCCAAGAAGCTTCTTCAGTTCTTCATTTTTCAAAGGAAAAAAACCCAAGAAAGTCCAGTTTGCTTTTGGGACAACCATGACCTGGATGATGGAGAATCTCCAAATCTCCATAAACATAATTTCTGGAAGATGATAGACAACTTCAACAGGAGCCTTCCAGCCTTCATTCGTGTTGCACACCCCACTAATGTGTTGCACAAACGGAATGACCCACTCCACGAACACTCAATCAACTTTCAAGGATTATTTTTTTCTTTTTTCAATATCTGACCTCCTAAAGAGCCAACCTTGATTCAACCTTCAAAGCAGAGTTGCCTGAGATGTACGTGCCCCAAGAAAGCCAAAGAAATCTGTCCTTCAAAATGGCTAAGGGGGCTTTACAAATCCCAGCTTTAGGTCTCACTAGGGGGCTTTCATTTATCATTATATTCAGATTACAGTACTTTACTGCTCGGGCTGTTCTGTGTATTTAGTCAAGCCTGCTTTTTTTAAAAAAAAAAAAATTATCAGAAGGCTGCTGTAGACAGGAGCGGAATTCCTGAGGCGCCAAGGAAAGAAGGAAACCAAATCAGAATTAAGAAAATCGTTCTGACATTTTCTTGTGGCTGGGAGTTCTTTGAAGCTACAAAATGGGGGAAACTTTATGGGGAAAAGCAGATATCGCCTGCTTGTCGTCTCCCTTGGCAAGGTGGGTTCCTAGCTTCTCCTCAAAGCTTTCAGTCTCGGGAGTGTGATGTGCCAAACATACACGGCGGTTTGATCTCAGTGGGGCTTCCTTTCCATTAGATCTGCGCAGAACATCCCTCCCCAGAAATCTCTAATTAGGTGCACAGATGAATCTTCCATGGATAAATACACGCGCATGATCAGAATAAAGTACCACACGGTGCATTATTTCACACCCAGCTACCACAGAGGTGTATTTTTAAAAGTTGCGTCCTAAATGCAGTCGTTTTTATCTAGCGTATTTTCAGCCACGACCACAAGCTGTTCTGGTCTGTAATGCAGCAGAAGCCAAGAGATTTCAGGATAAGTCCAGCCAGCAAGCCGAATGTATTAAAACTACCGAAAGCATCGTTAGAAAAGCATTTGGGGAAAGGGTGAAATCCAGCAGGTTCTGACAGGTTCTGGAGAACCGGTAGCGGAAATTTTGAGTAGTTTGGAGAACCGGCAAATACCACCTCTGGCTGGCCCCAGAGTGTGGTGGGAATGGAGAGTTTGCAATATTCTTCCCCCTGGAGTGGGGAGGGAATGGTGATTTTGCAGTATCCTTCCCAGTAGTGGGTTCCTACCGGTGCGGTCCAGTGCGCCATTCCAGTAGAGAGCCGCCGATTGCACAATTTGCGCACGACGGCTCCGGTGCCGTCTTCGCCGGTCCGTCGCGCAGTGCCATCTCTTTTTTTGAATTTTTGGGCTTTTTTGCTTCCTGCGCATGCGCGGAAGCAAAATCTCACGAGGGGACACGCCCACGCGCACGAGAGAGAGATTTCGGTGATTTTTTGCTTCCGCGCATGCGAGGGGACATGTGTGCGTAGCGTGCGTGCGTGCGAAACAAGATGATGCGTGTGTAGCGCACCAGTAGGCAGGTAAGAGGAACCCGCCCCTGATCCTTCCACTGCCACGCCCACCAAGCCACGCTCACCAAGCCACACCACGCCCACCAAGCCACGCCCACAGAATCGGTAGTAAAAAAAAGTTTGGATTTCACCACTGCTTTGAGTTTATATTTTGGTGAAATTCATATTGAATCGGAATAACCACAAACACTTGGAGAGATGGCAAATATTTCTAAATAGGAAAACAAGGCGTGGTTGGCCTAATACACATTCATAAAAAATTATTTTGAGAGTGAATCTTGTGCAAGTCCCAAAAACACCCACTCTTCAACAGGTGCGGAAATCGGTTTGCCTGCATTTAATAATCTTTTGCTTGAAGTAGGCGGATTTCCAACTATTATTTCTTTGATAAATTTATACGTCATCCATCTCACTGCTGAGTGACTCTGGGTGGCTTACCGCATCATAAAAATGGGACTACCAATAGTCCTTGACTTACAACAGTTCATTTAGTGACCGTTCAAAGTTACAACGGCAGTGAAAAAAGTGACTTATGACCCTTTTTTTCACACGTATGACCATTGCAGCATCCCCATAGACAATGTGATCAAAAGTCAGATGCTTGGCAACTGACTCAGATTTATGACGGGTTGCAGTGTCCCGGGGGTCACGTGATCCCCTTTTGCGACCTTCTGACAACCAAATTCTAGTGTAAACACCAAATCATCTGCAAATGCTTGCAATTTATATTCCTCTTTTTTAAATTTTCATTTTATTTATTTATTTATTTATTTATTTATTTATTTATTTATTTATTTATTTATTTATTTATTTATTTATTTATTTATTTATTTATTCATTTATTCATTTATTCATTCATTCATTCATTCATTCATTCATTCATTCATTCATTCATTCATTTAGGATTCTTATATGCTGCCCTACTCCCTGGGGACTCAGGGCGGCGTACAACATTTGAAGAACCACTAAATAATATAATTGAAAACAATTTAAAATGCATTTTAAAAAACATACAAAATCTTACATACATGGGGGAGACCAAATGACGTTGTCTCAGAACCCCGCCTGCAGGAAGAGCCATGTCTTCACGGCTTTTCGGAAGGCTAGCAAGGTGGGGATGATTCGTATCTCTGGGGGGAGTTGGTTCCAGAGAGCAGGGGCCCCCACAGAGAAGGCCCTCCCCCTAGGCCCCGCCAGCCGACATTGTTTGGTTGACGGAACCTGGAGGAGACCCACTCTGTGAGACCTGACCGGTCGAAGGGGAGTATGAGGTAGAATGCGGTCCCGGAGGTAACCTGATCCTAAGCCATGTAGGGCTTTAAAGATGATGATCAACACCTTGAATTGTACCCGGAGACCAATGGGCAACCAATGCAACTGGCGGAGTATGGGTGTTACGTGGGTGTATCTTGAAACACCCACCACAGCACGCTCAGCCGCATTTTGCACCAGTTGAAGTCTCCGAATACTCTTCAAGGGTAGCCCCATGTAGAGCGCATTACAGTAGTCCAATCGGGAAGTGACAAGGGCATGAGTGACCGTGAGTAGAGCCTCCTTCTCCTTTACATCCTTTATTGTCTTTATTTTGTCATATATTTCTAGTTAAAACCTCCAAAGTCAAAACAAATAGTAATGGTGATAACGGGCATCCTTGTCTAGTTCCTTTCATAATATCCACTTCAAAACATGGATTTGGGGGAGAGATTTATTGGAGTAATAAAAACAATTTATAGTAAACAAACTGCAAAAGTGATATTAAACGGTGATATGACTGACAAGCAAATTCAATGGGGAAGCCAGATTCACTTAACAACCGTGTTACTAATTTAACAACCGCAGTGATTCACTTAAGAAATGTGGCAAGAAAAGTCGTAAAATGGGGCAAAACTCACTTAACAAATTTCTCACTATAAGAACATCCATTTTGGGCTCAATTGTGGTCGTACGTTGAGGACTACCTGTATAAAGCATTCCCACGTTAAAACGTGGAAAGTTAATAAAAATTGGGTAAACCATAGAGGTAGCCCCCGATTTACAGCAGTTCATTTCGCGACCGTTTCAAACTTATAACAGCCCCGAAAAAAGTGTAACATCGCCATGGTCACGTGATCAAAATTCGGACGCTTGGCAACCGGTTCATATTTATGACGGTCACAGGGTCCCGGGGTCTTGTGATCCCCTTTTGCGACCTTCTGACAAGCAAAGTCAATGGGGGAGCCAGGTTCACTGAACAACTGTGTTACTAACTGAACCACTGCCAGGATTCATTTAACGGCAGCAGCAAGAAAGGTCATAAAATGGGGCAAAGTTCACTTAGCAACAGAAATGTTGGACTCAGTTGCGGTCACAAGTCGAGGACTACCCGTATGCAAATTTTCTGTGTTTCTTTTCAGGGTTTATTACTTTCTCTTATGACCTTGGAATACTCCCGGATTTTCCTTTGCCGTTCAAGAACTACCGTATTTTTCAGAATATAAGACGCAGCGGAGTATAAGACGCACCTTAGTTTTGGGGGAGGAAAATAGGGGAAAAAATTCTGCCTACCAGGTATTCATCTGGCTAGCGTCCTTAGTCTGGTCAGCTTCAACACATTTGTTTGCTGGTTTTGAGCGGGATAAAAAACAGCTTCTAAAGCACAGCTGATAGAGGGAAGCAATGAAAAAAGCAGGCAAAGCACAGAAGATCCAGGGGCAGGTTGCTTACTTACTGATACTGGTGTGCTGTGCGCGCATCTCTACGTTTCGCGTGCATGCGCGCGTGCTATGCGCACATGCTTCCTTGCGCGATTTCAGTGAGATTTTGCTTCTGCGCATACACAGAAGCAAAATTTCGCTGAAATCGCACGAGGGGATGTGCGCACACGTGCGATTTCGGCGAGATTTTGCTTCTGCACATGCGCGGAAGCAAAATCTCGCTGAAATATCTCTCGTGCGTCCCCTCGTGAGATTTCGGTGATATTTTGCTTCTACGCATGCACAGAAGCAAAAAAGCCGAAAAATTCTTTTAAAAAGATGGCGACGCACGTGACTGTCCGGTGAAGATGGCACCGGTGCAGTCACACGCAAATTGCGTAATCGGCGGCTCCCCACCGGAGCTATGCACTGGACCGCACCAGTAGGAACCCACCCCTGGGAAGATCGCTTCACTCTTAACACCTCGTTAGGGCTGAAAAAAAGCTTCTAAAATGCAGCTTATTTTCGGAGGGAGTAGCAATGAAAAAAGCAGGCAAACACAGAAGATCGCTTCATTCTTAATTAGGGTTAAAAAATAGCTTCGAAAAAGCTACATTCGGAGTATAAGATGCACCCAAATTTTCAGCCTCTTTTAAGGGGGTGGGAATGCATCTTATACTCTGAAAAATACGGTATTAATATAATTGTTCTGAACTCAGTAAACTTTAGTTTGCCAGCAACATTCAGAAATCATTTACAAGTGCTTAAACTTACGCCCTCCTAGAAAAGTTCACTCTTTGTAACAAAAGGTACCAAGTTAATTATTATTTTTAAAATGTATATATGTCATGCTACATAACCTTAAGCTAAGATTTGTAAACACTTCTATGAACAAGGGTTGGTGTGGTTTGCACGTAGTTCTAAGCCACAATATACGAATTCACACCTCATGCTAAATTAAGAAAGTGAATAAACAGCTTATAAAAAGTATACTATTTATAAATGAGGCCAGGGGCTAGGAAGCTAGACTCCATTAAATTAAATATAGATGTATGCCACGACTGGGTCACATATCATTCTAAACTACAGTTTCTTTAATCATTGTTTATGGAATAATTAGCTGAATTCAAGCTATTTTGGTCTAGTGTTATGGTTAGGTCACTGTAGCTTGATAAATAAATATGTGGTTAAAAGTAGAAGCTAGCTAATCCTATCATTAATCTAGAGGGTAGTCCTTGATTTATGACCTCAATAGAGCCCCAAATTTTTGTTGGTAAGTGAGACATTTTATTAAGTGAATTTTGCCCCATTTTATGATTTTTCCCACCACAGTTGTTAAGTGAATCATTGCAGTTGTTAAATTAGTGACACTTGTAGAAAGTTAGCACCCACCCCTCTCCTTGAAGAATGAAATATTTTTGGGAAACATTAAAAAGGCAGCATATTATATTTTCCTAGATGAGAAATGGAGAAACATGTTTTTTCTTAGAGGCAGGAAGCAGACTCACTCTTAATAGCCCCCACCTTTCTTAATAGCCCTCAGTAGATGTTAGCACTTAAGAAATAAAGAGATAGATAGCTCTATTCATAAGCAAATTCCCTGCAGCAAGGTCTGAACAAAGGTAGGGTTAGCCCTCAGCCACAATAGGAATTGCCCAACAAGCCGCTTCATTGCATCAGCCCAAACTTCAACCAAGCTTAGCTCAGACAAACTCGTAGGATTTGTACATGGCCCCATGGGAGTCTGACAACAGCCAATAGAATACATGTTCTTGCACAGGAACAGGAAGTTCACGTGCAAAACCCAAGAGAAGGTATAAAGAACCCCACTCTCAACTCTATGTGGTCAGCTGCATTAGAACCATGTGCTTGGTGGTTCTGGTCCAATCAGCCACCATGTTTCCAGTGTCTTTCTCCTGGCTTGGAACTGAACCAGATGGACATTTCTTCTAACACATTGTTGCTAAGTGACTTTGCTTGTCAGAAGATCATATTAAAGTTCGTTGCAAAATCAAAACCAGAAGCACACACCGATGACTGATTCAGCTGGATTCAATAACTTCTTTATAAACATTTTATAAAAAAGTAGAATTCTTCTTCAATCAGTTACAGGTAAACACAAGCAGGAGAGTTATTTTCATTTCAGCAGAGTTCAGAGTGGAAGAGTACAGAGTGGGGAAAGAGCAGAGTGGGGACTGGAGCCACGCCCAGCCTTAAGCTTAAGTTCCAGTTTCGATTCTCTGCACAAACTCAGAAGTGGTTAGCTCCCATTGGCTGACTTAGTTGCTATGCTTATTCACTGGCTGACCTTGTTACCATTGGCTCTCCCAGTTCATGAATATTCTAACAGATCACAGAAACTGCAACTGTCATAAATATGAATCAGAAACTTTGTCAAATGTTTGAATTTTAATCAAGTGATCCTGGGGATGCTGCAATGGTGTGAAAACGGTCATAAGTCACTTTTTTCAGTGCCGTTGTAACTTTGAACGGTCACTAAACAAACCGTTGTAAGGCGTGGGCTACCTCTATTAGGGTGCATGTGGGGGTTCTGACGTGCCGAATCTATCCCGTATGGTTTGCCTGATAGAAATCAATCTTTCATAAATGCCACCCAAAGAATACTTTGCAAATAGCCATAAAATATTTGATACTCAGCAACTAAAAGGGCTCGGGTGAATCATTCATTTGCACAGCAGATGTGGAATTCATTACTTTTTTAAAGTGTTTTTTAATAGATTGCTATGAAACCTGATCTTCGTAAGACATTAGGGCCTTAAGAGGATCTCTGAAACTAGATGTTAGGGAGCTCAATTAAATGGCGTAAAATGAACAGAATCCTCTTTTAAAAAGTAAGGTATACAGGATAAGGTTAACCTTGTCGGAATGGGACTGTCAGCCGGATCTCCAGCATGGGATTCAATTTTTTTTAATTAAAAAGTTTTATAAGTGATTACAAAGTTTTATAAGTATAATTTTCAAACACACATGCGTGCCCGTGCATTAAGAATAGGCTCCTCCTCTTCTTCCTTGTCACTGATGGGAGTGTCTGGAGGTTCTGAAGGCTCTGGCTGAATCTCTGCCTCTGGCACCGAGTCCTCTCCAGCCTCCTCACTGTCCGACTCGGGTGTCAGCTGCACAGGCTGCTGGCGCATCACCCCATCAGCCTCTTCTCTATTGGGATCCACTATCAGCTGCACGGGCTGCTGGCGGGCCACAACAAGACTCATGCCCCATCTTGCTTGGCATTCTGCTCTCATGATAATCAGGAAGGTACCTATAAACTCAACATGTTCCCGCATTCATTTTCCAACAACTGCTATTTCGGGGAACCTCTTTGCAGAGGAAGATGGCTTATGAGAAACGGCAAGGGTGATGTTATCCCAGCCTTAGATTGCATGATTTGTGGCTTACTCATATGTGTCAACCTGGTCTGGGGACTTCTAACCTTCATGCCTAGTAATTATTAATGGTCCCCTTCTTTGAGCAGATTTTCATCGTCTTTAGATGCTGTTCCCATTCTGAGTTTCAGTTTCAAGATATCTAGGACAGGGTTTCCCCGACCTCAACAACTTCAAGATGTGTGGTCTTCAACTCCCAGCATGCTGAGTGGGAGAATTCTGGGAACTGGAGTCCATATCTCTTAAAATTGCTGAGGTTGAGAAACATTGATCTAGGATTGTTCTAGTGGAGAGCCAGCAGTGTGCTGCAGCTGCCAAAAAAGCCAACACAGTTCTAGGCTGCATAAACAGAGGGATAGAATCAAGATCACGGGAAGTGTTAATACCACTTTATAATGCCTTTGTAAGGCCACACTTGGAATACTGCATTCAGTTTTGGTCTCCATGATGTAAAAAAAATGTTGAGACTCTGGAAAGAGTGCAGAGAAGAGCAACAAAGTTGATTAGGGGACTGGAGGCTAAAACATATGAAGAGCCATTGCGGGAATTGGGTATGTCTAGTTTAATAAAAAGAAGGACCAGGGGTAACCTGAGGGCAGGACAAGAAGCAATGGATGGAAACTAATCAAGGAGAGAAGCAACCTAGAACTAAGGAGAAATTTCCTGACAGTTAGAACAGTTAATCAGTGGAACGACTTGCCTCCAGAAGTTGTAGATGCTCCAACACTGGAAGTTTTTAAGAAGAGATTGGACAATCATTTGTCTGAAATGGTATAGGGTTTCCTGCCTGAGCAGGGGGTTGGACTAGAAGACCTCCAAGGTCCCTTCCAACTCTGTTATTCTGTTCCATTCTATTCTATTCTATTCCATTCCATTCCATTCCATTCCATTCCATTCCATTCCATTCCATTCCATTCCATTCCATTCTATTCTATTCCATTCCATTCCATTCCATTCCATTCCATTCCATTCTATTCTATTCCATTCCATTCCATTCCCTATCTAATTCTGTTCTGTTCTGTTCTGTTCTTATAGACGTCAACAGGTTAGGGAAGAAGGGTTCAGCTTTACCAAGAATCATTTTTATGGCAACCTTACCCCCAGCCATGTCCTCAGTCTAATATCCTATTACAATCCCTGTTTCAAAAATGGAGCTGCCTCACCTCTTCTTTCTTCTAAAAGAGGTTACTACCCCCTTTCCAGCTTGCTTCCAGTTACATATTTCTCATCACCGCTCAGGCCATCCACGTAGTAGCAAAAATGGTCCCTGAAGAACCGTCTTCCCAGGATATGGTTCTTCGACAATTTGACTGTCCGCTGTTGACCTCCCCCGATTCCTAAGAGGTCAGAAAGGGGTGTGCATAAGTGCACCAGCGTGCCTACTGTCCAGGGGCAGGTTCCTAATTTTTTTACTACCACTCTGTGGGCGTGGCTTATTTTGTGGGTGTGGCTTGCCAGCCATGTGACCGGGTGGGCGTGGCTTCTCGGACTGCTGAAGGGAGGGGAACTGAGATAGGTCCTGCCGCCCATTCCCCCTCCCCTCAGCAGCTCAAGAAGCCTCGAACGTGCGAAAATGCCTAGGATCATCACCGCGTGTTCGTGGCTTCTTGGGCTGCTGAAGGGAGGGGAATGGAGCTAGCTCCTGCCACCCGTTCAGCGTCTCACGCGCTCCCTCAGCCATCCTCCCCTGCTTGGACTCATTGTGGGGTAGGAAGGCAGCGCATGCACAGTGCCGGAAGCTCGGCTTCTGGGCATGCGCAGAAGAAAAATTTTAAAAATAAAAATAAATTTTTTAAAAAAAAATGGCGGCGCCCAGGCACCGGCAACCGACCACACCGCTACTGTGATGTTACCAGCGGGCCGCTACCGGTGCTATAGAGTGGACCGCACCTGTAGGAACCCACCACTGCTACCGTCCCTGTCCTAATGTTCCCTCTTATCAGTACCCATCTTATGTATATAAACAATGTTATATCTATGTATATCACCAACACGTACTTGACAAAAATAAATAAATAAATAAAATAAAATTAGCTGTGCTTAGAGGGCCTTTTTTGTAGCCTTCCCAGCTACAAAAGACTTCATACCCAGAAAGAAGAAAACCACCATTTTTTTTTGAAACACAATACATCGCCCACACAGGTACGTGGGTGTGTTGCGGTTTGCTTTGGGAAAACTGAAATGATTCATGCCACCTCGCCTTTTTGAGGAACTTTCCCATAACCAGAGGGCAAGAAAGCGTTGTATATGTGTGTGTGTGTGTGTGTGTGTCTGTGTGTTTGTGTGTCTTCCTGGGAAGTCCCCACGCCCCATGCCTTCAGGCAAAAACACTCCGTCATCCGCAGCTTCTGCATTTCGGAGATGTATATACAAGCATACATGCACATCCATCATGCTATTTCTTGTCAAGGGAGCGGCCTTAGGCAAAGCATGGAAAAGGAGCAAAAATTGTAAGCCTCCCCCCAAATTTAATTTATAGCAGGAATTCTTGTGTCTCCACATACTTTCCTGTCTTTACAAAACCTCCTTGCTTCAGCCACCTGGTCCATCACTTCATCCATTGGCTTTTTTTCTTTAACATCTTCTTGGTTTTGAGGATCTCTTCAATTCCAGAAGTTAAATTTAACCTTGCTTGGAATACAGGGATTGGAAGATAGAGGAGTGTGATGATAACAAAGGAAAAGCTATTTTTTTCATGCATTCATATGCAAAGTGCCCTTTGTTCTCTATATAGCAATAGCACTTTACTTATATACCGCTTCATAGTGCTTTCCAGCCCTCTCTAAGCGGTTTACAGAGTTCAGCATATTGCCCCCAACAATCTGGGTCCTCATTTTACCCACCTCGGAAGGATGGAAGGCTGAGTCAACCTTGAGCCTAGTGAGATTCGAACAGCTGGACTGCTGAACTAGCAATCAGCTGAAGGTCGCAATGCTGCTTTTAACCACTGCGCTATCTCAGCTCCTATTTTCTATAGAAATAGAAATAGAAATAACTTTCTATTTCCTGATTATATTATTATAGTGTAACAAATAGAACAAAGGAAATCTGTCTCTTTCACTGCGGAAAGCTGGTTAGGACTTTGCTGGCTAAGTGTTATTTTCACGCTGCATACCTTATGCCCAGGGGCGGGTTCCTAATTTTTTTACTACCACTCTGTGGGCGTGGCTTATTTTGTGGGTGTGGCTTGCCAGTCATGTGACCGGGTGGGCGTGGCTTCTCGGACTGCTGAAGGGAGGGGAACTGAGATAGGTCCTGCCGCCCATTCCACTTCCCCTCAGCAGCTCGAGAAGCCTCAAACGTGCGAAAATGCCTGGGATCATCACCGCGCGTTCGTGGCTTCTCAGACTGCTGAAGGGAAGGGAATGGAGATAGCTCCTGCCACCCGTTCTTTCAGCATCTCACACGCTCCCTCAGCCATCCTCCCCTGCTTGGACTCACTGTGGGGTAGGAAGGCAGCGCATGCGCAGTGCCGGAAGCTCGGCTTCTGGGCATGCGCAGAAGAAATTTTTTTTAAAAATGTAATTTTTTAAAAAATAAATGGCAGCGCCCAGGCACCGGCAACCGACCGCACCGGTACTGTGACATCACCAGCGGGCCGCTACCGGTGCTATAGAGTGGACCGCACCTGTAGGAATCCACCACTGCTTATGCCCCTCTTTGAAGGCCAGACCCTGGCAGCATTGCAATGGAAAGCCAACTCTGGAAGATATACAACAACACACCTATGCACACCACCCTCGTTTCCATCTCTTTGGGGTTTTGAAAAAAAAAAACTGGACTTCCAGTTTTGCTGGTAGCTGGAAATAAGAATGCAGTGGCTGGGCTGAAAAACATCTGCTTGCTGAGACAGAACCATCATAATCCATCAGTCTAATAGAGAACGTAAGCCACTGTTAAGACTTTTTTTAAAAAAATATTTTAATTAAAATACCTGTCTGGCATTCCTAGCTTGAAATCCAGATGGATGGCACATTACGGGGAGGTGGAGAAGCAATAAAACGGAAAGAAAGCAGATGAAGGGGTGTCTCCACTGAAGCGCACCGGTAGGAAACGGTAAGAGGAACCCGCCCCTGGTCTGGGTGACTTTGGGACAATCACCAGGAGAAAGTGAGTTCTAGTGCCGCCTCAGACATGAAAGCCGTCTGGGTGACTTTGGGACAATCACCAGGAGAACGTGAGTTCTAGTGCCGCCTCAGGCATGAAAGCCAGCTGGGTGACTTTGGGCCAATCACCAGGAGAACGTGAGTTCTAGTGCCGCTTCAGGCATGAAAGCCGTCTGGGTGACTTTGGGCCAATCACCAGGAGAACATGAGTTGTAGTGCCGCCTCAGGCATGAAAGCCGGCTGGGTGACTTTGGGACAATCATCAGGAGAAACTGAGTTCTAGTGCCGCCTCGGGCATGAAAGCCGTCTGGGTGACTTTGGGACAATCACCAGGAGAAAGTGAGTTCTAGTGCCGCCTCTGGCATGAAAGCCGGCTGGGTGACTTTGGGACAATCACCAGGAGAAACTGAGTTCTAGTGCCGCCTCAGGCATGAAAGCCGGCTGGGTGACTTTGGGCCAATCACCAGGAGAACGTGAGTTCTAGTGCCGCCTCAGGCATGAAAGCCAGCTGGGTGACTTTGGGCCAATCACCAGGAGAATGTGAGTTCTAGTGCCGCCTCGGGCATGAAAGCCGTCTGGGTGACTTTGGGCCAATCACCAGGAGAACGTGAGTTCTAGTGCCGCCTCAGGCATGAAAGCTGTCTGGGTGACTTTGGGCCAATCACCAGGAGAACGTGAGTTCTAGTGCCGCCTCAGGCATGAAAGCTGTCTGGGTGACTTTGGACCAATCACCAGGAGAAACTGAGTTCTAGTGCCACCTCAGGCATGAAAGCCGGCTGGGTGACTTTGGGCCATTCAGTCTCCGCCTATGAAGAAACAAGCAAGGACAAACCACTTCTAAAATCTTGCCAGGAAAACTGCAGGGACTTGTCCAGGTATTATCCAGCAGTTAACATTGCCTCAACGGCATAAAAAACTCCCTCCAAAATACCAGGAGGGTAATAGGTAAAGAAGGCCGGTATATGGAATATAAATTAGACATATAGCTGGAATACACCAGCAGTGACCTTCTTCATGAATCACCCTCAGCCATGATGGTCTAAGAGTGTGTAACAAAATGGATCTGCTAAGCCATAGCTTCATAAAAGTGCATTCAATGAACCACACTGCTTAGGATTATATAGCTAGTCTGCAACTTTCAACGATTCATTTAGTGACCGTTCAAAGTCACTGAAAAAAAGTGACCAATGACTGCTTCTCACATTTAACGACCGTTGCAGCATCCCTGTGGTTACGCATTGTTAAAATTCGGACGCTTGGCAACTGATTTCATATTTATGACGGTTGCAATGAACCCGGATCATGTGACCCTCTGACAAGCAAAGTCAATGGGGAAGCCAGATTCACTTAACCACTGTGGCAGAAAAGGTCATAAAACGGGGCAAAATTCACTTCACCAACATCTTGCTTTCCAATTGGGCTCAATTGCGGTTATAAATTGAGGATTTCCTGTAGAGCAGGGGTTATATGTGAGTGGGTTACAGAGTATTTGCTTGATATACGCATAATGCTAAGCTATAACCGCCTTGTTTGAGCTTAAAACACTCTACGGCAGAGGTCTTCAAACTTGGCAACTTTAAGACTTGTGGACTTCAACTCCCAGAATTCTCCAGCCAGCATAGCTTGCTGGAGAATTCTGGGAGTTGAAGTCCGCAAGTCTTAAAGTTGCCAAGTTTGAAGACCTCTGCCGTAGAGTGTTTTAAGCTCAAACAAGGCGGTTATAGCTTAGCATTATGCGTATATCAAGCAAATACTCTGTAACCCACTCACATATAAAGTGGTCATTAAAAAACCCTTAGGGAAACAGGCAACCTTTGCAAAACTTCAACTGAAAATCCCAACCCAGCATTTCCTCGGCAGCAGTCCCCATAAATTAACATTTTTATCTGTATCCGATGCCCGGCTGTCTCCTCTGCTTAGCTTATCTCCTCCCTTCGTGATTAAAAAAAAAAAGGTTACAGGCCTGATATTCATTCTCCCCATGTCCCCCAACTGCTTTGCCATTCCTGATGTCAACGTTGGCTCAGGCTACAAACTATCTAACCCACCTGGATTATTATAAATGATATCATTTTCCATTTTGATAGTCGGGTGGGAACTCTAATTAAAGCACTCCTATATGCTGTGAAGGCCGGCCTCTGCTGCTTTCTTTCCACTGGAAGGTTTTTGAGATAAGGGTACCTATCAGGCAGGGGCCGGTTGCTCTTACCTCGCTACCAGTGCGCTGCTTGCGGATCGCCATGTTGGGCTGCGCGCGTGCTACAAGCGCGCGTCCCCTCGTGCGATTTTGCTTCTGCGCAATAGCAATAGCAATAGCACTTAGACTTATATACCGCTTCATAGTGCTTTACAGCCCTCTCTAAGCGGTTTACAGAGTTCAGCATATTGCCCCCAACAATCTGGGTCCTCATTTTACCCACCTCAGAAGGATGGAAGGCTGAGTCAGGCTTGAGCCGGTGAGATTTGAACAGCTGAACTGCTGAACTAGCAGTCAGCTGAAGTAGGTTGCAGTGCTGCTTTTAACCACTGCGCCACCTTGGCTCCTGCGTGCTCCTCCTCCTCCTGCATGCGCAGAAGCAAAATCTTGCCAAAATCTCGCGAGGGGACGCACGCGCATGCGAGATTTCGGTGAGATTTTGCTTCCGCGCATGCGCAGGAAGCAAAAAAAGCCAAAAAATTGCCAGAAAAAGATAGCAGCGTGCGACGGACCGGCGAAGACGGCACCGCAGCCATCGCACATAAATTGCGTAATTGGTGGATCCCTACCGGAGCTGCGCACTGGACCGCACCGGTAGGAACCCACCCCTGCTATCAGGGGTATTTTTCTTTCCATCAATTTCCCAGGTATCGACATGTGGGATAAAGGTTGCCACAGAATGACAAAAATTCTCATGCATATTTTTAGTTGCCAGGGGCTTCAGGGGGCAGGACGGTGCAGCACCCATCCGTTTCTTTACAAATGGAGCTTTCCTTTCCAGATGCCTGCAGCGAAACACCTGCATTCCTCTGCAAGGAACCTTTATGGTAACCAAACTGTGGAACCAGTAGAAATGGTCCGTTCAGAGGGAGGAAAGCCGAGTGCAATATTTTCAGAAGCCCACCCCCTCCCATCTCTGCAGTCAAGAGGCAGAGCACGAGAAAGTCTAAGCCAGGGGCAGCCCGCCTGATGATTTTAAGACCTGTGGACTTCAACTCCCAGAATTCCCCAGCCAGCCCTGGGGAATGCTGGAGTTGAGATCCACAAGGCTTAGTTGATGAATTTGGAGATCCCTGTCCTACAGTGATGTGTTTCCCAGTTTATAGGAGCTGTAGGAAGTTAGCACCTACCCCCCTCCTAGAGGAATAAAATATTTTAGGAAATATTAAAAAGGCAGAATATTATATAGAATATCCCTAGTTGAGAAATGGAGAAACATGTTTTTAGGCAGGAAACAGACTCATTCTTAGTTGCCTCCACCTTTGTCAATGGGCCATCAAGGAATGGGCCCAGCTCACTCTTTCTCCCCACCTTTGTAAATAGCCTGGGCCAGTCTATTCTACATAACAAAGATCTACCCCCTTCAGGCAGATCCATTTGGCAAACAGAAACTCACCACATGACACCTGGGAAGATTGCATCAGCCAGCACTCAAACCAGCCTGGGACACAGACAAAGCCTAGAGAGTTAGCTAAGACCCCCACCCCCTGGGAGTCTGACAGCCAATGGAATACATTTCTTACACAGGAACAGGAAACTCTTAAGGTGGGGGCCCAACAGAGGGTATAACACTCAGGCACACTCAGCATCTCACCCCTTCTCTTCTTCTTCAACATCTTCGAAGCATGTGATCCCCCTTTTCCCCAGGACCTCAAACCATGTGGTCCTGCTGTCCACCATTAAACCATCTTTCCAACCAGCCACCATGTTTCCAGTGTCTCCCCCCCAACTTGGAACTGAACCCAAAAGGATATTTCTTACAACAAAGCCAACTGAAAACCCTGACAAGGCTGTCTTATGTCCTATACTGTACATCTTAAAATTGCCAAGGTTGGATACCCTTGCTATAA
Organism: Diadophis punctatus similis; assembly: GCA_023053685.1. Classification (NCBI taxonomy): domain Eukaryota; kingdom Metazoa; phylum Chordata; class Lepidosauria; order Squamata; family Dipsadidae; genus Diadophis; species Diadophis punctatus. The sequence goes on along the minus strand of JALIGW010000020.1, from coordinate 6,726,464 downwards.
TATGTTCCGGCTGGGGGATTCTGGGAGTTGAAGTCCATAAGTCTTAAGGTTGCCAGGATTGGATACTCCTGGTCTAAACCCTAAGAGCAACACAACTGCTGCATGTATCCATCACGCTCAACATCCCAAAGATACTTTTTCAAAAGGCAACTGGACTTTGTTTTTCCTTGAAAACTTTTTAGCTTCCCATCCAGTAGTGCAGGGGTCCCCAAACTTGGCAACTTTAAGACTTATGGACTTCAACTCCCAGAATTCTCCAGCCAGCTGGAGAATTCTGGGAGTTGAAGTCCGCAAGTCTTAAAGTTGCCAAGTTTGAAGACCTCTGCAGTAGTGGGTTCTACTTACCTTTGCTACCGGTTCGGGAACGGGAGCGCACGGACGCACATGCAATGCTTCTGCACAAAAGCAGAGTGTTTTTAATGACATCCGGGCGGGTGGCCGAAGCCTCCCGCTGCTACCGCTACGGGTTCGCCATACCAGGTCGGACCCACCCCACCCCAGTTCCCATCCAAGAAACTTCTTCAGTCCAGTTGCCTTTTGAAAAAGCACCTTTGGGACAACCATGACATTGATGACTGAGAATCTCCATAGACATCACCCTCAATGGTTCTCTTTTCTTTGTCTTAGCATTTATTTATTTGTGAGATTTATATACCGCCTCAAGCACTCTCTAAGAGGTTTACACCAGTAAGCAATGTATATTTACATTGCCCTCAACAATCTGGGTCCTCATTTTACCTACCTTGGAAGGATGGAAGGCTGAGTCAACCTTGAGCCGGTGAGATTTGAACCGCTGACCTGCGGATCAGTGTCAGCTAAAGTGGCCTGCAGTACTGCATCTAACCGCTGCGCCACCTCAGCATGTTGTGTGAACCTAACCACCTGGTTTGTCAACATGGTATATGGCAGAAAAGTAGACATCTTTGTTGGTCCAAGGAGGCCATTCCAAAAAGTTCATACAGGTAGTCCTTGAATTACAACAATTGTGACCAGAATTTCCATTGCTAATTCAGGTGGTTGATAAGTCATGCACAATTATATGAGTTTTTTTGCTACTGCTGTTCAGTGCAAGGGTCACCAACCTTTTGGACCTCAGGGGCCACTAAATTCATAATTTTAAATCCTGCGGACCACTAATATGAATTTTTTAAAAAGATAAATAGTATTTAGTGCAATATAAAAATGAAAATAATTTTTCTGCGGACCACCAAAATTTTCTCATGGACCACCAGTGGTCCACGGACCACCAGTTGGTGACCACTGGTTCAGTGTGTCACTGCAGTTTTTAAATGAATCACCTGTTGGTTAGGTGGATATAGTTTCCTTCCTTAACTTTGCTTGTCAGAAGCCAGCTGAGAATCACAAATAGCAATAGCACGTAGACTTATATACCGCTTCACAGTCTTTTACAGCCCTCTCTAAGCGGTTTTACAGAGTTGGCATACTGCCCCCAACAATCTGGGTCCTCATTTTGCCCACCTTGGAAAGATGGAAGCCTGAGTCAACCTTGAGCCTGGTGATTCGAACTGCCAAATTGCAGGCAGCCGGCAGGCAGCAGAAGTATCCTGCAGTACTGCACTCTAACCACTGCACCACCGCGGCAATCATATGGAGATTGCAACCGTTGTAAATACATATTCACTGCCAAATGTCCTAATTTTGATCATATGGCTATGGGGATGCTGCAGCAGTCATTGTGAGGTCATAAGTCACTTTTCCAATGGCGTTTTCACTTTGAATGTTTGCTAAATGAAGAGTTGTTAAGTCAAAGGCTACCTGCATGTGGAAAGTCAGGAATGGAGCAAGAAGAAAAAGTAAAATGTATGTACATTGCATTAAAATGAAAGTAATTAAATACACTTGACAGGATGGGGCCATGCATTTAATAACTGCCCTTGTTTGTCCTCTAAAAAAAAAATCTACCCTTTGTTGGGAACGCTTGGAGGAACTTAGGGCAGATCCAAGTTGTGAACCCCTGCTGGCTTGTAGGTTGTGCGAACCTCGTAGTTGTGGTTGAATCAACTAAAACTAAACAAATGAAAATGAAATTTCATCCCTTCCTTCCCTTTTTGTTAATGAATGCCTTTGCTTCCAGACCCTGTCTATGGCCAGCTTTGCTTTTGCAGCTTGGACTCTGACACGCAAACTCTTGGGTCAAGAGGCCTCTCTATCAATCCAGGTATCCTTCCTGGAACTTTGGCGTGTGAAGATCCCAGGGGTTGCCACAAAGAAGAGGGAGTCTCCAAAGCACCTGAAGGTAGAACAAGAAGCAATGGGTGGAAACTAATCAAGGAGAGAAGCAACTTAGAACTAAGGAGAAATTTCCTGACAGTTAGAACAATTAATCCATGGAACAGCTTGCCTCCAGAAGTTGTGAATGCTCCAACACTGGATGTTTTTAAGAAGATGTTGGATAACCATTTGTCTGAAGTAGTGTAGGGTTTCCTGCCTAGGCTGGGGGTTGGACTAGAAGACCTCCAAGGTCCCTTCCAACTCTGTTGTTGTTGTTGTTGTTGTTATTATTATTATTGTTGTTGTTGTTGTTGTTGTTGTTGTTCTTCTTCTTCTTCTTCTTCTTCTTCTTCTTCTTCTTCTTCTTCTTCTTCTTCTTCTTCTTCTTCTTCTTCTTCTTCTTCTTCTTCTTATTATTATTATTATTATTATTATTATTATTATTATTATTATATGATAAAGAGAACCAAGCGTTAAACATTGAGGTGAGGTTGCAGGTGAGGTTATCGATCAACTCGGCAAAAGGTTGTCTTTGAAATTCCACCGGAGGGGGAAAAAAATCTATATATAACTGTATTACAAATTGCAGGGGGAAACTGCATTTCGGATCAATCCCTTAAGGAACTGCATTGCAATTCTTTTTATAAAAGGGCTTGTTCTATAAAATACCTCTGTAGTATTCCCCAAGAACAAAAACATGGAATTTCTCTGAAATACGGGACTCAGTGGTCCAACATTCTGATAGGAATATTCTCCTGCCTGAAGCAGATGCCCTGAAAAATTTGAAGTGAGAAGAAAATTCTCAGGAGCGGCCAAATAGTTGACTTTCTTGCAAAATTGTTGCCACAGTTAGGAAGGATCTCCTACACGGGTACTTTGCAACATGGATGCATGTAGCATCACAAAAGTGTAGCTCACAAAATTATCCGCCTCAATGTCCTACCCGTTAACGACTATTTCAGCTTCAACCGCAATAATACACGAGCTCATAATAGATACAAACTTAATGTAAACCGCTCCAGACTTGATTGCAAAAATTCGACTTCAACAACAGAGTTGTCAACGCCTGGAACACTTTACCTGACTCGGTAGTTTCTTCCCCTAACCCCAAAAACTTCAACCTCAGATTATCTACCATCGACCTCACCCCATTCCTAAGAGGTCGGTAAGGGGTGTGCAGAAGCGCACAATCGTGCCTACCGTTCCTGTCCTAATGTACCCATATATTCATACCTCTTTTACTCTTATTCATGCTTCTAATATTACATATATATTCAATCATGTTTTACTGTTTGTACTTTGCTTATAATCATTTATGCTTGACAAATAAACAAATACAAATACAAAATACAAATACAAATACGGCTATTTGCAGTGTGTCATCGTGACATAACTACATTTTTGCTGAAAACCAACACTTGCCACTAGGTTTGTTTAATGACCGGCAGAAAACAGGTCATAAAATTGGGTCAGTCATGTGACTGACTGGTTTTATGACCATTATGGCATAAAACCACATTGGGCAGGCTCTCTGGTCATACATTAAGGACTACCCATATCTACAAATGAATTGAGGGGCCATCTGTGTTAAGCATTTTCATAAATCTTTATCTATATAAGTTTAAGACACATTTATGTGTTGTCTTGGAGACAAATCTTCTTTCTGCCAAGGCCATCCTTTATACTCTCTCTCTCTCTCTCTCTCTCTCTCTCTCTCTCTCTCTCTCTCTCTCTCTCTCTCTCTCTCTCTCTCTCTCTCTCCTACATATCGGTTGGCGATGATGCAATTAGACAGTAGCAGAGGTGGGATTCAGAAGGTTCTGACCAGGGGTGGGTTCCTCCCGGTTCAGGCGAACAGGTAGCAACCCGCTGGTGATGTCACTATGATGTCACTGACCCAGTTTGGTCAGTGCCGGTTCGTGGGCACCGCCATCTTTTTTTTAAAAAAATTCCGATTTTTTTTCCTGAATTTTTTCAATTTATATTTTATTCTGAGCATGCGCAGAAGCCGAGTTTCTGGCACTGTGCAGGCAGTCGCCATCTTGTTTTTGGCTTTTGGGGGGGATTTTTTGCCAGTGCGCATGCGCGCCCGCGCGCTCATGAGGCGCGCCCACACGGCATGGGAAGAAGCGAACCGGCACCGAGGTAAGTAGGAACCCACCCCTGTTTCTGACCAGTTCTGGAGAACCGATAGCGGAAATTTTGAGTGGTTTGGAGAACCGGTAAATACCACCTCTGACTGGCCCCGTCCCCATCTATTCTCTGCCTCCCGAGTCCCAGCTGATCGGGAGGAAATGGGGATTTTGCAGTAATCTTCCCCTGGAGTGGGGAGGTAATTGAGATTTTACAGTATCCTTCCCCTACCACGCCCACCAAATCACGCCCACCAAGCCACGCCCACAGAACCGGCAGTAAAAAAAATTTGAATCCCACCACTGGACAGTAGGATGGAAAAAATACACTAGATTGGAAACACAGGTATTTCTTGACTTACAGCCACACCTGAGTCCAAAACCCTAAGCTTTTATAAACTCATTTAATTTTTCTGAGAAAGATTAAATAATTCAAGTTCCAATAATAAAACACTAATTAGGGCTCAGCCAAGAAAGACGGCAGTCTCTTACATCTGCCTTTTAATGGGCTTCTGGATTTTTGCAACCTACATCAGATAAAAGATTTTAGGTCCCCGTAATTTGTCTAGCAACCTTGCCATTCCTTCCAGCCGCCCTAAGTCGCTTTGATACGAGAATGGGCAGCAAATAAATTTAATCAATAAATAAAGTGGCTATTTGTAGACAGCTGGTCATTTGCACTCTTTTAGCAGGTAGTTAAGAACACCTGGAGGTTTATCTGTGTCATCAGGGTTATCTGAGTAGTGCAAACTGGTGTGGAGTCTTCTTGGAACTGTTGAATGTTCCAAGAAGGAACTTTCAACATTTTTAACTTTTAACAGTTCCAAGAAGGAACTTTCAATGTTAAAAGGATGCAAATGACCAGCTGTCTGCAAGGAGTATAAATCCCTCCATTCCCCACCATCCAGTCAGAGCTGAAGAAGCTTCTTGGATGAGAAGCGAAACGTCTTCAAAGAAAAACCAGAAAGTCCAGTTGCCTCTTGAAAAAGCACCATTGGGTTTACTGCAGAGGTGGGTTCCTGCTGGAGCTGCCCGGTACGCAGCTCCGGTAGGGAGCGGCGGATTTCGCAACCGCTCCGGAGCCCTCTCTGCCGGTCCACCCGGCGCGTCACCATTTTTTTCGGTGATTTTTGGGCGATTTTGCTTCTGCGCATGCGCGGAAGCAAAATCGCACCGAAATTTCGCAAGGGGACGTATGCACGCATGAGATTTCGGTGAGATTTTGCCTCCGCGCATGCACGGAAGCAAAATCGCACCAAAATCTTGCGCGCGTGCGTCCTGGCGCAAGATTTCGGCGTGATTTTGCTTTTGTGCATGTGCAGAAGCTAAATTGCGCGAGGAAGCGCGCACGCGCCCCCAAAGCGTGGAGATGCGCGCGCATGGCTCCGGCAGCGAGGTAAGTGAGCAACCCGCCCCTGGTTTACTGATGTTATGAGCCGAGGTGGCGCAGCGGTTAGAGGCAGTACTGCAGGCCACTTTAGCTGACTGTGATCCTCAGGTCAGCAGTTCAAATCTCACCGGCTCAAGGTTGACTCAGCCTTCCATCCTTCCGAGGTAGGTAAAATGAGTACCCAGATTGTTGGGGGCAATGTAAAATATATAAATTGCTTACTGGTGTAAACCGCTTAGAGAGTGCTTGCACTGTGAGGCGGTATATAAATCTCACAAAAATAAAATAAATAAATAAATAATGTTGGTATTATTTATATTATATGTATAATTCAATTATAAATGGAATATGAATAATTGTAATATTAATAATATTCATTATTTAATGCACCGTTGGAAGGATTGGAGGACTTAGTAAGCAATAGAAAAGCGATCTATATTTTCTATGCGGTGCTGCAAGCTCCTAATCCATCAATAATCAATGAAATCAAAGCTACAGCTGCGTCCTGGTCCTGTCCTATTGCGGGTAGGTGGGCGTAGAACGCCAAACTCCCTCGAACTCCCCCTGATTGGTTCCTCTAAAAGGGGGCGGGCGTGATGAAAGAAAGAAAAAAAGAAAGCCGCTTCATCCTTCGGTGGCTCCTTGGCTGAGCGTACTGTCTGTCTTCTTAAGTCCCGCCTCCGCGTGGCGCGCTTAGCCAACCTAGCGACGAGGGGGCGGGCCGACTATCCGGCTCCTCCCCTCCGATGACGAAAGCGCGGCTGGTGGCGCCGCCGCGGTCTCCGCGCGGCAGTTACTCTTGGGCGACGGCACGGGATGGAGGCGTCTGGGACGACACGGACGGGGGACGCTCTCCGGGCGGCGACGATGGGGCGCTGCGGACGGTCGCTTCTATGGCTGGTGCTCCTGTGTCTCGGCAGCCCCGCGGCCACGCTGGCCGGCTACATCGAGGTAGGCGCGGGGCTACATTGAGGACGGGGGTCGGAACCCCCCTCTCTGCCCGAATGGTCTGCTCGAAGCCTCCCGTCCCGACTTGGAGGGCGCGACCATCACCCGCCGGGAAAGGGGGTCAGCGAAAGGTCGCTGCGCTGTGCGCTTCTTCTCCTTGGACGGTCCCACTTGGGGAGGGGGGGGGTCCTGTCCTTGCACGGGGTGTGTGTGTGATTTGCACGGCTGCCCAGGGACGATGAGACTCTTCCCCCCCCCTCTTGCTGGCTCTGAGCGATGGTCTCTGGATGCCCCGCTGGATGGCAATGAAACCTGGGTCTCTTTCGGTCGTTAATTGGACCCGTCGTAGGTCCCGGTGCGAGAAGCTTCCCACGCTCTGTAGAGGCTCGGAGGGGTTTTAGAAACTAGGCTTCCCTTTCACACATTCCCCCCCCCACCCCCCCACCCCCAAAGCCCTTTCACGGCTGCCCTTTCCCGATTCTGCAGCGTATCCTCACCTGCAGTCCCTTTTCCCTTTGCTTTTTGCAACCCTCTCTGGAATACACAGGCACACACAATCACACTCCGGGGATTGCATATATACCTATATATGTATCAGAAGGCAAGTGGGTTGCAAAACTATACATGTATATGCATGCATGTGTATATGTGTATAATATATGTGCGTGTGCGTGTATGTGTGTGTGTGTGTATATATATATATATATATATATATATATATATATATATATATATATATATATATATATATATATATATATATATATATAAAACATTTTTTTGCTGATAAGTGAAAATGAAGGGAGACTATTATAGATCTATTTCGAACTATTTTTCTCTCATCAGATACTCATACCCTTACTGGGATTTGAACCTGGGCCACATATATATATATATATATATATATATATATATATAGAGAGAGAGAGAGAGAGAGAGAGAGAGAGAGAGAGAGACAGAGACAGAGACAGAGACACAGAGACAGAGACAGAGACAGAGACAGAGACAGAGACAGAGACAGAGACAGAGACATACATACATACATACATACATACATACCGGTATGTAGAGATGTAGATGTATAAAATCAGGCATGTGGGTTGCATGTATACATATCATTTTGCAACCCTCTTGTCTCCTGTTTTTTATATACACATACATATCTCATAATCATTTTAGCCATTGTCAATCCACTGCAGGATGACGGCCTTTTCTGCATGTTTCCAGTATGGTCCTGACATATATGTATGCACATAGACATATACAATGTGTGTATCTATTCAGGAGATGCAGATTACAAATCTCTTTGTGTGTGTGCGAGTATGTGTATATGGGAGATATATAGATATATATATCTCCCATACACACACACACACACACACACACACACACACACACACACACACACACACACACACACACACATCCCCCTTGGTGGCTTTTCCATTTGCCTAAAGCCTTTCCCCAGCTTCAGCTTTGCACCTTCGGGTGTTTCCCCACCCCCCCTTCCTCCCACTACAAAGGTGGCTTTATGTGCCCCCTTTTCAGGCAGTTCAAAAGAGCCTGAGCGAAGAAGGAGCGAGAAAGTCTCGCTTTTCGCTCTTTCATCTTTCCATCCTGCTAGTTTTACCAGGCTGTCAGGATGACAGATAAGTGTGAGGCAGAGGTGGGGGGGAGGCCCGGATGCTGCTGCACACCGATGGGTTCCCTTGTGGGATTTCACAGGGTAGCGGTGAGGAAGAAAAATCCAATTCAAATGAATGAATCCTTGTAAGATGAATCTGTGTTGGATGTATTGGGGCAGAGTTGGGGGGAGAAGAGAACTTACCTGTTTCCCTAACATTTGTAATGTCCTTTCTAATAACCCAGACTGAACAATGCTGCAGCACCCCCCATCCTTCTCCCGAATCTCCTTGAAAAATGTACTTTTCCACTTTCCTGGAGGCAGAATATTTGCATTTTATTGCTCTGCCAGGACTTGTCCCCCTGGTTTGCTCTCTGGGTTTGCACAAATAGGATGGTTTTTATAGCTCTCTCTCTTTTTTGAAACCAAGCGTTTTATATTTATTCAAAGTTGTTGTAATAATTTAGTAAAATAACCCTGGCCAAATTCACTTACTGGATTGCACTTAACTACTGCTGTGTGGCTGTTCAATAGAGATCTTGTACCGAACAGCGAGCTGGCTCCTGATTTCTTCCACCCCCACCTCCGGGCCATTTTATAACCGGATTTTGCCTGTGTTTGTGAAAGCAGTTTAGGGTTTTCTCTCATTACAGTGTCCCCATGGGTCTGTTTCCTTTGGAGATATATGGAAAAGGCACGGCATTGTGTGCTTTATAAAGCATAAAGTTTGCTCGAATCCTTTCAGGGATGATAGTAATTGGGTGGCTGGATGCAGTTTGTTTTTCATAAAGCTTTTTAAATAAGTGGCGGAGAGCTTAATCAGCAATGCTTTCGGTTGGTATATGAAGCATTTGCGCTTGCTATCCAGAGATTGGTTACAGAGTTAATCGCCTGAGTCTTTTGTTTTACCTTGTATGTATGTGCGGACATATTTATGAGGACTGACCTCTGCATTCTTGGCACAGGAACAAGAAATCTGGTTTCAGATCAGACTAGAAGCTTGCATTAGGAAACCGTTCGCAGGGAAAAGCATCTGTTTCGTTAACCTGATGTTATCTGGCGAACAGAGCTTGACTGTTTTCCAGTATCGGCTGCCTATTGCGTTGGCTTCAGATTTATGACAGAGTATATAATTAAGGCATACCAACACGCTTACTCTTAACTGAGAGGATGCTTGGCCTCCCTTAAATCTGCCTGAAAGCTTATGGAAGACAATCCTGTGTGGTTAAAATGGCTTTCCTCCCCAAACTTGCATAGGGCTAAAGAAGTAGCAGTCCAATTCTCAAAATGAAACACCTCTCTTAAAATGGAAGCTCCTGCTATTAACAGTTCTTCAGAGCGTGTAGAAATAACTTTCCCTCCTCACACCTTGCAGAGCTAATTCTTCATGCCGTGCTTGTAATATTCTCGGGAGGTCCTGCTTATGATTATTGCCTTATGCAACAGATCTCTGCAGAATATTTGAACTGAAGATGGGATGGGACCCTCTTCATGTTTCGTTCTTTAATATTTTGTGGCATGGTACATAGGCCGGTACTCTGATATTTTTGCATGAATTAATTTCAGCCCCTTTCAGGGTTAATACTTCATACCATGCTTGAAATATTCTTAGGAGACCCTGCTTATGATTATTGCCTTATGCAATAGATCTCTGTGGAATCTTTGAATTGAAGATGAGCCCCTCTTCCAGTGTTGTTCTTGGAGATCCTGTGGCATGGTGCACATCCTTATAATTTTAGGACGATGGATTTTTCTTTTCTTTTCTGGAACTTGGCTGGAGAAGGGTTTGCTTCTCCCCAGCATTTGTTTGCAACACGGTGGCGATTCGGTGGTCATTTGAAGATCCCTCTCAAAAAGTAGTCTAACCTCACGGCTAGACTACTGTAACGCGCTCTACATGGGGCTACCCTTAAAGAGCATCCGGGGACTGCAATTGGTGCAGAATGCAGCTGCGCGAGCTGTGGTGGGTGTACAGAGATACACCCATGTAACACCCATTCTCCGCCAGCTGCATTGGTTGCCTATTAGTCTCCGGTCGCAATTTAAGGTGTTGGTTTTGACCTTTAAAGTCCTACATGGCTCAGGGCCAGGTTACCTTCGGGACCGCATCCTACCACATACCTCCCTACGACCAGTTAGGTCCCACAGAGAGGGCCTCCTCCGGGTCCCGTCGGCCAAACAACGTCGGTTGGCGGGGCCGCGGGGGAGGGCCTTCTCTGTGGGAGCCCCGTCCCTCTGGAACCAACTCCCACCAGAGATCCGGACTATCCCCACTCTACTGGCCTTCCGTAAAGCCGTGAAAACATGGCTCTTCCGACAGGCGGGGTGAATAAGGAGATCAGATTCCCCCATGAATGGTGTTTTTAATAATGTTTTAATATTGTTTTATTTTTAAATTGTTACAATTGCTTTTTTACTGTACATTTCTTATCCATGTTGTACGCCGCCCTGAGTCCTACGGGATTGGGCGGCCTATAAGAGTGTAGAAATAAATAAATAAAATAAATAAATAAAATTGTCCAGCCAGGTTGATAACGCGGCACGATGAGAACGGGATGCAGGATTCTAGTAAAAGCCCCTATCGGGTTGCTTGGCACGGATAACATGCCAGTGGAAAGCTGTCATGCTACTTCCTGATGGGGAGATTAAATCTCTGCACCTGTTAAAACCTTCCAACGGTATGGCATTTCCCCTCTTTGCGCAAAATGCACACTCAGCTGCTTGTGCGTATCCTGTCTGGATGCCGTCTCTCGTGATTATGAACTGATGGCATGAACTCTATTTCCTTCCTGGGTAGCTTTGATTTCGAAAGAAACTAAAGCTGAGCTTACTTTCATAGGATTTAATAAAAGGGTCCTGTATTTTTCTCCCGATTGGAGCTCCTTCACTGATTTGGCATAAGTGTGTTAGGTACATTTTTCACCTGGTATTCTCAGCTAAGAAGTCTCTGGCAGCAAATCGGGCATTAATCTGTTTAAGGCTAACACGTCTCTTCCTACATCCTCTGTCTGAAAGCACATGTATGTGAAGCTTAATCCTGCATAAATATTCATAGCGTACGTTCCAGGTTTTGCTGCTTCGTTTATGAATATTAATAACGATTCCCTCATTTTTTTTTATCAGAATGTTTCTGTTTCAAATGCAATACCCCAGCATGAGGCCCTATTGCCTTTATGGTATTTATATCTTGTTTTCTCTGACAGCCTTAGAACAGGATATATTTTTTCTCCTCTTCACGTTTGACGTTGGAAACATTTTGGTAAAATATAGTGGGCTGAGCTGAGTTTTGTGGCCAATTGAGATTCTAATGGGGACTTTTTGGTCACAACTGGACCCTTTGATCACCATAAGCAGATTTAAAAATGGGATAATAGAGAGCAGTAAAATGAAATATTATTTATATTTAAAAAACACTTTGAATTAGGCTGCAGTTCTAAATCACCCTGGGCAAAACATCACCTGGATAAAAATAAAACAGTCCTTTGGCCAGCTCTCTAAACCTTTTGAAGGCAATGGATAGGGGGTAAAGTCTTCCATGAAATCAAATAAAATCAAACTGAATTTCTTTTAGTTGGTTTAGGAGGGCTGTGCCGTTTTCCCAGAGTTTTTGGGCTATAATTCACAGCTACCTGCCAGTTGGCTTTGCTAGCTGGGGGGCTTATAGGAGATGTATATCAGTAGCCAGTGGAAGTGTGATATACCTTATCTCTGCTTCCTTCTGCATTGGTGCTGCTCCAGAAAAGTATTCGCTGTTGCAAACTGAAATACAAGAATAGATCAAATGAACTAAACTGGATGTTTACCAGCTGGGCTATTAATGCAGTTTAGAGCTGTCATGAAATGGAGATTAGCTCCCTTGAGACAGATCATTTATACTTGGAGTGCTTTGAAGAGGTTAAATTCAAATTATTGACCCAAGAGTTGCTGGTTTTTTTGGGGGAGCGCATTGTTTTCTGTACCTGGCTTACCCAATGGCCTGCCTTCTTTTAATTGAATACTTGTGCCCTGAAATCTGCAAGATGGCATCCGAGCAAAAGAAGAGAGTCCAAATTAGGGATAGCAGTTTGGGTATCATTTATGTGTAGAAATAGCTCCACATTGTTTACCTTGACAGCACCACACCTAGGCCTTCCCTTGTAGTCACACGTTTCCAGTATGAGCAAGCTGATTACCGTATTTTTTGGAGTATAAGACGCACCGGAGTATAAGACGCACCTTAGTTTTTGGGGAGGAAAATAGGGGAAAAAATCTACCTACCAGGTATTCATCTGGCTAGCGTCCTTAGCCTGGTCAGCTGCAGCACATTATTTTATCCCCTGGTTTGGGCTGAAAAAAATCTTATTTGGAGGGAATAGCAATGAAAACAAGCCTGCAAAGACTTAGGGCTGGAAAAAACCTGCTTCGGAGGGAGTAGGAATGAAAAAATCCTGCAAGCTGGGAAGATTGTTAGTACCTAGTTAGGGCTGAAAAAACCTTTTTCGGAGGGAACCTGCAAACTAGGAAAACAAGCCTGCAAGCCGGGAAGAAGCCGGGAAGATCATTAGCACCTCATTAGGGCTGGGAAAAAAAAGCTTTGAAAAAGCTACATTCGGAGTATAAGACACACTAAAATTTTCAGCCTCTTTTAGGCAGGGGGAAAGGTGTGTCTTATACTCCAAAAATACGGTATATTGAACAATGGGATGAACCATTGGTTGCCCCCTAACACCGCTGGATGACCTCGCCAGGTCTCGCTGTTTCAGCAGAGTAAGGAAGATACTTAGGGATAATTCACACCCTGGCCAGTGTCTCTTTTCACTTTTACCATTGGGCAGAAAACATCGAAGTATAGCCAGCCGGGCAAACAGGTTTAAAAACAGCATCTACCCATGGGCTGTCAGACTCCTAAACACAATATAGCACCACAAACTTCACTGGTCCCAGTGTAGTGTGTAATATGTATATACCGTAATATAAGATCATGCATCTGAGTAATATACATGTTGCACAGAATATGTTGTACATATGGAAACGTATGACTAGTTTTTTTCCCTAACTACTTGTATAAGGATTAGCCTTTATATTATTCACATCGTCTTGTATGAACTGCACCAGTAAAGGCTAAACCAATTTCGTTGTATACATGATGTACAATGACAATAAAGGCTTTGACTTTGATTCTGCTGGCACACAATGGTCTTAGTTGGGAGGGAGATTTCAAGCAGAGAATACCTTGGACTCACTATGTCAGGGGTTGGCAACCTTAAACCCACAAAGAGCCACAAAGTTCCTAACTGGAAGCCCCCCGTTCAATTCTGGAGCCGACCGGAAGTCCGGTTCCCCCACCATAGAGTCTCCTCCTAGCATGGTGTCCTTCCTCTGCCGACCGGAAATCTGGTTCCCCCCACCATAGAGTCTCCTCCTAGCACGGCGTCTTTTTTCCTCTACCAGTCCTAACCGAAAGCCCTATCAATTGTGGAGCTGACCGGAAAACCCGCCCCTTGCCATAGAGTGCGCCCTGCTTCCCCCCACTTGTGGGTCGTGAGTCGAGGAACTACCTATAGCTAGTTTGAACTCTGCCCGTGTAGGTCATTCGTTCCTGACGGTATCCTTTAGAATTATATCTTAACCTTAACGGAAATTGTGGTTAATTATTACAGTTTTTTAAAAAATCCTACCAGTTGGGTTAACCGTGTGTTAGCATGATGGACATATTACCTTACTGATAAGGTGTCGCTTTTTTGAAAGATGCTGGACAGAAGACGAATGGCCCATCAAAAATGTGATGTGTAGGTTAATCGGGCTTTCCAAATGAGAAATTTCAATTTGTTTACGGCCCTTAGCTGTGTGGTTTAAGCATTCAACCTCTTTTATAACACACAGCTCATTATGTTCAATTGCCTAATAAGTTTTGAGCCAGTAACTTTACCCTTGAAGTATTACAAGTGACGTACAGCTTTTGCGTATCGCTTCATTAGTTCCCTTTTCACTGCATGCATTCTTAAGAAATTCTCTTTTTACTTCCTCTTATCCTCACTGCATCTTTCTCCGATTGCGACCCAGAATGGTCCCAGGAAGTCTCCTAAAACTTTTTTTCTTTCTTTCTTACTTGTCTGTTTTCCTGCACCTCATTTGAGTTTCCATGGCATTATAAAATGTAAGCCAGTCTGCAGGTCTCTCAATGCTTCAGTACTTGCCTTAGCCTACCATAAATTGTTCGAATTTTTAACCAAGAGCCTAGGGTTCTCACCGATGAAAGCTTGGGTTAGGACCAGGGCCAACGTTTTCGGTTGTTCCAAGCGCCAGTCTTCAGAAGTTTTAGAAAAAGTCGAAACAAACAACCTTTTATTCAAGTGGTGAATAGTATTAACATAAACTGGTTCAGTTCCTCAACAGGCTTTTAATTGTTTAATTTAACATCTGCAACCTGATTTTGATACAGCTGTGACGCAAGAGGTTACCGACATAGAATTGTCTTCTTGATTTGTTCCCCATTTCTGCGCTGTGTTGCAAGTGAACGATTCATTGCGAAGAAGGCTGGTGTTGCATTCTTTAAGGAATTAGTGAAGAAATATTCTTCATATTTTGTGACATTATTTTGTAGGATCGTAGTGGGAGATAGGAGTAACTAAGAAGTTAAATGCCCCAACAAATCTTAATATCACAATAGAAAATTAACATTATTACAGCTGCTGAGATGTTCCATCACTCAGCTGATGAAATGTCTCTCTCCCTCTCTTTCCCTCACCCTTGCTGTTTTCTTTCTTTCTTTCTTTCTTTCTTTCTTTCTTTCTTTCTTTCTTTCTTTCTTTCTTTCTTTCTTTCTTTCTTTCTTTCTTCTTTCTTTCTCCTTTCTTCCTTCCTTCCTTCCTTCCTTCCTTCCTTCCTTCCTTCCTTCCTTCTTTCCTTCTTCCTTCTTCCTTCTTCCTTCTCTCTCTCCCTTTCTCTCTCCCTTTCTCTTTCTTTCTTTCTTTCTTTCTTTCTTTCTTTCTTTCTTTCTTTCTTTCTTTCTTTCTTTCTTTCTTTCTTTCTTTCTTTCTTTCTTTCTCCTTCCTTCCTTCCTTCCTTCCTTCCTTCCTTCCTTCCTTCCTTCCTTCCTTCCTTCTTTCCTTCTTCCTTCTTCCTTCTTCCTTCTTCCTTCTCTCTCTCCCTTTCTCTCTCCCTTTCTCCCTTTCTCTCTTTCTCTCTTTCTTTCTTTCTTTCTTTCTTTCTTTCTTTCTTTCTTTCTTTCTTTCTTTCTTTCTTTCTTTCTTTTCTCCCTCTCCCTCTCCCCCCCCTCTCTCACACACACACACACCTAAAAAGAACTACCCAGGATTGTCAAATAATTTTCAGCTTAGGCAACAACTGCCCTTTTCTGAGGCCCTACCAATCTTCTTTTGTAGTCTTTTTGTGTCTGCTTTGGGCTGAAGTACAGTCTGAGAGCTAATTCCTTTCCCCCAGATTTGCTCACCCCTCTGAAGCCTCTGCGTGCCTCCCCTCACCATCCTGCTGTGGCAGCCATCAAGTTTATTTTTTCTGCCCGTCGTTGTTTCTCCTTTGCCCTGCTTAGCGTTTGCAGAGCCAGAGCCTGTTGAGAGCAGCAGTTGCCAGCTTGGCTGAGGTCTGAGCGAGATTCTGTGAGCCAAAAATGATTAGACAAAAATTCCTCAATAACAGCTCCCCCCCCCACCCACCCCCCCGCCATCTCTCTTACAAGTTGTGAAGGTTTATCCTCCACATAGGAATCGGAGGTGGCCCATCCTATCCACATCTTTCCACCTGGCGTTGACCAGATATAGCCGATTAGGGCAAGGGTATACAACCTTGGCAAGACCTGTGGACTTCAACTCCCTGATGGCTGGCTGAGGAATTCTGGGAGTTGAAGTCCACGAGTCTTAAAAGTTGCTAAATCTGGACACCCCCTGGATTAGAGTGGTTTTTTTCCCCATCTTTTCAAGCTGTTGGGAAGTGTAGAAGTTGGGAGTGTAGTGGAACACAGAATAGAATAGAATAGAATAGAATAGAATAGAATAGAATAGAATAGAATAGAATAGAATAGAATAGAATAGAATAGAATAGAATAGAATAGAATAGGAATAATAGAATAGAAATTGGAATGAAGAATAGAATAGAATAGAAATTGGAATATAGAATAGAATAGAACAGAACAGAATAGGAATAATAGAATAGAAATTGGATTGAAGAATAGAATAGAATAGAATAGAATAGAATAGAATAGAATAGAATAGAATAGAATAGAATAGAATAGAAATTGGAATGAAGAATAGAATAGAATAGAATAGAATAGGAATAATAGAATAGAAATTGGAATGAAGAATAGAATAGAATAGGAATAATAGAATAGAAATTGGAATGAAGAATAGAATAGAATAGAAATTGGAATATAGAATAGAATAGAACAGAACAGAATAGGAATAATAGAATAGAAATTGGAATGAAGAATAGAATAGAATAGAATAGAATAGAATAGAATAGAAATTGGAATGAAGAATAGAATAGAATAGGAATAATAGAATAGAAATTGGAATGAAGACTAGAATAGAATAGAATAGGAATAATAGAATAGAAATTGGAATGAAGAGTAGAATAGAATAGAATAGAATAGAATAGAATAGAATAGGAATAATAGAATAGAAATTGGAATGAAGAATAGAATAGAATAGAATAGAAGAATAGAATTCTTTATTGGCCAAGTGTGATTGGACACACAAGGAATTTGTCTTGGTGCATATGCTCTCAGTGTACATAAAAGAAAAGATACGTTCATCAAGAATCATAAGGTACAACACTTAATGATAGTCCGGGTACAAATAAGCAATCAAATCACATTAGGAACCAGTCAATATAAATCGTAATGATACAAGCAACAAGTTACAGTCATACAGTCATTAGTGGGAGGAGATGGGTGATGGAAACGATGAGAAGATTAATAGTAGTGCAGACTTAGTAAATAGTTTGACAGTGTTGAGGGAATTATTTGTTTAGCAGAATGATGGCGTTCGGGAAAAAACTGTTCTTGTGTCTAGTTGTCTTGGTGTGCAGTGCTCTATAGCATTGTTTTGAGGGTAGGAGTTGAAATAACTTATGTCCAGGATGTGAGGGGTCTGTAAATATTTTCACAGACCTCTTTTTGACTCGTGCAGTATACAGGTCTCCTGCTTGGGCAGGGGGTTGGACTAGATGACCTGCAAGGTCCCTTCCAACTCTGTTAATCTGTATAGGTCCTCAATGGAAGGCAGGTTGGTAGCAATTGTTTTTTCTGCAGTTTTTTTCTGCAGCCGGATGAAACTAGCACGGATGACTTTTCTGTGCATGAATTTGCATGACTTTATATTGATGTGGACAGAAGTGAGCATTCGATTCTATTTGTGTACAGGTAATCCTTGACTTACAACCACAATTGAGCCCGCAATTTAGGTCCTAAGTCATTACAGTCATAAAGTATGCCTTATTTTACAATCTTTTTGGGAGTGTTTGTTAAATGAACCCATTATACACTGTGGACCATTTAAGAAAGCATGCCATATGTGTAAAAGTCTTATCAAATTGCAAAGTAATATGGCGAATCAGATGGTTTGTTAGAGCAGGAAAACCAATTCTGTGTTATTGCCAAAACGATACCTTAGTCGTGGATATGTTCACCAGCAATGGAGGCTGACCCAGAGAGCTTTTACCTTTAGTTTTCGGATCCCTGAGTAAAACAATATTACTTGCTCCAAGTTGTTCGTCATAGGAACGATTTTCCAGATTATGTGTAGAAAAGCGTGTCTGATTGTGAATTATTATTATTTTTGTTTGTTACACGGTGGTGAGATTATGCATCGTGATATGCCACATAATACAATTGGTTAGGTTTCGGTTTAGCGTTGCTAATGCATACCCTACCACTATGGTATGTACAGTACAGTGAACCCTCGCTATATCGCATTTCACCTTTCACGGTCTCGCTGCTTCACGGATTTGCATCGTGCATTGTGTTCTGCATTCTGATTGGCTAAACAGTCTCTCCACTTCTTCTCTAATTGTGTGTCAATAACGTTGCGGTTTATACACGTGCGTAAAACAGCTTGCCAAGAGCAGTGAAATACACGTGAGTCACTATTTGTCCTACTGTACTTTGTATTTTTCTTCATAATCATTTTTCATTTTCTCCCGTTCTAATCCAATGACTCGGGTCGCGGTGTGGCGGTGCTGATCTCCGCAATTTGAAGCCTTCAGTTCGTATTGATGATTAAAATTATTATTTTACAGTACAGTAGTTATTTGTAAAAAAAAGGTTTATACAGTACTTTTATTTGTTAAACAAATGCTTGGGCCTGTAAAAAGGTTTTGTTCTTTGGTTTCAATGTATTATGGAGTATTTCATTGTATAATAATTGTAAAAAAAAATAAAGGTTACTACTTCACGGATTTCGCCTATCACGGGTTCTTTTTGGAACGTAACCCCCGCGAAAAACGAGGGTTCACTGTATATAAAACAGGTTTTTGGATGGCTTAGATCAGGGATGTCAAACTCAATTTCATCGAGGGCCGCATCAGGGTTGTGTTTGACCTTGGGGGGGCCAGGGGGGCATAGCCGGGGGGCCATGTCCAGCTCGACATCACTCGTGTTGGGGGCACTTATGGTGGCCCGAGTGCTCTGTCCGCGAAAACGGGTTCCCGAGCTCCGTTTTTGGCTGCGATGGCCTCCTGCAACCCTCTGCCAATGAAAACGGAGCTCAGGGGGAGGGGGGTGCATGTGGCCCTCCCGAGCTCTGTTTTCGCTGACAGAAGCACCTCAGGCAGGTCCTTCGCTGTTTCCAGGGCGGCCCCACGAGCCAGATCTAAGCACCCCGCGGACCACATCCGGCCCCCAGGCCTTGAGTTTTGACACCCATGGCTTAGACCAGTGGTTCCCAACCTTTTTGTGATCGAGTACCACTTGGAGGTCCCGTACAGTCGCCGCGTACCACCTGGTTCCAGAGAAACTAAATTCGATCAGATATCAGTTTATTTCCATAATTGTACAAGTAGAACACGCAAACCAACTAAATAATAATAAAAATAGTAACATACACACTGAGATGCAGTAATGAATATCAAAGGGTAACTTGAGTCAAGAGAACATAGTGCTAACAATAACAGTGAGATTAACCTTAGCTCGAGAGCTTGCTACGACACGCACCTTGTCGCGAGGGTTCTACTGCGCGACTGCTGAGAGTTCAGAACAGTCACCGTTCCTTTTTTGGCCCCGCGCATCCAGCAACTGGATTCTCGGGCCTCTGGGACCAGGTAGGTGGCGTGTGGCAACAGTTGCAAATCGTTGCCAGATTATCTTGTGTTAGGCAGTAAACATTTTTTGTGAAGTAAAAAATAACTAACTAAAAATCGTTCATGACCCCGAAAGTGTTCGCGTACCACCTGGAAGGCCCTCGCGTACCACTAGTGGTACATGTACCTCAGGTTGGGAACCACTGGCTTAGACTAACTAGAATGCGGACTCCAAACGATTTAACATTTGTAGGAAATGCTACACTTTTGAACGTTGTTGATCACCAGAGCTTGCTCACCGCTGTGGTTCTGATAAGAACGATTGCCGTTTAAAATTTGGTCCAGGGAGATCAAGGGAGGGAAGATTGTATGCCACATTTCACCACTGAATTGGCCTGGAGAGGAAATGGGAGGAGACGCTTAAAGTTGAGTAAAACAGGATTGCTCTGATTTACCAAGAAAACCCACAAAGCTTCCTCTGTTGAGGGCAGAACATTAACCAGGCAGCTTAGCGGCTTCTCTTGCTCTCTCTTTCTTTCCGCAATCCCAATACAAAATGCGCAGTTCTTCTCATCATTGGTGTCACAATGTGAATATTGCCAGTTGAGCACCTCTGCAATATTTCTAGGTTTACTGTATTTTCTAATCAAGCAGACATGTGATGTGTATTACTGCGCATGTGTGCATTCCAGGAGTCTCCTCCTTCCTTCTTCTCCTGTGAGCCTCACCCGAGGCAGACGTGAATTCTTAGCTGAGAAAATGTAGCTTATTAAGGTTTATATTTTGTTACTTTTATACTGAAATAAATATTTTATTAATTAGAATTAAATCTTGGTTTTATTTTCTAAGTAAGAATGACTTCAAGGAAGCAAGATCCTATATCACCTCTTGATGGGAATAATTTCCTATCCGTCAATTGGCTATGTCCGGTTCTGTAATTTTGTGACTGTGTGTTTCATTATTATTTGGTTTCATTCAGTGGTGGGATTCCATTTTTTTTACTATTGGTTCTGTGGGTGTGGCTTAGTGGGCATGGCAGGGGAAGGATACTGTAAAATCTCAATTCCCACCCCACTCCAGGGGAAGGTTACTACAAAATCCCCATTTCCTCCTGATCAGCTGGGACAGAATAGATGGGGGTGGGGCCAGTCAGAGGTGGTATTCACCGGTTCTCCGAACTACTCAAAATTTCCGCTACCGGTACTCCACAACTGGTCAGAACCTGCTGAATCTCACTTCTGGTTTCACTGATTGACATCTTACGCTGCTGACTACAACACTTGGTTTATAATGAAGTCGTTCTATCCGATCCTTACAGCATCGCTGGGGATAACAGAACACTGCAAGAGCAAAGTAAAATTACATTAGACGCCATCACTAGAGAGTATTCAGGCTCCTATTTGGAATTGCACTTTATTGCAATGGGAAATAGAGATCTTGGAGATTAATGGCTGGTCCACACCAATCGATGTCTGTATGGCCGAAAACAATTAGAGGCACACCTCATGTAAACAGAACTATTTCAAAACCCTATTCATAAAGTATTTAACCAACATTTGATGCCATTGTCCAATAGAAATGCGCAACTGGTGATTACGTCTATGCATTTCATTAGCATATTTCTGTGGCCAGTGCCATTTCCCTTAGGGCAGGGGTCTCCAACCTTGGCAACTTTACGACTTCTGGAGTTCAACTCCCAGAATTCCTCAAGTCTTAAAGTTGCCAAGGTTGGAGACCCCTGCCTTAGTGAATTAGAAATTTGGTAATTTACAACCCACCATGATTTTTCCAAAATTCCTGTGAAATGAAATGAAAGGGTGAGGCAGTTAATTAAGCCAAAATCTTTACCTTAGATATAAAAAAAGTCATTGTTTTATTATCTTCCACTGCAAGAGTCATAAATCTGAGTCATTTGTCAAGCATCTGAATGTAAATCACGTGACCATCGTGTTGCTGCAATGGTCATAAGTGTGAAAAATGGTCATAACTCACTTTTTTCAGTGCCGTTGTAACTTTGAATGGTCACTAAGAAAACTCTTGTAAGTCAAGGACTATTTGTATACCGCTTCACAGTGCTTTACAGCAGGGGTCCCTGACTGGTAGGAAATTATTCCTATCAAAGAGGTGATATAGGATCTTGCTTCTTTGAAGTCATTCTTACTTAGAAAATAAAACCGAGATTCAATTCTAATTAACAAAATATTTATTTTAGTACAAAAGTAACAAAAGAATATAAACCTTAATAAGCTACATTTTCTCAGCTAAGAAATCACGTCTGCCTTGGGCGAGGCTCACAGGAGAAGAAGAAGGGAGGAGGCTCCTGGAATGCACACATGCGCAGTAATACACGTCACATGTCTGCTGATTAGAAAATACAGTAAACCTAGAAATATGGTAGAGGTGCTCAACTGGCAATATCCACATCGTGACAGTCCCCAACCAATGTTCCCTTTAACATCAGAAAACAGAAACTGCCGCGCGGCGTTCTCTTTTCATGTGCGCGGCCGCGCAGGCGCACAGCCTCTGCCATTAGAAAATGCCGCGCTGAAGTTAGAAACTGCCACGCGGCATTCTCTCGTTACGTGCGCGGCTGCGCAGTTTAGAGGGAACAGTGTCCCCAACCCCCCGGTCCATGGACCAGCACCGGGTCACGGCATGCCAGAAACCCGGCCACACAGACAAGCAAAGCCCCATCTCACAGGATGCAGGCAGCACACGAGCCCCCACCCCCTTCGGTCCACGGAAAACCCTTTCTCCACAGAATTTGGTGCCCCAAAGGTTGGGGGGTTGCTGCTTTACAGCCTTCTCTTAAGCGATTTACCGAGTCAGCCTCTTGCCCCCAATGATCTGGGTCCTCATTTTACCAACCTCGGAAGGATGGAAGGCTGAGTCAACCTTGAGCCGGTCAGGATCGAACTCCTGGCTGTGGGCAGAGCATTCTAACCCCTGCGCCACCAGGAAAGAGAATGAGAAAGGGAATAAGAGGGGAGGGAGGGGAAGGAAGGAAGAAAGGTGGGAAAGGAAGGGAGGGAGGGAGGAACAGCAATAGCACTTAGACTTATATACCGCTGTACAGTGCTTTACAGCCTTCTCTAAGCGGTTTAGAGAGTCAGCATATTGCCCCCAACAATCTGGGTCCTCATTTTACCGACCTTGGAAGGATGGAAGTCTGAGT
The DNA here is from genome assembly GCA_023053685.1 of Diadophis punctatus similis. Lineage (NCBI taxonomy): Eukaryota > Metazoa > Chordata > Lepidosauria > Squamata > Dipsadidae > Diadophis > Diadophis punctatus. Next base: position 6,703,731 of record JALIGW010000020.1, on the reverse strand, counting down.
CAACCTTGAGCCGGTCAGGATCGAACTCCTGGCTGTGGGTAGAGTTAGCCTTGCTATACTGCATTCTAATCCCTGCGCCACCGCGTCTCTTGGTATGTGCCTCTTTGTCTCTGGTGAATGATTTTACAGAGCTCTATTATATTATTTTGTCATAGCCAAAGTAAACATTCACATTTAAGCCCATAACTTGTTGCCAGGGCTTTAACTCCTGTTATTTTTAAATGTCTGAGCATGGGAAACACGCCCGGTGTCCTTGTCATCTTTTGATCCAGTGTGGTCAAGTGTAAATATATCAGCATTGAAGTTTATTTAATATACTGGTAATCTTCGGCTTAAAACCATTTGTTCAGTCACCGGTCAAAATCACAACATTCCCAGCCGGCTTCTGACCGAATCAATGGGGGAAGGCTGATCCATTTAACGACCAAGTGATTCATTTAACAACTGCAGTGATTCGCCTAACAATCATGGCCAAAAAGGTTGTAAAATTGGGTGCGACTCAACTTAATAACCGCCTTCCAAAGTAATGGAAATTCTGGTCCCATTTGTGACCATATCTGTCTTTGGTGATGGACTGGAATTCAGTTCCAGCTGCTGTTTATATTACTGGCATGCATGCAGATGTTTCTCAGTTGTTCCATATCTAAAGTAATGAGTGTCAGAGTGCCAGGTAACAAACCCAACGCAATCAAACCTCTGAGGCCTAGGTGTTCCTCAAACTACAGATTTATTAGGCATATCATAGTGGCACATCTGGTGAAAATCCGACTCCGAAGGTCCCACGGTTTCCCCCACCCAAATTAAAAGTCAGAGTTCTTTCTCCCAATCCACATGTCCATCACATGGTCCAATCTGGGCACAACCCCCAACCCCAGTTGGTTTTAGTTCACGCCTTCCCAGCCACCTGGTCAGAACGTCCTTGGTTCCCAGGAGAAAGAATTTTATTTTGGCTACAAGTCCCCAGCTATCTATATTCTCCCCCTTCCCGTTCCCACAGCTGCAACCAGCGTAGCTGCGGCAGCCCTGAAGATTTAGATTTTAGATTTATTATTAGAGTTGGAAGGGACCTTGTAGGTCATCTAGTCCAACCCCCTGCTCGAGCAGGAGTTCCCACACCATTTGAGACAGATGACAGTCCAGTCTCCCCTTGGAGGTCGCAAGTGTTGGGGCTCTCACAACCTCCGCTGGCAAGCTGTTCCACTGGTTGATCGCTCTCACCGTCAGAAAGTTTCTCCTCACTTCCAGGTTGAATCTCTCCTTGCTCAGCTTCCATCTGTTATTCCTTGTTTGGCTTTCTGGTGCCATAGAGAACAGCCTGACCCCCTCCTCTCTGTGGCATCCAGAATGCTCCAGAATGGCCTCAGAGTTGACAATGAGCATTCTTATGCTTATACAGGTAGTCCTCAACTTAACGACTGCAATTGAGCCTAAAATTTCTGTTGCTAAAGCGAAACACTTGTGAAGTGAATCTTGCCCCATTTTACGACTTTTTCTTGCCACAGTTGTTAAATGAATCACTGCAGCTAATTTAGGAACACGGTTGTTAAATAAATCCGACTTCCCCATGGACTTTGTTGGTCAGAAGGTCGTAAAAGGGGATTATATGACCCCGGGACATTGTAACCATCATAAATATGAATCAGTAGCCAAGCGTCTGAATTTTGATCACATGATTTTGGGGATACTGCAGCGGTCATAAGTGTGAAAAATGGTCATAAGTCACTGTTTTCGTAATTTTGAACGGCCTCTAAATGAACTGTTGTTAGCTTTAAACTGGAAAACCACTCATTTTACCACCAGATCTTCATCATTTTTTACGAGAATTGTCTTTTTAAAAATTGTTTGGCAGTTTTCGAAGCGTGGTCCAGAAATGCTAGCGTTCATCACCGTGCCAATCAATCAAACAGCTAGGGAAGTTCGGTTGACATAACTCAGGGGTGTCAAACAATGGTTTCTCTAACATTAGAAAACGGTGCGCGGCAATTGGAAACTGCTGCGCACCTTTCTCTAGTCATGTGCGCGGGTGCGCAGCCTCTGATATTAGAAAACGGTGCGCAGCAGTTGGAAACTGCTGCGTGCCTTTCTTTTGTTACGTGCGCGGCCATGTGGCCGCGCAGCTTAGAGGGAACATTGGTGTCAAACTCGATTTCATTGAGGGCCGCATCAGGGTTGTATTTGACTTGGGGGGGGGCGTGCGTGGTGAGGGTGGCGTAGCCAGCTTGACATCACTTGTGTCAGGGTGCTTGTGGTTGTCCGAGCACTCTGCCAGTGAAAACGGAGCTCAGGAGGACCACCTGCTGCCCTCGCGAGCTCCTTTTTCAGCTGCAGCGGCCTCCTACAATCCCCGTCAGTGAAAACGGAGCTCAGGAGGGCCACCTGCGTTTTCGCCGTCAGAGGCACAGTGGGCAAGACCTTCATTGTTTCCAGGGTGGCCCCGCGGGCCAGATCTAAGCACTCCATGGGCTGGATCTGGCCCCTGGGCCTTGAGTTTGACACCCCTGACATAACTTCTCAGAAGGTGTGTGTGTGTGTGTGTGTGTGTGTGTGTGTGTGTGTGTGTGTGTGTGTGTGTGTGTGTGTATGTATAAAGGCAAAAGGAAAAACATAAGGAAGCAGTATGCTCCCTCCCATAATTGGGTATACCAGGTGACTCGGCAGTAAAACATTTAATCTTTCCCCTGGCTCAGCTGATAAGGGAGGAGAACCGGTGGCTTAGAGGGTAAAAGCAGTGTCTAACAAGGCAAGCAGCCCCAGTTCGAATCCTGTAAGGGTATGGCTAGCTGATGAGAGCTAAATAGCTTGCAATAGATCTATATTAGTCTCCCTTTATTTCTTTTTGTAAGTTTGCATATATGTGTGTGTGTGTGTGTGTGTGTGTGTGTGTGTGTAACACATTTTTACTGGTAATGAAAATGAAGGGAGACTAGTATAGATCTATTTCAAGCTATTTAGTTCTCATCAGCTAGCCATACCCTTACTGGGATTTGAACCTGGGCAGCCTGCCTATAAGGCAGTACCTTTAACCTCTAAGCCACACACACACACACACACACACACACACACACACACATATATATATATATTATAGATAAAATCCAAGTAGAGGATGACCAAAATTAGCACAAAAATGGGACACTAAGGATTCCTTGTGAGCAAAAAGTAGGCCAGCAGCAGGAAACGGTAACCAATCTGCTCTGATAATTGGAAATTACCATCAGAAAACAAGCCCGTTAGGCTGGCTGACCTGTTTTTTTGCCAGCAAGCAAGGAAAAAGATGGGTTTGTTTTTTTACTTGCTGACATGATGAGCAGGCTTGTAAAGAAGGGCACAAGGATATTATTGAATGGTACAGTTTGCCATGCTATGTCCTGCTTTGCTAGAGCTACCCTACGGATGCTGGTTAAGAGTTTCTATAGACCAATGTTTCTCCACCTCAGGAACTTTAAGCTGTGTGGACTACAACACCCAGAATTCCCCAGAGAGTCGTGGTGCTTGGAGAATTCAGGGAGTTGACACACACCTTTAAGCTGCCAAGATTGAGAAACACTGCTGTACAACATTGCAGGAGGAATAATACAATATATTGTGACCTAGAGGAACAAAATGTTTTCAAAAATGGGTTTGCACACATTATGTCATAGTCTATTGTAGTGATGGCGAACCTTTTTTTCCTCGGGTACTGAAAGCGCGCACGCCACGTGTGCCCACACCCATAATTCGATGTTCCCCGCCCCCCCATGTGTGCACGACCACCCTGTGCTGCCCCGCACATGATCCCCTCCCCCATTTCCCGACTTCCAGTGGGCCCAGTAGGCCCGTTTTTTCGCCCTCCCCAAGCTCCAGAGGCTTCCCTGGAGCCTGAGGAGGGTGAAAATGGCCTCTCCCGCACCCCCTGAGGCCCTCCGGAGGCTGAAAACACCCTCCCAGAGCCTTCGCACGAGCAAAAAATCAACTGGCAGGCCCGCACATTTGTGCTGGAGCTGAGCTAGGGCAACGGCTTGCGGGCCGGCAGATATGGCTCCACGTGCCACCGCGATAGGTTCGCTATCACGGGTCTATTGCATTAAGCCACAGTTGTGGACTACATACTGAAGTACAGTTTACAAGCCATAGCGAACAAACAAGCAATCCAGACTAAGGCTTAAATAATATGTAAATCCAGTTTATTGTGCCTTGGTTTAAAAAGTATGGTTTAACGCAACATAGGAATCTAAACTTAATATTATATTTCTACTTGGATAAGGAAATAGCAAGGATTATCTGTGTTTTTCCAGAGAGTTAAGCTCAGATTTTATGCTAGCGTTAAGCACTCTATAGTTAAAGGGTGTAATTATTACATAAATTACTAAGTCCATTTTATTGCACAACTGCTTTGAAATGATCACACGAGTGTTTGCTGAAGACTCTTAAACTGTTTTTCAAGCAACCAAACAAAACCAGTAAAGCTCATAAAAATGAACTTCTTTTTGCCAAGATTGAGTAAATTCCTTACTTTTGTAATGTCGTTAAGCAGTTTCCAAATTCCAAATTCCAGAAATTGACATTAGTCTTTGAAGAATCTATCCTTTAAGTATCACAACAGCCCTAACAGCCTTAGATGGAGCTTCTATTACATAATTCAAAGAATTGTTTCTAGATTAGCTGTTATAATGTCAAATATAAAGCGATGTCCTAAAACCTAAGACTTGTTTCTCCCAAATCCCGGAGCTGATGAATTCATTTGTGTTGAGGAAGAAGAATTTGTGGAACAACAACAATCCTCCCCACTTAATGACATGATAACATGATTAAAAGCCTATTACAGTGATGGCAAACCTTTTTTTGCTTGGGTGCCAAAAGGGTGTGTGCGCGTGCCCACACCCGTAATGCAGTGCCCTCACCCCGGCGCATGCATGCACAACCCCCCGCACTGCCCCTCTGTGCATGCGCGGAGGCCTCACTGAAGCCTCCGGACTTCCGGTAGGCCCGTTGGGCCATTTTTTCGCCTTCCCCAGGCTTCAGGAAAGCCCCCTGAGCCTGTGGATGGCGAAAAACAGCCCAACGGGCCAACCGGAAGTTTGGAAACGAACTTCCGGTTGGCCGTTGGGTCTGTTTTTCGCCATCCACAGGCTCTGGAGGCTTTCCTGAAGCCTGGGGAGGGTGAAAACGGACTCCCCCGCCCTCCGGAACGCCGAAAATCAGCTGGCCAGCGCGCACATGTGCACTGGAGCTGACATAGGGCAAAGCCTCGCGTGCCCTCAGATATGGCTCCGCGTGCCACAGGTTCGCCATCATGGGCCTATTATAACTATGTCTAAATAGTTAGAATATGCTAAATTAGATGTTCAGCCACATAGGGAGGCTTGGAGAACTCCAGTGATAGTTCCTTCTGGCATCTATAGGATCATTCTGGCGTCACTATTTTATAGATCTAAAATTACGGTTAATTCAACAAAGATGATTATTTTGTGTTCTATGAACATCTGCCTCTTTTTAGTGACCAATTGATGGAATTTAGCTTAATTGACAGAGAAGCACTGCTCAGAAGCCATATGACAGAATTTTAAGGCATAATAAGTAAACATAATAAGTTTTGTGTATGAACAGGAGGACATTAAAAGAGAAATTGGTTCACTTCTCTGGCTTATTTCTTGTGTTTTCTACTGGAATTTAATTTTGTGAGATGTTCAACAGATATAGAGTTTGTTCAATGGCTTGTAAATCAGCAAAACGATATGAACCTACCAGGAATAGGGTAAGTGGAGATGAATTTTACTGAGGGCTCACTTTAGTATTCTTGTTTCATATACTGTATGTTCAAATTCTCCAAAAGAATTTAGTCCTGAAATATGGAATATCCAATCACGATTACTCACTTTTTATGAGCAGCTAAGCGCTACGTGAAACAGCCGTGGGAGGGTTCTTAGGCGGAATGATTGTTGAATGTTTTGTGACATTATTAGGCAAACTTGTTTGACTTAATGAACAATGTAACCACTGTAATTTCTTTCAGCGAATTAGTTGTTCGTGATTCCCGTAGGAAGGCAAGCTGAACGTTAACAATCTACAACGACCTTGATTGAATATTCAGACTTTGTAAGTTAATTCAGTAGGTAAACATTGGCTTCAAGAGTTCAAAGTAAATGACACTTCCAATTCCTTGCCCCAAAGGTCAAGTACCAAAAAAAGAAGAAATAAAGAAGAAAAAAATCAGTAGAGTTGGAAGCTGCTGTTAAGTTTTTAAGGAGCTGATTGTCAGCAACATCATTATTATACTGAGATGCTTTAGCTTAAGAGACAATTAAAGAAACCAAAACACAATATCTATGAATAATTTGGAGTGCTAAATCTGATTTATAGTGGCATAAGCTTTCATGGACTGTAGCTGTCCTCCCCACTTACATACTGATTCTTCTTAATGTATACATGTACAGACAATTTTATATCTCAAAGTTTTATTTTAAAACGAGAGTAATTGTCAGTAGTTGGACAAATCTATTACATTATTATACATTACACAAATTATTCAACCTACACAACAAATTATTCAACCTACACGGGCACACAATAGATGATGATGTTCGTCCATCGTGTTCAAAGAGGACCTTGACATTTATCAAATCGGGGGGGGGGGATGTCAAGACTTGCGCGTGAATTGGATTAAAGTGAGGGAGAGGTGCGCATAGTCAGCCTCACTCTCTCTTCCCAGATTCCATCTTGCTCCAAATAGCAGGACAAGAGTCGAGACAGTTGGAGATGGGCTGGGCGCAGTGGTTGACCAGGGCGTCTTTCGTGTCTTGCCGTGCTCTTAGCGTACCACATCGCTTGCAGAGACCGCCTTCATGACCGTTGTCCTATTCTAGTAGATTTCATCCGCTCAGTCTGCCGGAATCTGTCTTCACATGCTCGGGATAGACAAGTCCCTATCTCACCAAAGGTCGATGACCCAACGGCTACTCTCAACCTCGTTTGGCCAGCCTGTCGAAGCTGTTGCCCGGGGTGTGGCCGTTGCACATGCTACAGCTGCTAGGAGCCACAGGTCACTCAGCTCTCGCCTATGGCTATAATTGAACCTAGAATGATGGTCATACGTAAGTCATGCTCATCATTAAGCAGGTCATCACATAACTCAATTTTACGACATTTTGATGGTGGACTTTAAGCAAACACTGTAGTTGTTGAGTAAACCCATTGTCCATAATGGGTGGGGTAGGTTTTTTTTTTTTTGCCAGAAATTGGAAGTAAAGACCAGTTTCTGGCCAGAAAAAGCAGATCACAGTCATGTGACTGTAGGGTGCTACAAATGGCCATAACTGCAGGTCAGTTGCTGAGTACCCAAAATGTGATCACGTGACTGGGAGTGGGACACACAACAACTCTCAGAACTTTTAGTCTGGTTTGTGAGTTCCCTTTTTTGGATCCATCCTTACTTCTGTTGCTAAGCAGCCGATCGGAAGTCGAGGACTACTCATAAGGTTGGACGGCTGTACTAAAAGGAAGTGTCACGGTGTGATTTATTGCCTGTTACATGTATATGCAGGGAGATGCATCCCTATCTAATATAATGGTTTATTCCTGAGCACGTGATTGATATGTTCTTGTACGCATGTTTGCATTCCAAACTCCATTCTTTCCTTCTTCTTCTGGCTTCCAATGAGAGAAGTCGCATTTTATATCAGACATGTAATTAATCAGAATTTATTGTTTTTGTACCGAAATAAATATTTTAATTAGAATTGAATCTCGGCTTTATTTTCTAAGTAAGAATGACTTCAAAGAAGCAAGATCCTATATCACAGTGATGCCGAACCTATGGCACGAGTGCCACAGGTGGCACGTGGAGCCATATTTGCCGGCACGCGAGCTGTTGCCTAGCTTAGCTCCAGCGCGCATGTGCGCGCCAGACAGCTGATTTTTGGCTCGCATGGAGGCTCTAGAAGGGCGTTTTTGGCTTCCGGAGTGCCTCCGGGGGGACGGGGGAGGGCGTTTTTGCCCTTCCTAGGCTCCAGGGAAGCCTCTGGAGCCTGGGGAGGGTGAAAAATGGGTCTACCGGGCCCACCAGAAGTTGGGAAACGGGCCATTTCCGGCCTCCAGTGGGCCTCCGGGGGAGCGGTGGAGGCCGTTTTTGCCCTCCCCAGGCAGTGAATTATGGGTGTGGGCACTCGCTCATGTGCAATAGCATGCGCGCATGCACTTTTGGCACCCGAGAAAAAAAAGGTTCGCCATCACTGCTATATCACCTCTTTGATAGGAAAATTCCTATCCGTCAGGAAGCAAAAACCTGATGTTAATGCTGCCCTGTATATTCGCAGATCTTCCTCTGTTTTTGTAGTGGAAAAAAAAAGCCTGCCAGTGTTTCACGTTGAGAGGTACACCTATCAAAGTGAAGCCTACTCAGAAACGTCGAGTTGTAGTTGCACGACAGTAAGCTTTCATTCATTCATTTTAAAAAAAAAATGCCCAGAGACTGTTGTGTTTATCTAAGATTTTCTCTAGAGTACGGTTTTAAACCACATCCAACTCAACTTTCGCTGCCCAAGGCTTTAATTTTAGAATTAATGGCTTTCATTCGCCACATCCCGCGGTCTTCAGGCTTTCTAAGATTGATCATAAGCGAACCCATAGGGTTAGTCTTACTCTACAAATCCAGGGAAGGGACTTAAAGCAAGCTCTAGATGACTCATCTGAGGTTTGCCATCAAGAAGCAAATACTGGCCCGGTGTTATCTGTCTTTTCCAGATCTGACTGCTAATAATAATACTTCCTTTCTTGGACGCTGGCCCCATGCATTGTAATTTTCAGTAATGTGGGATTTAAAAAACAACAACACCAAAACAAAAAGCAATAATTCTTGGATGAACTGTTCATCTGCAAATCCATTGCTTGCTGTGTCAGGCGTTAATCAGCTTTCCGGAGTTCAGGGGAGCTATCTGTTAAATAAATAAAAAAAAAACAGGAAAAATAGCTAGGAAACCACCACCCACCCCCTCTTTAAAAAAATATTAGGGAACTGTTAAAAGTACAATTGAAGCTTCTTTGTTTATTGGCAATTACCAAGCAGGATTTTAAAAGTACGCTACTTATCTGTTCATACCTCTTACTAAAAGGGGTTGCTTTTGAAGGATTTGGCAGATGAACTAAAGCCATAAATCTGTTTTTTTAAATGTTCCGTGAATGACACAATAGCGAGAACACTTAGACTTATATTTATTTGTGAGATTTATATACCGCCTCACAGTGCAAGCACTCTCTAAGCGGTTTACACCAGTAAACAATGTATATTTATATTGCCCCCAACAAACTGGGTCCTCATTTTACCTACCTCGGAAGGATGGAAGTCTGAGTCAACCTTGAGCCGGTGAGATTTGAACCGCTGACCTGCGGATCACAGTCAGCTAAAGTGGCCTGCAGTACTGCACTCTACCCGCTGCGCCACCTCGGCTCAGCGATATATACCGCTTCATAGTGCTTTAGTGGTTTATAGAGTTAACATCTTGCCTCCAACAGTCTGGGTCCTCATTTTATTGACCTTGGAAGTATAATAGACTGAGTCAACTTTGAGCCGGTCAGGATCGAGCCGGCTCGGGGGTGGTGCTGGAGGGCCATCCTCAATTTGAAGCAGCTCAACGTGTATGTAGCATACAAGCGCTTCAAAATGCAATCCCTCAGTTCCATCTTGGGAAGCATCAGACAAGGGGATTGGCTCACGTCGATAGATCTCAAGTAGGCTTACCTGCATGTGCCGGTACGTCCATCACATACAAGGTTCCTGAGGTTTTGCTTCGCAGGGTCTCACTTCCAATATCGAGCCCTGCCGTTTGGCCTGTCATCGGAACCCAGGACCTTCACCAAACTCCTGGATGTGGTGTCGGCATATCTCAGGGCGCGTCCATTACATCTACAATGTTATTTGGATGATATAATTATACAGTCAACATCGCCCTGACGCGCACGAGGGGACCTCATGCTCACAATTTGGACTTTGCAGGCACACGGCTTTTTGGTGAATTTTCTGAAGAGTCACTTCATGCCCACCACCTTGCTCCTCCATGTCAGGACTATAATCAATACCGAGACTTGCGAGGTCTTCCTGTCACCAGACCGCCATGCCAACGTTGTTTCCCTAGTGAAGCTGGTGTGTCAACAATGCCGTGTGTTCCTAGCTCTGCTTCCCAAGCTCCTGGGGATGTTCATCTTGTGCATAGATGTGGTACCGTGGGCGAGACTGCACGCTCGCACTCTGCAATGGAGCCTGATCCCATTTCAACGAACAAGAACCAGGAATGGTAGAGTTCTCGGTGTCTCGTCCTTGGTGGATTCCCGATGCCAGGATCTCCCTCAGTCAGGGTGCTCTCCTTCATCCAGACCCTCAATGGCTACATCTGACCATTTGGCACTTGAGGGGAACCTTCTCCAGGACGACAGATTATCTGACGAAGTAACTGTCACCATCCAGACTTCTCGACGGAAATCCACCACACGCATCTACAATGTGACCTGGTCAGCCTATTGCAAATTCTGTTCCCAGTCTCATTTGGACCCGCTGTCCGCCTCGATTCCACAGTGTTTGGACTTCTTGCAGGCGGGGTTTAATAAAGGGTTGGCTCCCAACACACTCCGCAGGCAAGTTGCGGCCTTGTTGACGGTTCTCCGACTGGACAATCTACGGTCTGTATTACCACCTCGAAGTACGTAGTTTTTTGAGAGGAGCTGCTAATTTGCGGCCCCAGGTCGTCCATCGATACCCTTCCTGGGATCTTTCCCTGGTCCTGCAAGCACTCACTCCTCTCTGTTTGAGCCATTGAGGACGGTATCGCTCAGGTTCCTGACATTCAAGATGGCCTTCTTGGTCACTATCACCTCAGCCAGAAGGGTTTTCGAGTTAGCTGCGCTCTCAGTGCGCCACGACCTGTGCCATATTCATCCTGACAGGGTCGTCCTCCATCTGGATCCCTCCTTCCTGCCTAAAATGAACTCCTGGTTCCATCGGGCCCAGGAGGTGATCCTGCCAGACTTTTGCCCCAAACCGAAACACCTGTTGGAACATTGCTGGCATATGTTGGATGTCCGGAGGGCTCTCCGGATTTATACGGATGGATATACGCGCCTTCGTTTCAAAACTGACTCATCACAGCCTGTGGAGCAGAGAGGGTGTGTTTAATTCAATTAATTAACTCAGTCCCCTTGGCAACCGATGAAGTTAACCTATGCTTGGACTCTCCCCGCAGCGCACAGAGAAGACCGTTCAGGTAAGCCAACACTAATTTTTGTTGGAATCCTGGTTTAAGTTTCGGAGAAAGACTTAATTCACCCTAAGCTTGTGACTGCTTTCATCAAACCTTAGAGTGATTTCGAAAGAGAGAAGGAAAAAAAGAAAGAGACCGAGATACAGAAACAGAAAAAAGAAAAAGTGACAGAGAAAGAGGGAAAGGAAAGGAGAGAGAGAAGAGAAAGAGAGAGAAAGAAAGAGGAAGAAAGGAAGGGGGGAGAGAGAGAGAGAGAGAACGAGAACCCTGTGCTATTATTTTTAATTGTTCCATTATTTATCGTGTGTTAATATTTTATACTGTCCCTACACCTAGAGTGATTTTACTGCCGCCTTTTGCCCATGGCTACCACATATTTTTCAGGGATTTACATGCATTCAATGTCTATAGCCCAGAGCATAAATATGTGTGTGTTTATTTTGTACATCAGGTTGCATAAGTCCCTCTTAATATGCTATTCCTGGTGTGATGTTTTGTATACATACAGAGAAAGAATCACTCTTGAGATCTCTGATTTTTACGCTTTCTGTCAAACATCAGCCATAATACTAATTACTGTTTTGAACAACATGCAGGTTGTATTACATGAATGGCTATTTTATATGTGAAATTATGACAAATATTTCTGCACCTATATTGGTTCTCACTGTCAGAAAGTTTCTCCTTAGCTTTAGGTTGCTTCTCTCTTTGTTCAGTTTCCATCAATGTTTCTTGTTTTGCCTTCTGGTGCTTTGGAAAATACATTGCCCCCCACTTCTTTCTGGCATCCCCTTAAAAGCCTGTTGCCTATCACAGTCTTGGGCAAAGCATGTGAGCCGTTTCCTCCTTTCAGTGGTCCATGAAAGTACATCTATAGTATGTAGATAATAAAGTTGAAAAAAGGTGAACAACATTTTTACAGAACTATAGATACGTTGAGGCTGGGTGTGACAAGGAATGGCTGTGAGGGGAGGGGCCAGGCGAGGGACCCCTTGACGTGAGTGACATTGAGTTGGCCACGCCCACCGAGTCACATGACCACAAAGTCATGCCCGCCCAGTCACATGACCATGAAGCCATGCCCACCGTCACATGACCATCAAGCCACACCCACAAAATAAACCACGCCCACAGAACCAGCAGTAAAAAAAAAATAGAACCCACCCCTGATTCTAACCACTGCACAGCCACTATAAACAATTGTAGGGATTATTTTCTTCTCCTCTGTGCTATCAGGGTAGAGATGGATTGTTGGAAGCATGGGAATCGGGTTTTTGTCTTGTAAGGGAAGGGGTGGGAGAATCTAATGGAGAATATATTGGACTGCCAAAAAGCCTGAATTACATCAATATAATAAAGACATAGTTGGAGCTTCAGTTTATTGAAATAGATTGAGGCTACAGGAATATATTTAAGTGAGATCTGAAGGTTGTTTGGTTCTTAGAAGAGTCTTGGATTGAACCCAACTGAGTTAAAATTGACTTATTCTCTAAAAGATCTTCAGTACAATTTAATAGTTCAGGGGCGTTTCTTAATACAAAGTCTATCTCAGGTTGGGCTCAGTTTGTTTTCTTATTCATAAAAGAATGTCTTAATGTGATTGGACAAGAATGGCTAAAATGAGTTTTGTTGTCTGAGCTATTAGTAAATGCTCAGTATAAACTGATAAATGGAAATCTGTTCTCATCTTGGCTTTGCCTGTTTATAGGCACTCATAGTGCAGGTTTTAATATTTTATGGCCTTTCCTCTTTGGAGCCTCGGTGCAATTATTTCTGCTGAGTCCTGAGTTCAGAACGCCTCTTCAGATGCCTCCTTTAAGTAAGGTACAGTCACTAACTTGCTGTCAGTTAAAGCAGTGTTTTTCAACCACTGTGCCGCGGCACACTAGTGTGCCGTGACATAGTGTAAGGTGTGCCGTGGGAAAAACACCCGCTGGGTGTTTTTGCTACGGGACATCCCAGCTGATTCACTGCTCTGGGGGCAGCTCAAAAACGGGCGGGCGCATCCCTGCTGTTCTCCGGCCAAGCGGCCGAAGGAGCCCTGGAGCCCTGACGCCGCCCTGCATCTCGGTCTCTTGGGGCTTGTCCGGCAGCCTGCTGGGAAGGCTGCGACGCAGGGAGGGAAGGAGCTGCTATTGCCGCTCCGGCATGTCTCTGTGGCTGACCGGGGAGCCGCGTCCTTGTTAACAATGGAGAAGCTGCGCGGAGCAGAGGCGCCTGGCGAGCGAGGTGAGTGGCTACATCGGCTGCAGGCTCCTGCCCGCGTCTCCCGCCCGCCCGCCTCTCATTCTTTTAAATGCTAAGGCAAGAGATGGGCAAGCGGGCGGGAGACGCGGGCAGGAGCCTGCCGCCGATGCAGCCACTCGCCTCGCTCGCCAGGCACCTCTGCTCCGCGCAGCTTCTCCATTGTTAACAAGGACGTGGCTCCCCGGTCAGCCACAGAGACATGCCGGAGCGGCAATAGCAGCTCCTTCCCTCCCTGCGTCGCAGCCTTCCCAGCAGGCTGCCGGACAAGCCCCAAGAGACCGAGATGCAAGGCGGCGTCAGGGCTCCAGGGCTCCTTCGCCGCTTGGCCGGAGAACAGCAGGGATGCTGCCACGGTCGGGGACTCAGTCGGGTGGCTGCAGCCCCGCGGGAGACGGCAACAGAGGTTCCTTCTTTCTCCTACAGGGAGAAAGACAGAAGGAAGGAAGGAAGGAAGGAAGGAAGGAAGGAAGGAAGGAAGGAAGGAAGGAAGGAAGGAAGGAGCAGACAGACGGACAGAAAGAAAGAAAAAGAAAGAAAGAAAGAAAGAAAGAAAGAAAGAAAGAAAGAAAGAAAGAAAGAAAGAAAGAAAGAAAAAGAAGTTAGGAAGGAAGACAGACAGAAAGAAAGAAAGAAAAAGAAAGAAAGACAGAAAGACAGAAAGAAAGAAAGAAAGAAAGAAAGAAAGAAAGAAAGAAAGAAAGAAAGAAAGAAAAAGAAAGAAGTTAGAAAGGAAGGAAGACAGAAAGAAAGAAAAAGAGATGTTAGGAAGGAAGGAAAGAAGAAGAAAGAAGACAGACAGACAGAAAGAAAGAAGTTAGGAAGGAAGGAAGACAGAAAGAAAGAAAAAGAGATGTTAGGAAGGAAGGAAAGAAGAAGAAAGAAGACAGACAGACAGACAGAAAGAAAGAAAAATAATTTCTTTTTGTTTATTTGATTCCTATTCAAGAGAATTACTTTATATATAGTCAATATAGGCACAGAGTTAAATTTTTTTAACATTTTCTAATGGTGGTGTGCCTCGTGATTTTTTTCATGAAAAAAGTGTGCCTTTGCACAAAAAAGGTTGAAAAACACTGAGTTAAAGGGCCTTGTCTGTGTTGGCACCCCTGTGTGGGAATGCAGCGCCCTCTAGAGATGATTAGCTGATATTTCTCTTAATAGCACTTTAGTTGTAGGTCGCTGCTGCCCTGGTGACACCCAATTGGGGGCTCCTTTCATGTCCCCATTAATGAGTGTAGGTAACCCCCTTTGTATTTCAGAACCCCTTTTCAGTTAGGTGGTACAATTTTAGGTCTATGCACCACGGTGGCGCAGTGGTTAGAGTGCAGTACTGCAGGCTACTTCTGCTGCCTGCCGGCTGCCTGCAATTTGGCAGTTCAAATCTCACCAGGCTCAAGGTTGACTCAGGCTTCCATCCTTCCGAGGTGGGTAAAATGAGGACCCAAATTGTTGGGGGCAAGATGCTGACTCTGTAAACTGCTTAGAGAGTAAGCTGTAAAGCACTGTAAAGCGGTATATAAGTCTAAGTGCTATTGTTATTGTTTCGTGTTCCATTCTGTTACCTGGGATGCCAACACATCTCTATTGTTTGCTGTATTGCATTTCTCAATCGTTTTTCTTCTGTGAACATCCAGAGAGCTTGCTACAAGCCAACTCATAAATAATGTAAATAAATGGTGACATAAGTACATTTTTCCCAATATAATTCTGATATTTAACCAATTAGAAGATGTCAAATTCAGCTTTTGCTTTGACTCTCTCTCTTTTTTTTTTTGGCAATTTCTGGATGAACTTGCATCCAAGTCCTATTGGAAATGTGACAGCAGAGAAGGAAAACATTGCAATCCCACGAGCATACTACTGTTCCTGTGGTAAACTACCTTTAAATATAGCATTCTGCACAAATAGCCTGTCAGGGTTCCAAATAGCATTCAAGCGTAAATCAGAGTCCAAGGCAAAGTATTCCTCAAAGTTCCAATTTATTGCTGAAGCCATGTTGGCACATCCAAGGGAAACCCGAATCTGACTTCCCTCCCAGCTCCCCCCCCCCAGTAGGAAGTTAGCACCCTTGTCCCACACCGCCAACTAGGTCACGTTTCCCACTCATCTTCTGCCTGCGTGGCCGTTCCTCCTTCCAGTTTCCGGACAGGTGCTGGACAAAGGATGACTTTGAATCTCTAGTAAGAATGTGTTACGTTTACATTTACTCCCTCATGCAATCCCCCATCCCAGATTCCCATAGTCAGCGCCCTTCTAAGAAATAGTGTGGCGAGCGATGCCCTAAGTCCACCATCACTCGACATAGCCTTTGATCTACAACCATGTTTAATGACCGTTTGAAGGGCACTGCAAAAAAAGTGAATTACGACTAATAAGAGTGGTTAGAGTGGGGTACTGCAGGACACTTTAGCTGACTGTGATCCGCAGGTCAGCGGTTCAGAGCTCACCGGCTCAAGGTTGACTCAGCCTTCCATTCTTCCGAGGTAGGTAAAATGAGGACCCAGATTGTTGGGGGCATGAGCCGAGGTGGCGCAGTGATTAAAAGCAGCACTGCGACCTTCAGCTGATTGCTAGTTCAGCAGTTCAGCTGTTCAAATCTCACCTGCTCAAGGTTGACTCAGCCTTCCATCTTTCTGAGGTCGGTAAAATGAGGACCCAGATTGTTGGGGGCAATATGCTGAACTCTGTAAACCGCTTAGAGAGGGCTGTAAAGCACTGTGAAGCAGTATATAAGTCTAAGTGCTATTGCTACTAATATAAATATACATTGTTTACTGGTGTAAACTGCTTAGAGAGTGCTTGCACTGTGAGGTGGTATATAAATGTCACTAATAAATAAATAAAATAAATAAATTTTCACACTTAAGACCATTACAGTATCCCCATGGCCACATGATCCAAATTTCCATTTTTGCAATCTTCCCAGCTGGCTTTCAACAAAGTCGAGGGAAAGCCAGATTTGCTTAACAACCGGGGTGATCCACTTAACGTTGGCAAAAAAAAGGTCATAAAATTGGTCACGTCTCACTTAACTGCATGGCTTAGCAATGGAGGTTCTGTTCCCATCCATAGTCATAAATCGAGGACTACCTGGGTAGGATTTGGTTTAACCGAATCTCGGTCTAGCTGTTGAAAGAAATTAAAACCAAAGCACAACCATCATGACTGTACTAGGAAAAAATAGTTTTAAAATTCACATTTAGCGTTACTGGTTATGGACAAGAGCCATATAAAAAAAGATAAAACATACATCTACAAATAGGAATTTGTAAGAATATTTGTAAGACAAAAATGAACAAAACGTAATTGACAGTTACTCTTTGGTTGAATACCTCAACCCCTGCTTTTGAACTGACCGTTCTCAATTTTGCATGCTTCCACTATAAATGGCATTGCGATGTAGGTTTCTATTAATTTCCTTATCTCACAGAGCAGCCCTGGTATCCTATTCCATTGGAAATTACTCTATTATGTCTCTATAGCTGCCACCAAAATTAACAGCAGATTCAAATCATTTTTAGTATCGCTGTCAAATAGGTTGCACATCCTTCATTTTTCGGAGTGTGATAAATAATCTAGATTTTACAGTCCGGCAAGAATTGTAAGAAAAGAGCATACAAATTATATTTCTTCTCTCTAAGGGCAGAACCAATTATTATATGAAATGCACTTAACATATCCAGCTAAAAGGAAGTAGATCTAGTTGTAGAAAAGAAATATCCAGTTCTTACAGAATAATTAGCTAGTTTTCCTTAATATGCAGGTCTAAAAATGCTTTCTTCAAGAGAGAAAACCCATTGGGACAGAAGGACTTCCAAAGATATTACGTAGAAATATGGAATGAAGGTTTTCCATTAGGAAAATCATATAATTTGGTGTGTTGTCTATTTTTTTCCATATTCTTAGAATATTACAGAATAAAAAAGTTGGAAGAGACCTTGGAGGTCTTCTAGTCCAACCCCCTGTTCAAGTTCAATGTCACGTAGTGAATATTGCCAGTTGTATGTCTATGCAGGGTGATGGACCCTTATCCTAATATTATGGTACATTCCAATACAAGCAGAACACGTGATATGATCTTGTACGCATGTCCACATTCCTGATCCACCATTAATCACTTTTGACTTTGACTCTGACCGGAATGGTCACGTTTATTAGCAAAAATGTAATTATTCAGGATTTATTGTTTTTGTAACGAAATAAATATTTTCTACTAGACTTTTAATCTCGGCTTTATTTCTGTCTGTCTGAATTCCAAAGAAAAGATCCAAATCGACTCTATGAGATTTTTTCTCATTCTCACATGGTAGCATTCGGACGGATGCTTCCCTTGACATTCAATGAAATCTTATACCATTCCAGACAAATGGCTGTCCAATCTCTTCTTAAAAACTTCCAATGATTGAGCACCCACAACTTCTGGAGGCAAGTCATTCCAGTGATTAATTATTCTAATTGTCAGGAAATTTCTCCTTATTTCTAGGTTGGTTCGCTCCTTGATTAATTTCCATCCATTGCTTCTTGTTCTGCCTTCAAGTGGTTTGGAGAATAGATTGACACCCTCTTCTTTGTGGCAGCCCGTTAGATATTGGAATCCTGCTATCATGACACCCTTAGTCCTTAATTTCAATAAATTAGACTTGCCCTATTCCTGAAACTGTTCTTCATACGTTTTAGCTTCCAGTCCCCTAATCATCTTTATTTAATTCTGGGCAAAAATTAAATATTTGCTCTGGCAAAATAATAACTTCATTTCTTTGGTCCAAGAAAGGTCCATAATAATTCATTTGCAATGGGCTACTTCTCCCAGGTTATATTTCTGATCTTTTTACTTGTCAGTTGATTTAGTAACAGTAATAACAAGAATCATACCCAGCAGCTGCTGTGGCCTAGAGGTGGAACTCTTGCCTCACAATCAGGAGGTTGTGAGTTCGATCCTAGGTAGAGGCAGATGTAAGGGTCTCCTGCTTGGGCAGGGGGTTGGACTAGATGACCTGCAAGGTCCCTTCCAACTCTGTTAATCTGATCTGAATCTTGTTGAAGCTGAATGGAAATAACATGTTTCCAGAACCAGTAAACCGTTGAAAACTTTGTCCAGGCACCAAAAATTAATGGCCTGCTGTAAAACCCATCTCCTTGAAAGGGAAATGTTGAAAATAAAATCATCGGAAATATAACCTCATAAATCGTGAGAAATTTAATTGTGGGTTTTATGAAGGCAATACTTTTGATTTACTTATTTTATTTATTTATTTTATTTATTTATTGCATTTGTATGCCGCCCAACTCCCGATGGACTCTGATGCATTTCTTATGTTCAAACACAGGTGGAATGACAGTAAATTAAACAACGCCATGTATATACAACTTGAGCATTGGTTGCACGTATACCTTCATTATGGAGTCTTCTTCATTCAACAGATCTTTTCGGGTTTTGGCGGGGCGGGGGGGGGAAATCCAGCAGTGGGTGGGGAACCCATGAATCTATTTGTTCTCATTAAAACATCTTGAGGATGAGTGACTAAGTTAGCTGATTCGCTTGTGAATAAACCTCTAAAAATGTCTCTATGGCAACACGTCTCCAGTGAGATACGAACCCTTTGAACAATCTGAGGAAGAATGGTACCTTTCCTTTGGTTTCTGTGGTGATGAACTGAAGAGAGGCCGAAAATAAACACTACAACTCTAATGTTTAAACATGCAGCATCTTCATTCAAAAGTGTGTTTGAACAAGGCTTAACGACGTTGGTTCAGAATATATTTTGGAGGAACAGCAAATAGGCCGATCGCTTCCTGTTTTTTATTTTACCATGTAGGTAGCACCTTCAGAGAGAAGTAGCATTCTAACGTAGAAAAAAAAAGATCCCTTGGAATAGAATATATAAACACTTTGCATGCTATAATTCAAAGTCCGGGACTATTTTTGCACAATGCCGCATATGAGTACCAAGGTTAGCATTCTGAACACACCCTGTCTCCTGTTTCTGTTGGCACCGAATGCTGTTCCACCCACTCTCAAACATTTGCTAACATGCTGTTAAGACTGTAGGTGCTTGTGCTCTTTTGGTGTCTTGGATTACTCCAGATTGTTCTAGGCCAGAGGTGGGTTTCAGCAGGTTCTGACAAGTTCCATTAGGTCAGAGACGGTAGGCACGATGGTCACTTATGCACGCCCCTTACAGACTTCTTAGGAATGGGGTGAGGTCGACAGTAGACAGTCTAAGGTTAAAGTTATGGGGGTTTGGGGCAGGGGTGGGATTCAGCAGGTTCTGACCAGTTCTGGAGAACCGGTAGCGGAAATTTTGAGTAGTTCGGAGAACCGGTAAATATCACCTCTGACTGGCCCTGCCCCCATCTATTCTCTGCCTCCCGAGTCCCAGCTGATCGGGAGGAAATGGGGATTTTGCAGTAACTTTCCCCTGGAGTGGGGAGGGAATGGGGATTTTGCAGTATCCTTCCCCTGCCATGCCCACCAAGCCACACCACGCTTACCAAGCCACACCACGCCCACCAAGCCATGCCCACATAACCGGTAGTAAAAAAATTTGAATCCCTGTTCTAGCCCCGTACAGCAGTAGACCAACAATATGGAAAGATCCAGCTAACAGGCTTTGAAGGCAGAAATAAGATTATTTATTTATTTATTTATTTATTTATTTATTTATTTATTTATTTATTTATTTATTCTTTCTTTCTTTCTTTCTTTCTTTCTTTCTTTCTTTCTTTCTTTCTTTCTTTCTTTATTATTTATTTTTTATTTTTTTATTTATTTATTTTTTTATTTATTTATTTATTTATTTATTTATTTATTTATTTATTTATTTATTTATTTATTTATTTAGTGAGATTTATATACTGCCTCACAGTGCAAGCACTCTATAAGCGGTTTACACCATTAAGCAATGTATATTTTTCATTGCCCCCAACAATCTGGGTTCTCATTTTACCGACCTCGGAAGGATGGAAGGCTGAGTCAACCTGGAGCCGGTGAGATTTGAACCGCTGACCTGCGGATCACAGTCAGCTAAAGTGGCCTGCAGTACCGCACTCTAACCGCTGCGCCACCTCGGCTCTTAATGGAGAAACTGAGGCCCAGAACAACACTCTTCATTTATCATTTTGGGGGATTGGATTCCTTTTAATCCATAATCCTTAAGGCAAAAGAAGAAGACATCTTTTAGAGTTGAGATTTTTCAGGCATTAAAATGGGGCTCTTCTAGCAGGGTGGATTTGATTTAAATCAAGTCAATTTAAGTCACGGTTTAAATCATGATTTAAACCACTAGTAAAAAGGCTCGATTTAAATCAACTCGATTTAAATCATAATTTTTAAAGAGCAATTGTCATCTGTCCCTCAGCGGCTCCTCTGACCCGCTGTTGACTCACCAACAGTCCCAATATTGCAGAATATACACAGCCTCGTGCTACATAACTAAGCTCCATTTCATGCTGAATAAACTAAATTGTTAACGTATCTTAAATAGAAAACTATCTTTAGGTAGATTTTTTTTTTACTCCAAAAGCATTTTTATTAAAATAAATTTGATAAAAATAAAAAAAAATCTGATTTTAAATTTAAAAAAACTGATTTATTTATTTATTTTTAAAATCATATATTTTTATCCACCTTGTCTTCTAGCAGAGGTGGGTTCCTGCCTGTTCCTGCCGGTACGGTTAATGGCTGTTGTTCGGCGCAGAGCCGAAGACGCTGCTGCCGTTCGCGGCGCGGGAGCTTTCCCCGGGCGCTTTCCCCGCCCGCATGGACGCCGCCAATTGCATTCTTTTGCCCTCTGCGCATGCAGAACGCTTTGCGCATGCGCAGAGGGCAAAAGAACGCAATTGGCGGCGTCCATGTAGGCGTGGAAAGTGCCCGGGGAAAGCTCCCGCGCCGCGAACGGCAGCAGCGTCTTCGGCTCTGCGCCGAACAACAGCTATTAACCGTACCGGCAGGAACCCACCTCTGTCTTCTAGTCAAGAGTAGTGAAAAGGGGTGGATTGTCCATTGATAGAGGTTTGCCTGGGTCTAGGGATGGCATGGATTGTCAAATATCTTTTCTGAGGCTTCTTTGCATGGTCATTGAAAAAAACAGAAATGGAAGCTGCAGAACTCAATCAGCTAGGGAAGGCAGTAATAAGTCTATGGCAGTGGTGGCGAACCTTTTTCGGCTCGCGTGCCAAAAAGGGGGGGGCGCGCTCGCGCGCGCTTGCGTGCACACACCCATTCCCTCCCCCCCGCATGCGCACAACACCCCCCCATGCTGCCCCCTGCGCATGCGCACTCCCCCCCCACCCCCGCGCAAAGGCTTACCGGAGCCTGGGATGACGAAACCGGCAAACCGGAAGTGCGAAAAAACGCACTTCCGGTTTGCCGGTGTGCTGTTTTTTGCACTCCGGAGGGTTCAGGGAAGCTCCCTGAAGCTCCGGAATGCAAAAAACTACAAAACGGACAAACCGGAAGTGCGGAAAAGTGCACTTCCGGTTTGTCCATTTTGTAGTTTTTTGCATTCCGGAGCTTCAGGGAGCTTCCCTGAACCCTCTGGAGTGCAATAAACAGCACACCGGCAAATCGGAAGTGCATTTTTTCGCACTTCCGGTTTGCCGGTGGGAACCCTCGCGTGCCGGCCGCTATGGCTCCGCGTGCCACCTGTGGCACGCGTGCCATAGGTTCGCCACCATGGGTCTATGGCATAGTTCCTGTGTAATGGCCATCGTTCTGCTGCTGTATCTCCCATGCCTGGACAATTTTTCCACTGGGTGGGACTTCTTCCTGAGCCTAAAAGCTAACGTTTATGGATTAAAATGGGAAATTATTTAAGCCAGGGGTCTCCAACCTTGGCAACTGGCTGAGGAACTCTGGGAGTTGAAGTCCACAAGTCCTAAAGTTCCCAAAGTTGGAGACCTCTGCCTTAGGGAATTAGAAATTTGGTGATTTACAACCCACCATGGTTTTTTGCAAAATTCCTGTGAAATGAAATGAGGGTGGGGCAGTTAATTAAGCCAAAATCTTTACCTTAGATATAAAAAAGTCATTTTTTATAAGAGGCGAGGTGGCGCAGTGGTTAAAATGCAGCACTGCAGTTCAGCTGTTCAAATCTCACCAGGCTCAAGGTTGACTCAGCCTTCCATCCTTCTGAGGTTGGTAAAATGAGGAGCCAGATTGTTGGGGGCAATATGCTGAACTCTGTAAACCGCTTAGAGAGGGCTGTAAAGCTCTATGAAGCGGTATATAAGTCTAAGTGCTATTGCTATTGTTTTATTATCTTCCTTCCACCTGAGAACTTTAAAAGATAATAATAATGGTGTTGTAACCTCTGGCTTAAGCAGTTCCCCTAATATACTCCTGAGCATCATGCAAAGGGGAATTTTTCTTTCTTTCTCTGTACCTTTGAGGTTTCTTCACTTCCTTCTTTTCTCTCAAGGCAATCTGGGACTGTTTTTCTTGAAATGTTAATTCAAGGATATTCTTGGTGGTGTGGGTTAAAAGCAGATTTCTTCTAATTTAAGAAAATTCGTAGGCAGCCTGAGAAAGATTTAGCTTCTGAGAGTACAAAGCAATTTTTTTAAAAAAAAAACCACTAAAAGTTTTAGATTTACCGGCTAAACTGAGATTTATTTATTTATTTATTTTATTTGTGAGATTTATATACCGCCTCACAGTGCAAGCACTCTCTAAGCGGTTTACACCAGTAAGCAATGTATATTTACATTGCCCCCAACAATCTGGGTCCTCATTTTACCTACCTCGGAAGGATGGAAGGCTGAGTCAACCTTGAGCCGGTGAGATTTGAACCGCTGACCTGCGGATCACAGTCAGCTAAAGTGGCCTGCAGTACTGCACTCTAACCGCTGCGCCACCTCAGCTCGTATAGATTGATAGTTGGCTTACACGTCCTACATGCATCTGGATCCCACATCTGGTAGGAGAATCACATCTTTAGGGTTCAATACAAAAAGACCAAACACGTCTTTCGGGTGTGTCTGTGTGTCTTGGTGTTCCAGGTGCAGGTGCAGGCAACAATAGAAACGGTTGTCAACAGATAAATGGATCATTCTGGAATAAAATAAATGACCTTTTCCTATGCACGAATGAGCAATCCAGTCCTTTTCTAGTTTTTACAGATGAAATAGTGTCTTGGAATTAAAGCTTGTTTGTGTTTGCTGTTGGTTCCATCAGAGACTCCAAGGGTCCTGAAAATGGTATCCTAGGTGGAAAATCGTCTCATATGGTTTACTATTTCTTTCTTTCTTTCTTTCTTTCTTTCTTTCTTTCTTTCTTTCTTTCTTTCTTTCTTTATTTATTTATTTATTTATTTATTTATTTATTTATTTATTTATTTATTTATGAGATTTATATACCGCCTCACAGTGCAAACACTCTCTAAGTGGTTTACACCAGTAAGCAATGTATATTTATATCGCCCCCAACAATCTGGGTCTTCATTTTACCTACCTCGGAAGGATGGAAGGCTGAGTCAACCTTGAGCCAGTGAGATTTGAACTGCTGACCTGCGGATCACAGTCAGCTAAAGTGGCCTGCAGTACTGCCTCTAACCTCTGTGCCACCTTGGCTCAATTACTATTAATTACAATTACTACTCCCCTTACCTTAAACTACCAAGCCGAGCAGACTAGAGTAATTAAAAAAGAGAGCCAGTTTGGTCTAGCACAGGGGTGTAAAATTCGATTTCATTGAGGGCCACATCAGGGTTGTGTTTGACCTGGGGGGAGGGAGAAGTGGCCAAGGTGGGCATGGCCAGCTTGACGTCACTCGTGTCGCGGGCACCTGTGGGGGCCTGAGCGCTCTGTCAGCGAAAACGGGCTCCGTAGCTCCGTTTTCGGCTGCGACGGCTTCATGCAACCCTCTGCCAGTGAAAACGGAGCTCGGGAGGGCCGCACGTGGTCCTCCCTAGCTCCGGTTTTGCTGGCAGAGGCACCGCGGGCCAGAGGCACCGCTGTTTCCAGGGCGGCCCCGCGGGCCAGATCTAAGCACCCCGCAGGCCGGATCCAGCCCCTGGGCCTTGAGTTTGACACCCCTGCTCTAGCACTAGGCTAGAAAGCAGAAGACCATGAGTTCAAGTCCCACCTTAGCCGTGAAAGCCAGTTGGGTGACTTTGGTCCAGCCAACTCTCTCGTCTGTAAGAAAACAATCCACATATCTGTAACACACACACACACACACACACACACACACACACACACACACACACACACACACACGTACATATATGGAAGCTTAGTGGCACTTGACAAGACTGATATTTTTTAATGTGGGTCCAGACCTCTGTCATCTGTGGGGCACGTCTTCCTGGTCCCAGTTCAGATACATTTGATACTGTATTAGCGATTAGTTTGGCTTTCCGTTTCAGAACCAGTACTATGAAATAAAACTGTGCTTTAGAGACGAACCCGGCCTCTCATTACCATTTAGAAGGGGGTTCAAAACCGTATTTATTCCCTCCCCCCCCCGCGTTTTAATGCTACTGTTTGACTGTACTGAATTTTGTGGGTTTTGTGTTTTGTTTTATAGTTGTCATTTTTAAATGCTGATTTTTATGGAAGCTTCAGCTGTATTGTAATCTGCGGGGAGCCATCAAAGGAGGGAGCAGTGTATAAATCTGTCAAATAGATCTTTGGAATAAATAAATACGCTGGTTGCTCAGTTTTGATGCAGATGGTGGTTGCATGCTTAGTGCTTTCAGTAGCTGTAGTAGATGGCGGAGTCGTTCCGAGCAAGAATTTAGCACTCATTACTGTACCCAGATCGAAATCTGATTGTGGTGTGTAAGCGCCAAGGACCAGGGCATTAACCCTCAGTGTTAAAGGCGGAATAAATCATAGAGCTCACCATGTTGAATTGCAAGAGGTTGGCTATGAAATGTGAAATCATTTCCTCTGTTTTGGAGGTGGCATTTGAACTTGCTTTTACAACGGCAGCTCTGTTTAAGCATCCAAGCCAAAGTTGATTGCTTGCGACTAAAAGAAGATTTCTTCTCCTGGTTTAGGCACTGGCAGCCAACGGTGGCATCGGGTTTGCTGTGGCCGAGCCTCAGATCGCCATGTTCTGTGGGAAGCTGAATATGCACGTGAATATCCAGACTGGGAAGTGGGAGACCGATCCTTCTGGGACAAAAAGCTGCTTTGGAAGGAAGGAAGAGATTCTGCAGTACTGCCAAGAGGTAAATGACCGTGCTTTTGCAACTGGTTTCAGCCAAGAAGCTTGTCACTCAACTCCTACTATTTGGTCTTTTCTGCAGAGTTATTCTGAAAGGGCCACTTGAAAACTTTTCAGTGACATGGACTTAATTCCCAAGCATATGAAAGCATGTATAAGAGATGACCAGGCTGAGCCCGAGGGAGGGGTCAAATGTGTTATTAGTTACGAGTCCTTTGCGACAGTGGTGGGTTCCTACAGGTGCGGTCCACTCTATAGCACCGGTAGCGGCCCGCTGGTAACGTCACAGTACTGGTGCGGTCGGTTGCCGGTGCCTGAGTGCCGCCATTTTTTAAAAAATTTTTTTACATTTTTTTTTAAAAAATCTTCTGCGCATGCCCAGAAGCCAAGCTTCCGGCACTGCGCATGCGCTGCCTTCCTACCCCACAGTGAGTCCAAGCAGGGGAGGATGGCTGAGGGAGTGTGTGAGATGCTGAAAGAACGGGCAGCAGGAGCTATCTCCATTCCCCTCCCTTCAGCAGTCCGAGAAGCCACGAACGCGCGGTGATGATCCTAGGCATTTTTGCACGTTCAAGGCTTCTCGAGCTGCTGAGGGGAGGGGGAATGGGCGGCAGGACCTATCTCAGTTCCCCTCCCTTCAGCAGTCTGAGAAGCCACGCCCATCCGGTCACATGGCCGGCAAGCCTAAGCCACACCCACAGAGTGGTAGTAAAAAAATTAGGAACCCGCTCCTGCTTTGCGCCCACAAGGGATCTTAAGTCCAGCCCACCTTGAATTCCATTTACTCTTTGTCTGCTGCCAAATTGCTTGCACCATTAGTAGTTCAGATTCTTGTAGAGAGTGGTGCGGTGGCCTAGAGGTGGAGCTCTCGCCTCAGGACCAGGAGGCTGTGAGTTGGATCCTGTGTAGAGGCAGATATTTCCCTCTCTGGGCAGACTGAGAATATATCTGCTGGGGGGGAAAAAAACTCCACATTGGCGACAGGAAGGGCATCCGGCCAGTAAACACTCAGCTCCATTCAGTTGCCCTGCAAGGGATTATGGGGTCGTTAAAAGAGGGTGATGATTCTTGTAGAGAGTTTAATCTTGCAAGAAATCTTTATCCCTATTTGAACTGCCTGGATCGTCTGATTTCCCTGGCGCTGGACAGCATGCAGGAGGTGGGACACCTGTGTCCACTTTGGCTAGTAAGTTCCCCTTTAAGGAAAGTTCAAAAGTGTTGGTGGCTTTATTTATAGCTCTTCTGAAGCATTTGGCAGACATTTGTTGGGATCTTAGGTCCCCTAGCTTTGTAGACTACTTAGGAGTAGTTCCTAAATAAGCAAAACAAACAAACAAAAAGCCACAGTTGTTTACGACTATGTCTTCTAACTTTAAGAGCTTAAAAAGGGTGGGCAGATAGTGATGGTGTTTTTTGTTCCCTGTGTTTGACTGGGCTTTTCTCCAGGGATAGCCAGGCCAAGCCCAACAATATGCTGCTCTGGTAACGTCAGATGCAAAAGACCAGGTCCACATATGAAGGTCCAATTAAATTGATTTATTACTAAACAGCCTATGCACAGGAATCTCCTCAAAGAACGGTTAACACTCGCTTGGAGTTAGATAATGGAATTCAAGGCTGGATTTAGTCTGCTTGTGACTACATAGGAATTCTAGGCTGATTCCTTTTTTAACTCCGCCCCCAGGTTGGTTCTGCCACTCCTTCTCCTACACCTAGCAGTAATGAGAGGGAGTTACTGGGCAATCATCATCAGCCTTATTAAGGCTGTTCCTTTTACTGCTTCCTTTCTTCTTGCAGGAATCTCTCCGTTCTTCATTTGTTGCCTAGCTTTATTTCATTTCACGTTTTAATTTTAAAACTAGATCTATCCAGACCTTCAGATCACCAACGTGGTCGAAGCCAATGAACCAGTCAACATTAAAAATTGGTGTAAGAAGGGGAAGAAACAGTGCAAGGGCCATACCTATATTGTTGTACCCTTCAAATGTCTTGGTAAGTTTTTATTTATTTGTATCAATATATGTGGCCACCCATCTCACTAATACGACACAGGCTGGGCTAACAAGAATTAAACCATATCATAAATGCAATATATATATTTAAGGGGGGAAAATGATGTTCCCAACCAGTTAATACAGAGTGGCTCCTGAAAACACGAGGTGTATCTACTTGATTTTCCGTTCTGACTTCTGTTACTTACCGTATTTTTCGTACTATAAGACGCACCGGTGCATAAGACGCACCAAGATTTCAAAGAGGTAAGTAAGAAAACCGCATGTGCCATGTGTTGCCCAAAAGGAACACCAACGGAAGAAATGCTGTTCTTAGGTGTCTTGGCAACATCTAAGAAGAATGGTTGTGCTGGGGTTTTGGAGGTTTGAATGCTGTGCTGATGCTCCCAGCAACCCCCCCAGAAAGGAACAAAATGTTGCTTTCGAACAGTTTGCAGGTCTAAGGTTTTTCATGTATCTGAATAGAAAAAAAATATGGGTATTTGTTTTAACTGTTCTTTTTGGAAACAATTGCCTGCCTTTTTCAAAGAGAAACATTTATTGCAATGGTTTCTATCTTTCCTACTCGCATATAAAGCTTTCTTTTCTTTTCTTTTCTTTTCTTTTCTTTTCTTTTCTTTTCTTTTCTTTTCTTTTCTTTTCTTTTCTTTTCTTTTCTTTTCTTTTCTTTTCTTTTCTTTTTTCTTTTCTTTTCTTTTCTTTTCTTTCTTTGTCTCTCTCTCTCTGTCTCTTTCCTTCTGTCTCTGTCTCTGCCTCTTTCTCTTTCTTTCTTTTTTTCTTTCTTTCTTTCTTCTCTTTTTCTTTCTTTGTCTCTTTCTGTCTCTTTCTGTCTTTCTCTCTCTCTCTCTTTCTGTCTCTTTCTGTCTTTTTCTGTCCCTCTTTGTCTCTTTCTTTCTGTCTCTGTCCTTCCTTCCTTCCTTCCTTCCTTCCTTCCTTCCTTCCTCTTTCTTTCTTTCTTTCTTTCTTTCTTTCTTTCTTTCTTTCTTTCTTTCTTTCTTTCTTTCTTCTTCCTTCCTTCCTTCCTTCCTTCCTTCCTTCCTTCCTTCCTTCCTTCCTTCCTTCCTTTCTTTCTTTCTTTCTTTCTTTCTTTCTTTCTTTCTTTCTTCTCTTTTTCTTTCTTTGTCTCTTTCTTTCTGTCTCTTTCTGTCTTTCTCTCTCTCTCTCTCTCTCTCTCTCTTTCTGTCTCTTTCTGTCTTTTTCTGTCTCTCTTTGTCTCTTTCTTTCTGTCTCTGTCCTTCCTTCCTTCCTTCCTTCCTTCCTTCCTTTCTTTCTTTCTTTCTTTCTTTCTTTCTTTCTTTCTTTCTTTCTTTCTTTCTTTCTTTCTTTCTTTCTTTCTTCTTCTCTCTCCTTCCTTCCTTCCTTCCTTCCTTCCTTCCTTCCTTCCTTCCTTCCTTTCTTTCTTTCTTTCTTTCTTCTTCCTTCCTTCCTTCCTTCCTTCCTTCCTTCCTTCCTTCCTTCCTTCCTTTCTTTCTTTCTTTCTTTCTTTCTTTCTTTCTGCCAGTTTCCCTAATTTACTGAATGAATGTACGTTGGTCTTGTGTTTACATTACACAGCTTATCCTATTTAAAAGCCTGGATTACAAAGCCTGATTGGAAATTGGAAATATTTATTTTCTTTCAAGGCTTGTAAAAGCCTGACTGAAAATGTTTTCAAGTTTGAAAATAGGAAAACAGGAGGAGGAAAGTGTGTTGGGCATGTTTGCCCCCTTGAGTTATTTCAAAAAATAGTAGAGGTAGAAATTAGAATGGGGGAAAATATTATTATGCATATTCCTATATAATATTTTAAAATCAGTATGTAGATGAAAGGATCAGAAATTGAAAGATGGTTGTATTATGTACATTTAAACAACAACATTATGGTTATTAGTATTGTGTATTAAAATATTGAATAATTGGTGGAGCAAATGCTAAAATATTAACAACTTTAATTGTAATATTTATAATGTTGTAATAATGATGTGAGTATGATTAACGTAATTAAAATTATCAAAATTGTCAATATTATCACTATTATTTGGCATCAAAATTACCGATACCCAGATGCCACCTGTTCATGTATTCAATACTTATATATATTTTAAAATAAAAAATTATATATGTTTGTGTGTGTGTGTGTGTGTGTGTATGTGTGTATGTATATGTATGTATGTATGCATGTATGTATATAGAGCTGAAGTGGTGCAGTGGTTAAATGCTGCGACTGCAGGCTGACTGCTAGTTCAGCAGTTCAGCTGTTCAAATCTCACTAGGCTCAAGGTTGACTCATCCTTCCATCCTTCCGAGGTGGGTAAAATGAGGACCCAGATTGTTGGGGGCAATATGCTGAACTCTGTAAACCGCTTAGAGAGGGCTGTAAAGCACTATGAAGCGGTATATAAGTAAAGTGATATATATATATATATATATATATATATATATATATATATATATATATATATATATATATATATATATATATATATATATATATATATATATATATATATATATATTACTGAATGAAAATGAAGGGAGATTAGTATAGATCTATTTCGAGCTATTTAGCTCTCATCAGCTAGCCATACCCTTACTGGGATTTGAATCTGGGCAACATGCCTGTAAGGCAGTACTTTTAACCTCTAAGCCACAGGCTCTCCTCCTGTATCAGCTTGCACCTTTTTTTCCGACAGAAACACACACACACACACACACACACACACACACACACACACACACACATATAAAGAGAAAATGACAAACTTTTGCCTTTTAATATTCTGAGGGGTGTTCAGAAGTAAAAAGGGCACATTTGCTGAGATGTTAGCAGCATCTATAGCTGGAGAGCGAAAACTGAGGTCAGTATTTGTGGTGGAAATCCTATTTGACATGCGCTCTCGTATTTATTTATTTTGCAGTGGGCGAGTTTGTCAGTGATGTCCTTTTGGTTCCTGAGAAGTGTCGCTTCTTCCACCGGGAGCGGTTGGACGTGTGCAAAAGTCACCAATATTGGCACACCGTAGCAAAAGAGGTAAGCTTCGGTACCACAAGCACGCCTACCTATCTTCCCAGGAGGATACAGTGGGTGGCAAAGCTTGAAATTCAAGAATTAGAAGCTTTGTCCTTTTCCTTGGAAAGAAATCAGCGTTAGCTCTGAAAGATGGCTAAAAATAATACGAAGCCTTTTGAAGTGTGAACACAGGTTCAAATCGCCCCCCTCTCGCCCGGTTAATAAGCAAAAATGGCTTATTCAGCTGCTAAGTGTCATGTTTGCTGTGGAGCAATTTGGTTCTCTTTGCATAAGACTCCTTTGTTGCAAAACCAACTTAATTCTAAATCTGGTGATACAGTTTTATCTATGGTTTCTGGAAGGAAGACGTAACTGACAGATGTTGAATTTTTATATGACAACCTTCTTTTTCCAGATTTCTACAGATTCTTTCCAAAACTCTGCTTCCAAAATTTCTGATACACATCTCTATATCTTCCTTCCTTCCTTCCTTCCTTCCTCCCTCCCTCCCTCCCTCCCTCCCTCCCTCCCTCCCTCCCTCCCTCCCTCTAATTCCCATCTCCTCCCTCCCTCCTTCCCTCTCTCCCTCCTTCTAATTCACATCTCCTTCCTTCCTTCCCTCCCTCCTTCCCTTCCTTCCTAATTCCCTCCCTCTAGTTCCCATCTCTTCCCTCCCTCCCCCCTCCCTCCTTCCTTCCCTCCCTCCCCCCTCCTTCCTTCCCTCCCTCCCTCTAGTTCCCATCTCTTCCCTCCCTCCCCCCTCCCTCCTAATTCCCATCTCCTTCCTTCCCTCCTTCCTTTCTTCCCTCCCCCTCCCTTCCCCCTCCCTCCCTCTAATTCCCATTTCCTCCCTCCTTCCCTCTCTCCCACCTTCTAATTTCTATCTCCTTCCTCCCTCCTTCCTCCCTCCCCTCCCTCTCTCCCTCTAATTCCCATCTCCTCCCTCCCTCTTTCCCTTCCTCCCTCCTTCCCTCCCTCCCTCCCTGTAGACATCTACTATTTTACTGTAGGTCTGTCTCAACCTTGGATTTTACATCCTGTTCCTTGAGCACCTCTTAATTCCCATTCTTTCGCCAGATTTAGTTTTTCCACCTTCCTCCTGTAGCATTTGGTAATTGTAATCTGGGGAAATTATTCTCATTCTTGGCTTTACTGCTTCCTTTAGGCCTGCTTAACCGAGGGTATGATCCTGCACAGTTACGGGATGTTGCTGCCTTGTGGTGTGGACCAGTTCCACGGCACAGAATACGTGTGTTGCCCTCAGGCCAAAATTGTAGATGAAGCTCTCTCTAAAGAGGAGGAGGAAGACGAGGAAGACGAGGAGGAGGAAGACGACAACGATGGTAACAAAAGGTAGAAACGGACAGGATCAAATATCCGTGTTTTATCGACATGGTTTTTCCATGCTGGGTGGAGCGAAAAAGAGAGGTTGAGTTTACCATATTTTTCGGAGTATAAGACGCACCGGAGTATAAGACACACCTTAGTTTTTGGGGAGGAAAATAGGGGAAAACAATCTGCCTACCAGGTATTCATCTGGCTAGCATCCTTAGTCTGGTCAGCTTCAGCACATTATTTTATCCCCTGGTTAGGACTTAAAAAAACCTTCTTCGGAGAGAGTAACAATGAAAGAGCCTGCAAGCCGGTAAGAGCTGGGAAGATAGCACCTGGTTAGGGCTAGAAAAAAACTTATTCGGAGCAAGTAGAGCAATGAAAAAAAATTCTGCAAAGACTTAGGGCTGGAAAAACATTCTTTGGAGAGAGTAACAATGAAAAAGCCTGCATGGTAAGAGCTGGGAAGATCTGTTAGCACCTAGTTAGGGCTGGAAAAAAAAAAGCTACATTCGAAGTATAAGACGCACCCAAATTTTCAGCCACTTTTAGGGAGGAAAAAGGTGCGTCTTATACTCCAAAAAATACGGTAATTAAGAAAAAAAATGGCACAGTCCATTTGCCATTTTTCCCCCTCCTAGAATGAGGCAACTGGACTGTCCTAAATCAGGAGTATGATATCTGGAGTATCATGACCAGCTTCTTGTTTCAAAAGACACCATTCAGGAAATAGACAATCCAGTCCATTTTATGAGAAAAACAAGGCTCTTAGAATATTTTCCCTCTTTGGTATTTCCTGGTATTTCTTGTCAGCATGTTAAAGAAACTGAGCTGAAATATACTACCTCTCTGTAGCTGCTGAATATGCATGGAATTTCAATTCATCTTGTAAAATAGCAATAGCACTTAGACTTCTTTAGAGCTTCACAGTGCTTTTATAGCCCCCTCTTAGCGGTTTACAGAGGCAGCCTATTGCCCCCAACAATCTGGGGTCCTCGTTTTACCCACCTCAGAAGGATGGAAGGCTGAGTCAACCTTGAGCCTGGTGAGAGTTGAACTGCCAAATTGCAGGCAGCCGGCAGGCAGCAGAAATAGGCTGCAGTACTGCACTCTAACCACTGCGCCACCACGGCTCATGTCCTCTTTGACATCATGGTTTAAAACAGAGGTCTTCAAACTTGGCAACTTTAAGACTTGTGGACTTCAACTCCCAGAATTATTCTGAGAGTTGAAGTCCACAAGTCTTAAAGTTGTCAAGTTTGGGGACCCTTGGTTTAAAAGGTCACTGACTATAACCTTTAAGGTTATCCAGCCAACATTTGATCCAGGGTCAATATTTCCGTCTTTGTTTCGCAGTGCATTTAAACATTTGGGAGAACAAAATGGTTGTCTCTTCACATTGGGTTGTCCTTCTGCCTCTCCTAGTGAATTGCCCACCGAAGCAGATACAGACGACTTCACGGTAGGAGTCATGGAGTTGAATGACGACGATGAGGACGAACAAGAAGAAAACGAAGAAGAAGTGGTGGTAGACCAGGATTATTATTACGACAGCTACAAAGACTACAACGAGGAGCCTCCATCTGCACCAAGCAAGGAAAGAACTTTCTCCGAGAAGGAAATCATGAATGACGTGAAAGGTAATCGGTCCCATTACAGCTTCCGTCAGCTTCTATCTGTCGCAACAATTATCCCTTGATCCTGGCGGTCCCTAAGTTGCCTTTCCAAGTTTTCTTTCATGGAATGTTTTAATTTTCAGGCAGGTCAGCAGATTAAAAATCTTGGCACGCTGTTTACTGAAGATAACTCTTTCCTGCTTTGGAGGCAGCTGACTTACAGTTCCTGCTCCCCCTCATTATCAATTTAGCCCAATCCCCCTTTCCTGGGGCTGTATAGAAATATATACCGTATTTTTCGGAGTATAAGACGCACTGGAGTATAAGACGCACCTTAGTTTTGGGGGAGGAAAATAGGGGAAAACAATCTGCCTACCAGGTATTCATCTGGCTAGCATCCTTAGTCTGGTCAGCTTCAGCACATTATTTTATCTCCTGATTAGGACTTAAAAAAACCTTCTTCTGAGAGTAACAATGAAAGAGCCTGCAAGCCAGTAAGAGCTGGGAAGATCGTTAGCACCTGGTTAGGGCTAGAAAAAAACTTCTTTGGAGCAAGTAGAGCAATGAAAAAAAAACCTGCAAAGACTTAGGGCTGGAAAAACATTCTTTGGAGAGAGTAACAATGAAAAAGCCTGCAAGATAAGAGCTGGGAAGATCTGTTAGCACCTAGTTAGGGCTGGAAAAAAAAGCTACATTCGAAGTATAAGACGGACCTGAATTTTCAGCCACTTTTAGGGAGGAAAAAGGTGCGTCTTATACTCCGAAAAATACGGTATATATTTGTGTGCAGCCCCATTTTTGCAGAAATGTTAACAAATTGGTTCTCTGAATAGCCCTTATCAAAGTGAGAAGCCGCTCACATTTTCCCCATGAAAGGAACGCTAGGAAACCAACCCGTCCAATAAACGATACACTTTTAAAAACTTAATCTAGCAGGTAGCCGTTATGCTTCCCAAAGAAATACATTCAATAGAATGCGTGCTGCTGCTTTTCAACAGATGTTTTTGTTGAATAACATGTCTACAAAGAACAAAGCCATGCTAAACTGCAGCTTGCATGTTGGCTGTTCTTTTACAGAGAGAACTACTTTTGTTGGGTTTGTCCATTTTCAAAACCTGCAGGTAGCTTCAGCTGTTGAATGAAGCTGAAGTTCTACATTTGTGGAGCCACAATTCGTTGGCGTAGACTTGTCTTTTTAACGGGTTACTCTTTGTCCCTTCCGAATTTCAAATTGTGCTACTGAGGCATTCTTTGTTCGACGCAGCAATTCATTAACTAGACTTTAACCTGCAACAACAACAAAAGAAAGAAAAAGCTGCCTTTTGCTGACTTAAGCAGCCGTTTTAATAAATGTTTCCTAAAGCTCTTTGAATGCAGTTGAGTTAACACATTGTGACTGCTTCTAGTGATTAAAATAGTCCTTCTGATTTCTCGGTATCATTGCATTCCAGTCCCCAAACAGCATGGTTTTTTCCCCTAAAGAAATCATTGCTGGCAGATAGAGGTGGTAAATAATTTTGGGAGTGAAAAAACTGGGTTTCAGAAAGTTGGATGATCGAAGTGGTCCCCAACTTGCTCTTAGTTGAGAATAAACCAGAAAGAGCCGAGGTGGCGCAGCGGTTAGAGTGCAGTACTGCAGGCCACTTTAGCTGACTGTGATCCGCAGGTTCAGCGGTTCAGATCTCACCGGCTCAAGGTTGACTCAGCCTTCCATCCTTCCGAGGTAGGTAAAATGAGGACCCAGATTGTTGGGGGCGATATAAATATACATTGCTTACTGGTGGTAAACCGCTTAGAGAGTGCTTGCACTGTGAGGCGGTATATAAATCTCACTAATAAATAAATAAATAAATAAATTGTCAGGCAGTGTGTCCTCTTGCATAAAAATGCTTTGTGTGGGAACCGAATGGCTACGCTGAAGCAGCAGCTCTGCCAACTCTTCCACCCTAACTTTTTGAGATGTAAAGCAGGAGGGCCAGGTTGAGAGAGAGCCAGAGCTAAGTGAAAACCCATCAGTGTTGGAAGAAGAATATATTCAAACCGTCCGAGTGCTACCATGTTGGGAGTGAGAATAAAATCTCATAGAGGCGACTTGGATCTTTACTTGGAATTCAGACAGTTAGAAATGAAGCCGAGATTAAAGGTCTAATAGAAAATATTTATTTCAGTACAAAAACAATAAATCCTGAATAATTACATCTTTGCTAAGAAACGTGACCGTTCAGGTCAAGAGCCAAGGCAGAAGAGATTAATGGTGGATCAGGAATGTGGACATGCGTAGAAGATCATATCACGTGTCTGCTTGTATTGGAATGTACCATAATATTAGGATAGGGGTGCATCACCCTACATAGACATACAACTGACAATATTCACACCGTAACAATCAGGGAGGAAGAGGTCTTCAGAGTCCCAGGTGAAGGTCCACCAAGATTGACCTAAAGCCCCCATTGATGTTGAACTAGCTTAGCAAAGCTTTGCTTTGCCACCAGCTGATGCTTTGACCATCTCCACACAGCTGTCTGCTCCCAGGAGGCGATGACCGGTCCCTGCCGGGCTGTGATGCCTCGTTGGTACTTCGACCTGTACAAGAAAAAGTGCGTTCGCTTTATATATGGAGGCTGCGGAGGCAACCGAAACAATTTTGAGTCAGAGGAATATTGTATGGCTGTGTGTAAAAAGATGAGTAAGTTCAGCCTCGCACTGGTCCTCTTTGAAGCAAGCTGTCGTTCCTGTCTGTCTTCTCCTCCTTGACCAGGTCAAAGGAAGAGTGTGTGTAGCTTTGTCCTATAGATCCTGATGTCTGTTCTGCTGTAGTTCCTCCCTTGTCTATGTGCTGCTTTAGACTTTAGGGCAGAGGTCTTCAAACTTGGCAACTTTAAGACTTGTGGACTTCAACTCCCAGAATTCTCCAGCCAGCTGTGCTGGCTGGAGAATTCTGGGAGTTGAAGTCCACAAGTCTTAAAGTTGCCAAGTTTGAGGACCTCTGCTTTAGGCTCAGCTTCTGCAGTCAGAAAAGCCTGCCTTGTCTCCCACTCCCCTTCTGGATTCCACGGGAGTGGGTTAACAGTTTGCGCTTGGAGGGCTGACCTGCTGTTCCCCCTGCAGTCCCGTTTCTTGGTGCCTCTTCGTGGGATCCGGGCGTCTCTTCCACCCACCCTTTCCTTTTAAGTTTTACCGCGCAGCAAAGCTTTTCCCCATCGGTCTTTCTGCAAACTCCAGGTCCTGCTTCATATTTCCGATCTCGAAATATGGTTCACAGTCTTGACGATTCTGTGTGATTTGTCTGAGGTTCGCTCACCTTTTTTTACTGGCTTTTAGCTTACTGTGTTACCTGCTGCTTGCTATTGTTACTTTGTAGGGTTTAATGTACTGCTGAAGCCTAAGGATTATAAGTGGCTTGCATTAGAACATCAGCAACAAAATCAAAGCAAAATGATATATTAAATATGTAACATATAAGTAAGTTTAATGTAAGCAAACTACATTCACAGCAATCCATCTCGGAAGGTTTCCTCCAGTCATTTTTTTCAGAAAGCAGTTGCTGATTTCCAGCGCTTCCATTTTGACTTTTTTAGACCCTCCCTCCCTCCCTCCCTTCCTTTCCTCCCAATTTTTCCTTCCTTCCTTCCTCCCTCCCTCCCTCCCTCCCTGTTGAGAGATGAGAATAAAATCTCATAGAGGCGATTTGGATCTTTACTTGGAATTCAGGCAGTTAGAAATAAAGCCGAGATTAAAAGTCTAATAGAAATATTTATTTCGGTACAAAAACAATTAAATCCTGAATAATTACATCTTTGCTAAGAAAATGCGACCGTTCTGGTCAAGAGCCAAGTCAAAAGTGATTAATGGTGGATCAGGAATGTGGACATGCATACAAGATCATATCACGTGTTCTGCTTGTATTGGAATATACCATAATATTAGAATAGGGGTGCATCACCCTGCATAGACATACAACTGACAATATTCACACCGTGACACTCCCTCCCTCCCTCCCTCCCAATTTTTCCTTCCTTCCTTTCCTCCCAATTTTTCCTTCCTTCCTTCATCCCTCCCTCCATCCCTCCCCATTTGCACAGAACCCATTCTGTACACAGGATTATGGCTGTACAGAGTGCCAGCCATAATCCTGTGTACAGAATGGGTTCTGTGCAAATGCTTTTGATTGGATTGAACTGATAGCAAGGATGAGATTAAAAACTCGGGGCTGTTTTGGAGAAAAGGTTTAGTCTGTCCCCAAAGGATTTGGGGCCACAACCTACAAACAGATCTAATTTGTGTCCCTGATCACAGAGAGAAAACACTGCTTCTTGTGTGCAGGGTGTCTCATTTTCCTCTTAACCTCTTTTTCACATTGGATATTGTGGGTTCAGGCAGCAGGTCAAGATTACCATTTGAGATTATCCAAATTATTATCCACCAAGTACCCCAGCGCTCAAATGTTTCCTCTGCCTGAAAGCAGATCAATTTGAACGAAATAAGTTGACCTACCAAAAAAAAGAAAAGAAAAAAGAAGCAGTGCAGTTTAATCTGTGGCATCTGGATTTGTATTGAATCTCTTCTTCCATTAAATTCTAATCCATTACACGGACAGCTAGTCAGGATTTCCTTTTCTTTCCCCCCCCTAAAACGTAAGCAGCCCATCCTTTTTGCTATGTCTCTGCAAGCAACCAGACCAATAGCACTAGCTGGCCACTGCTGTTTGCATTCAGATGGCATAAGGAGCCGTGGTGGCGCAGTGGTTAGAGGGCAGTACTGCAGGCTACTTCTGCTGCCTGCAATGTGGCAGTTCGAATCTCACCAGGCTTGAGGTTGACTCAGCCTTCCATCCTTCCGAAGTGGGTAAAATGAGGACCCAAATTGTTGAGGGCAAGATGCTGACTCTGTAAACCGCTTAGAGCTGTAAAGCACTGTGAAGCGGTATATAAATCTAAGTGCTATTGCTATTGCTATAAACTTGTGCCCCAGGCAGGACCTTTGATCTCGATGCTGAAGAAGGCTTTCATGATAGACAGGGGCCCCTCAGCTGGAATCTGAAGAGCGGTTGCTATTCTTAATGCTAATTACTCTGAATTTCAGAGTAATTGAGCATGCATGCCTTCACTCCAGGCACACCTATTACAAGCTGGCAAAGGGGTAAGGAAATCACCCTGAACCTTCCCGGAAGGATGACACGGATTGGTCAGTTGTCATTTAAAAACAACAACAACAACTTGTCTCCGGATATTCTCAGTCATCCAGGTCACGGTTGTCCCAAAGGTGCTTTTTTCAAGAAGCAACTGGACTTTCTGGCTCTTCTTTGAAGACGTTTCGCTTCTCATCCAAGAAGCGTCTTCAGCTTTGAAACGTCTTCAAAGAAAAACCAGAAAGTCCAGTTGCTTTTTTTTAATTTCTTTTATTTCAAAAAGTTTTGAAAAGTTTATTTCAAAAAGTTTTATTAGTACAAAGTACAAACATTTTAGTTTAATTTAGTTTAGTTTAGTTTAATTAAATTTATATACCGCCCTTCTCCAGGGGACTCAGGGCGGTGAACAGCCAAGTAAAAAAATACAATATAAACATTAAAATACATTTAAAAGAAAATATTCTATGTGGCCCTAATTTAATACAATTAAAATTTAGTAATTTTTTTCACTTTTTCTTCCCCCAACCCCCTCCCCTTCCCCCCATCCTCACCCCCCTCACCCCCCCGACTTCCCAGAAAAAACACAGGGTATAATATTCAATAAAAATAAGATTAAAATATACTAACAAATTATTAGTTTCAAAATTTCTCTAAATCTTTAACTCCTTGTTGCTCAAAACCTTTTAAGCATAGTCTAAAAATCAGGCATATCATTAACCAATTAACATTTCAATATATCAGACTGTTAACTTACTCCACTATGTATCTTTCATTTATATAGTCTTTAAAATATAATTAAAAATCTTTCCTTCACCATTTCAATCAGATACACAACCATCAACATCATTTCATCAATGCTGAATAGATCTTCCTTCTTCCGACGCTGTACCTCTTCGATAAACATAAAAATTAAAATATACTAACAAATTATCAATTCCAATATTTCCCTAATTCTTTAACCCCTTATTACTCAAAATCTTTTAAGCATAATCTAGAAATCAAACACATTGTTAATGACCTAACATTCCAATATAGCAAATTATTCATTTCACAATTATTCTAAATCTTTAAATATAGTAATAAAAAGAAGAGAATAAAAAGACAAAAGAAAAATGCATTGAAAAAGCATCCTTGGGACAAAAACAACAACAACCCAACAACCTTGTTCTGCTTTCTTTTGCCTTGCTGCAACACGTTGTTTGTGTCCGTGTGTGTTAGTCCACCATCACCCGATAAGGTTTGTTAGAAACAAGCGAAGTCCGAAATACAAAATTTATTGAGGGTCGAACTGTCAAACCCAGCCACCCATTTTCATTTCCTTTTGAGGGTGAGGCGGGTGGGACATTTTTATTGGCTAGCCCAGGGGTCAGCAACCTGCGGCTCTGGAGCCGCATGTGGCTCTTTCATCCCTCTGCTGCGGCTCCCTGTCACTCAAAATATGCATCACAACCGTCAATGTGTGATACCCGCTGGCACACAATTTATTGAGCTTTTCGACCCCCCAGTAGGCCAACTATGGATAAATCCAAGAAAAGAAAAGTTTCAGAAGAAAACAGAATCTTTAATTCAACTATAGATGCTAGTTTTGTGGCCGCTCAGGAAATAGTCAGGCACAGGAAGAGTTTTGTGGCTCCCGGTGTTTTCTTTTCTGTGGGAAACGGGTCCAAATGGCTCTCTGAGTGTTTAAGGTTGCTGACCCCTGGGCTAGCCTGTGCATTGCAGTCCTTAGCAGGGCCCATCTGGAGAAGTAGGAGGGTTGCATTGTCAGCAATACTCACCATTAACTGATCCGTCTTCAACATTGACTACTTTTGGAGAGTGAGAAAGAGCTAAGGGACACACACACCCCACCCCAGAAAGTGCATTAGCTTGTAACTGAATGTGCTTCACAAAACTGGCAATTGGCTGGGATCCAAAGGTTGGAAGGTTTTTCTCAGATTACAGGTAGTCCTCGACTTACGACTTCAGTTGAGCCCAGCGACAGACATTTAACGATGCACTTTTGCATCACTTTTACGATCTTCCTTGCCACCGTTGTTCAGGGAATCGCTGCGGGTGTTCAGTTTGCAACCCCGTCGTTAAGCGGATCTGGTTTTCCCCCCCATTGACGTTGCTTATCAGAAGGTCGCAAAAGGGGAACACATGACCCCCCCCGGACTCTGCAACCCGTCATAAGTATGAGTCAGTTGCCAAGGGTCGGAATTTTGATCACCTGACCATGCGGGGGGGGGGGAAAGGTGTGCCGCAAAGGTCGTAAGTGTGAAAAACGGTTATAAGTCACGGTGCGGTCACTGAACCAACTGTTGTAAGTCAAGGAATACCTGTAGTGGGAATCTTGGCCCTATCGACCAAGCTGTACCAGAAGCAACCAGAACGGGTGACCTAGGACTCAGGGGTCTCCAACCTTGGCAACTTTAAGACTTGTGGACTTCAACTCCCAGAATTCCTCAGCCAGCAAAGCAAAGCTGGCTGTGGAATTCTGGGACTTGAAGTCCACAAGTCTTAAAAGTTGCCAAGGTTAGAGACCCCTGACCTAGCGAGTCCCTCCCTTTTGTCCTCTTCTAGTTCCTCCAACTCCTCTGCCTACCGATGACGTCGACGTCTACTTCGAAACACCTGCTGATGACAACGAGCATGCCCGTTTCCAGAAGGCCAAAGAACAGCTGGAGATTCGACATCGTAACCGCATGGATCGCGTGAGTCTTTCCTTAGCTGTTGTGTTACGGTTACTCCGGGGTCTCTTTGGGCCCACCTCAATCCTGCTGCATTCCGGCCATTGATTTCATTCGTGGGTTTTCAATTGAGCCAATTTTTTAAAAAAACTTTCTTTTTGCTCGGGTGGGACTTTTGTTGTTGTTGTTGTTGTTGTTCTTTAGCAGTAAAAGCCACAAACTTCCTAAGCTGGCTTGCAAGCTTAAATTGCAAACGTTTATTCCGTCTGACCGGGTTTTGTGGAAGATGCTTTAGAAATTCTACGGGGGAAAAAAAAGGGTATTTGGATACCGAAACGGAGTTGCCACACTACACGGTCCTTATTCAAGCAGGCCTACCTGAACCAGGTTTTTCTGATCTTTCCACACTCTTTAGGTGAAGAAGGAATGGGAAGAGGCAGAGATCCAAGCCAAGAACCTCCCAAAGGCAGAGAGGCAGGCCCTGATGCAGGTCAGTCACCACCTCTCCCGAGTGAACGAGGCGATTTATTCCCAGAATTGAAATAGATTTTATGAACCGGAGACAGGAGGAGGCCTTGTGGAAATCGTTTACAACTAGATTAAGGCTAGGAAACTCCGTTTTCACTTAATAGATAGTTGGACCAAGGATGTGTTGTCTCATTAAGCCAATCTTTCTCAACCTTGGCAATTTTAAGATGTGTGGGCTTCCAAGAGTTGAATTGCTATTTACACACACACACACACACACACACACACACACACTCGCTCACTCAGCAACATAAATTTTAGGCTCAATTGTGGTCGTACGTTGAGGACTACCTGTACTGTTTTATACAGTATATAGTATAGTTTATATATAGTATACTATACCTTGTGTTTGACATGTCTGGTTGAAGTCTTCTTTCCTACTCTGAAACAATTAGGCTGGCACATGCGAGCGAGCAATGAACCCGGGTCACAGACTGTGTTGTTTCCTGTGCCCGGCCTTAGATCCGGCCCGCGGGGCTTCCCTGTCACCTCAGCCCTGCCCCCTGGGCGTGTGCACAGGAGGAGGCAAATGCGCAAGCGCTTGAGTCCTGGGTGAAAGTAAAGTGCTCAGATTGCAGTCAGCCTGCGGGACAACATGGTCCCCGGGGACGCCAGGCCCCACGCGTGCTCGCCACCTCCTGTGCATGCGCCCAGGGGGCAGGGCTGGGGCGGCCCCTCATGGGCTCCAGGGCAGCCCTGCAGATCTAAGGCTGGCCGCGTTCTGGCCCGGATGGCTGCCAGCAGGTTGTAGATCAGCGCCCAGTCGGCCTGGACTGGGCCAAAGCACCGCGGGCCAGTCCGCTGTTTCCAGGGCAGCTCCGCAGGCCAGAACTAACCACTTTGACCTTGAGTTTGACACTTTTGATCTAAGGAGTTCACAGCCGTATCTTCCAAACACAACTTAAGAAGGAGCAAAAGATGAGTTTGTTTGTTTGTTTGTTTGTTTGTTTATTTGTTTATTTGTTTATTTGTTTATTTGTTTGTTGCATTTGTATGCCGCCCACTCCACAGAGACTCTGGGCGGCTCGCAACAGTAAAAATTCACATGCAACAAATGAGTTCTGTCATTGGACAGGCATTATGCAATAGATGGATCCAAAAGCAGCTATTTAGAGTTGAAAGGAACCGATCTCTTTGTCACCAGCTAATAAAGATTCTTTCCATACCATCCTCCTCCAGAGATTCCAGACGATGGCTAAATCCCTTGAGAAGGAAGCTGCTAGCGAAAAACAGCAACTTGTGGAAACTCACCTGGCCCGTGTAGAAGCCATGTTGGATGAGCGCCATCGGGTCGCCCTGGAAAACTACCTTGTGGCTCTGCAGTCCGACCCCCCACGGGTACCGTACCGTACTGTCGGAAGTGGGGAAAGGGTTGGGAATGGAGGAGGGGAATTATTACTGGAGATGTCTGTGGAGTTTTGAGTGGTGTGGTAGCCTAGAGGTGGAGCTCTCGCCTCGCAATCAGGAGGCTGTGAGTTCGATCCTCTCTCTCAGCACGCTGAGATTATATCTGCTGAATATAACTCTGCATTGGCGACAGGAAAGGCATCCGGCCAGTAAACACTCAGCTCCATTCAGTTGCCCAAACTCTACCGCAAGGGATTATGGGGTCATTAAAAGATGATTTAATTTAATTTAATAGATTTAATTTAATAGATTTGTATGCCGCCCAACTCCCGGGGGACTCTGGGCTGCTCACAGCATGTCAAATCCATTACAATAAAAAACATATAACAATTAAAAAGATATAAAAATTAAAAGAAGATCTCCAACATTCATAACTAAAGGGGGGAGACCCCGGAATAATCTACTCGGTCTCACTTTCACCCCGCCATCACATGATGATGTCTGTGGAGTTTCTCAATCCTCCAGGTCATGGTTATCCCAAGGGTGCTTTTCCAAAAGGCAACTGTACTTTCTTGGTTTTTTTCCCCCTTTGAAAACATTTCGCTTCTCATCCAAGAAGCTTCTTCAGTTCTAATTAACTATTGGGGAACAAAAGGATTTATATTCTTTGCTGTCCATCCAGTCATTCGGACTCTAAGGGTCGGTTGTTAGCATTCTGAGAGTAGCTGAGGCTACTTGGTGGTTTATCTGTATCCTTCAGAGTCACTTGAATCAGAGTGCAAACAGGTGGGGCAGGGGTAGGCAAAGTTGGCTCTTCTATGACTCATGGACTTCAACTCCCAGAATTCCTGAGCTAGCATGATTGGCTCAGAAAGTCTGGGAGTTGAAGTCCACGAGTCATCGAAGAGCCAACTTTGCCTACCCCTGAGGTGGGGGAAAAGCACCTTTGGGACATTATTGGAGATGCTGCAA
Organism: Diadophis punctatus similis; assembly: GCA_023053685.1. Classification (NCBI taxonomy): domain Eukaryota; kingdom Metazoa; phylum Chordata; class Lepidosauria; order Squamata; family Dipsadidae; genus Diadophis; species Diadophis punctatus. Next base: position 6,659,491 of record JALIGW010000020.1, on the reverse strand, counting down.
AGGGAGCCTTTGAGCCTTAGCACAATGGGTGTTACATTGCAATTGGACAGGAAGGGCTAAATTTATTTATTTATTTGGGAATTCTTCTATGCCGCCCTACTCCCTAAGGACTCAGGGCGGCGTACAACATGTCAAGAACCACTAAACAATATAAAAGATTTAATAACAATTTGAAAAGAATTTATTAAAAAACATACAACAACCATACATACATGGGGGAGACCGAAGAAGTGAATTGTCTCATAACCCCGCCTGCAGGAAGAGCCATGTCTTAATGGCTTTTCGGAAGCCAGCAAGGTGGGGATAATTCGGATCTCTGGGGGTAGTTGGTTCCAGAGAACAGGGGCCCCTACAGAGAAGGCCCTCCCCCTAGGCCCCGCCAGTCGGCAATGTTTGGCTGACGGGACCTGGAGGAAACCCACTCTGTGGGACCTGACCGGTCGAAGGGAAGTATGAGGTAGAAAACGGTCCCGGAGGTAACCTGGTCCTATGTAGGGCTTTAAACTTGAGAGGTGACCAAACACCCTCAGTTTAGCTTAGGACTGCCTATTTCGTTTTGTCTGGCTTGCCGTGACTTCCTCTTAACTGAAGAGGCTGTCAGGGTTCCATGTAACAGTCCCCACGAAATCAAAATTCCGAAGCCTGGAGCTTCCTCAAAGTAAGAATTTATGAGGAATGCCATATTGGCACAGCTGGTGAAAGCTCGACTCTGAAGGACCCAAGTGTCAGGGTTCCAAGTAACACCCCCAACGAAAGAAGACTCCGAGGCATGAGCTCCCTCAAAGTTCCATTTTATTAGAGGTGTCGTATTGGCACATCCGAAAGTTTCCAGGTTTTCCCCACCCAAAGGAAAGTTCAAGCCGCCCTACCCAGCACCCACAGGTCCATCACATCTTCCAATCAAAACCATCCCAACTGGAGATGTTTTCCTAACCACCCCCCTCCAGGTGCAGGGCAAGACGGCCTTGGGACTCTGAGAAAAGAATGTTGTTATGACTACATATCACCCACGTTCCATACAATCCCTCCTCCCAGTTTCCCACAGTAGTAATTGTGGCAGGTCTGAAGGCCCAATGCAAAAGATGGCTTCCAGGCCTGACACCGAGGTTTCCCTCCCCCCCAAAAAAATCAAAACCCAAAGTTCTCGCCCCCCAGGTCACACGTCCATCACATGGTCCAATCAGGTCACAGTCCTCCTTCAGCTGTCTTTGATCCACGCCTTCCAAACACGTCCTTGGCTCCCACGAGAAAGACATATTATTTTGGCTACATGTTATTTTGCCACTTTGCTGTGGCATCCCTGAAGATTTCCAAAATGGTTCTAGGGCTGACAGAGGGTGGAATGATCGTCCGAGGGTGGAATGATCATCCCAAAGAATGGGGGATCCGGCTCACCCATCTGATCTGCTTTTTGCAGCCTCACCGTATCCTCCAAGCCTTGAAACGGTACATCCGCGCTGAGAACAAAGACAGGCTCCACACAATCCATCACTACCAGCATGTTTTGGCTGTGGACCCGGAAAAGGCCGCTCAGATGAAATCACAGGTACGAAAAAATCCCTCTGATGCATGTTAGCCAGGTTTTTTTTTTTAATAAGCCCATGCCTAGGTTCACAGTGCTTGTCCCAGTTCGGTTTGTGTGAATTAAGCAAACTATTTGAAATATTTCAGATATCACCTTTAGAGCAGTAAGGTGGCCTAAAGGTGAAGACTCTCTCCTCCCACTTGGAAGGTTGAGATTCAATCCTAGGCAACCAGAGATGTTTCTCTTATCAGGGCGCAGAGAGAAAAAATCTGCTGTGAACCCGGCATAGGCATCAGGAAGGGCATCTGGCCAGTAAACTCTCAGTTTCATTCAGTCGCCCCCAACCGCACCCCGATAAAAGGGATAAAAAGCTTGTAATTTTTTTTTAAAATTCAGATAACCTCTTTAACAACCTCAGGATATTTGCTCTCTGTGGAAGGGATAACCCTTCTGTTGTTCCTTTTTTTTACATCTTAAATGTGCAAATTTTAAAATGGCTGAGATGTCATAACGATCTGTACCTTAGAATTCAAAGAATATGCAGTAAATCTGCACTCTGGCCTCGCAAGGTGGTTGTTAAGTGAGTCGTGCCCAGTTTTACAACTTTTTTGTTGTTGTTGCCACTGCTATTAAGTGAATTGCTGCAGTTAAGTGAATGGTGCAGTCGGTTAAGCGATTGTCACAAGCTTTAGTATCTGCTTGTAAGTCACTTTTTTCAGTACTGTTGTCTCTAAATGAATGGTTACCCATACTGCTAAGGCCCCAATTACCATCAACTCTATATATTCTGTGAATGTGTAGCACCGTCTGCTGGCCAGATGTAGAGTGATAATAAATTTAAGAGAGGAAGGCTGAGCTATGTGGCTCAGGAGAAAACAGGAATCCGCTTTGTGTGGTCAGGAAACCACACCTAAGGTCTACATCCCAGTAAATCTCTCTGGAAAAAAAACGCCAGTACTTCTTTCTTTAATAGGCTGTTATTCCCTCTGGCCTGATTGTTACTTGAAAGTGGGGAAATGGTTGGGAATGGAGGAAGGGAGTTATTAGGAGCTGTGGTGGCGCAGTGGTTAGAATGCAGTACTGCAGGCTACTTCTGCTGGCTGCCGATTGCCAGCAGTTGACTTTGGCAGTTCAAATCTCACCAGGCTCAAGGTTTGACTCAGCCTTCCATCCTTCCGAGGTCAGTAAAATGAGGACCCAGATTGTTGGGGGCAAGATGCTGACTCTGTAAACCCCTTAGAGAGGGCTGTAAAGCACTGTGAAGCGGTATATAAGTCTAAGTGATACTGCTATTACTGGAGATGTCTGTGGAGTTTCTCAACCCTCCAGGTCATGGTTATCCCAAAGGTGCTTTTTCCAAAAGGCAACTGGACTTTCTTGGTTTCTTTTCCTTTGAAAAGGAAATTTCACTTGTTATCCAAGAAACTTCTTCAGTTCTAACTTAACTGTTGGGGAATGGAAGGATTTATATTTTTTGCAGTCACCCAGTCCTCCGCACTCTGAGGATCAGTCGTTAGCAAGCTAAGAGTAGTTGAGGCTACTTCTGCTGGCCAGATGTAGAGTGATAATAACTTTTAAGATAGGAAGGCCTTGAGCTATGTGGCTCAGGAGAAAAGAGGAATGTGGTTTGTGTGGTCAGGAAAACCACACCTAAGGTCTACATCCCAGCAAATTTCTCAGGAAAAAAAAATGCCAGCAAGTTTCTTTCTTTAATAGGCTGTTACTCCCTCTGGCCTGAACGTCCCTTAAAAACACCACTCTGCTTTTGTGTCCTTCTATTATGCGGTGAAGTTAAATGTTATTCCCTATGTAATCAGAGCTTGAGCACAGTTCCCAAATCGGTGGTTGGAGACAAAAGCATATTTTTAGAATGATTTCTTTCTCTTCTTTGAAAGAATAATTGTTGCTTAGTCTGGAAGATATCTGTTCTTAAAGCCCAGATCGCAACTGGGCAAACAAAATATTTCAGGATAATATCTTGTGTATTAAACTTGTGTATTATTGCTACCTCTAGAACCGAGTCTTCAATTCTTAAAAAAAAGGAAAGTAGTTGTGAGCAGAAAACTAATAATCTCAGTAAACCTCATTGTGTTTGCCACACACACATATACACAGACACATTATCTACCCTATGGTGGATAAAAATTAGTGAATGAAAATTAAAACACAGTACCTTCAGAGCTGATGAAATAATAAGAACACATACTAAACTCGAGTCCCACTGCAACAAATCAAGTTGAATCTGTTACCTTTGTTGGCTTAAAAATTGACCCTGGACTTTAGTATGATTCAAATTAACGAAATAAAAGCTGTATGATAGAATTCTCTATGGGAGAATTATGTTTTTATGTAAACATAATTTACAATGTGGGTCCTAAAACCATGAGGATTGATTGATTGATTTTCTATGGCTGCCCATCTCAATGACTTTGGGTGGCGAACATCATAAAAGCATTAAACCATAAAAGAATTAAAACATTACATAATATGTATGTGCCGTCACCAAGTAAAAATGTGGCCATAGGTGATGTTATTACAGCCCATAAATGGGGCCTTAACACACTCTGTATATTGTTTTACATTATTTGAACTTTGCCCTCTGTTGAAAGGTGATGACACACCTCCGTGTAATAGAGGATAGGATGAATCAGAGTTTGTCCCTGCTGTACAAAGTACCATACGTGGCTGAAGAAATCCAAAGTGAGATAGGTGAGTATTTTTGACCTATGGAGTTTGACGTTGGTGCTAGTTTATTGAGGTTTTGTTTCCTGGGATTTGGAACTACCAACTCAAACAAACAACAGCCTAAATCGGGGACCACCAAGAACACTCCCATCAACACTGACAAGGCAAGATAAACAGAACACAAACCCCACTCCCTTCTAGCACTGATGATGTTACCTAGTTGGGTAATGAAACGTCTGCAAGAAAACAACCAAGCTCAGAGAGCACCAAGGACTCCACAGTTCTACCCTGAGCTAGAAATATTGTCACGGTGTGATTATTGTCAGTTGTATGTATATGCAGGGAGCTGCATCCCTATCTATTATAATGATACATTCCTACCACGTGATATAATATTCTTGTACGCATGTGTGCATTCCTAAATTTCCATTCTTCCCTTCTTGACTTGGCTCTCGACTGAGAAAGTCGCATTTTATAGCAGAGATGTAAACAACCAGAATTTATTGTTTTTGTACCAAAATAAATATTTTAATTAGACTTTTAAACTTCGGCTTTATTTCTAAATGTTTGAATTCCGGGAGAAAGATCTATTTCGCCTCTGTGAGATTAATTCTCACTTCATCAAATATTCTCTTCTGTCAGTGGTTTTTTTTTTTTACTTGTTTGCCTCCATTCTCCTCTTGACTCAATCCTTTTTAGAAGATTAGCTGGGGTTGGGTTTGCTCTTGAGATCTTGTTCACTTCCCCAGCCCTGTCAAGCCTTTGCATGTTTGTTTTTAGTGAAAGAAAATCTGAATCGATTGGAAAGGATGACAAATGCAAGAAGTTGAATTGAATTTTTTGGAAGCAACATCTTAAAAAGAAAGATAGTGAATAGGAAGTAAAGGGAAGGAAGGGAAGGGGAGGAAGGAAGGAAGGAAGGAAGGAAGGAAGGAAGGAAGGAAGGAAGGAAGGAAGGAAGGAAGGAAGGAAGGAAGGAAGGAAGGAAGGAAGGAGCTAGCTATGAATTTTTCCTGGAGCTGTGGGTGCTCCATTACTGGAGATTTTATTTAAATCCTATTGAAATTTATTGAAAGCTATTTAATTGAAACCCATCTGGAGTCATTTGAAGTCAGACAACCTCTAAATTTAAAACTAAAACCAACTAAATTTGTGACGATATGGTGATTCCTGTCCTGTACACAGATGGTTGATTAGACCTCAAAGGTTCCTTTCAACCCCATGATTCTTTAGTTACTAGGCACTACCAAGATTTTCCCTTTGATTCTCTCTTACAGATGAGCTGCTTCAAGAACAGCGAACCGATATGGACCAGTTTACTTCTTCCATTTCTGAATCCCCGGCGGAGCACGTGAGCTCCGAAGAAAGTGAAGAGTCTCCCCTCTTCGATAGTAAACCTTTCCGTCCATTCCAGGTGAAAACTTTCCCAGCTTCTTCCAAAAGTGAAGGTATGTCAAAACTATAGCGCTGTACTGTATCTGGCCTGAACCCATCCGGAGCCAAGCTACTTAAATAGAATAAACTTAGTCTCAGCTTTGCTCTGGACAAGCCTTTTTGCCAGAGCTTTTCAGAGTAATTTCTAATGAAGGACCACTTGGGTGATTGAGATGATTTGAGTTTTAGCATTCTGGCTTGATTCATGCAAGTCGCCTATTGTTGTGTGATCCGTATTTGTACTACGTCTAGCTGGCCTTCCCATCTTCACACCTTAACACTCACGGTGAGAATTCACTGTTGTGTGCTGATTGTGTTATAACAGAGGTGTCAAACTCGCGGCCCGCGGGCTGGATGCATCACTCGCTGGTCACGCCCACCCCCCGGTTTAGCGAAGGGGGAAAAAGTCGAGATACGTCACGTGCCGACAACGTGACGTCGCGAGTTTGACACCCGTGTGTTATCAGCTTATTATAAATACATTTTCCTAGTTTCCTGGGGTTCATAAATTGGGATGGCAGAAAAGAAGTCCGAACCTGCATGTTTACCGTATTTTTCGGAGTATAAGACGCACCGGAGTATAAGACGCATCTTAGTTTTTGGGGAGGAAAATAAGAAAAAAAAAATTCTGCCTAACAGCATCCATCTGGCTAGCGTCTTTAGCAAACATCCTGGAACAGGTATATTAGTCTTGCAAAGGTCCGTTTCAGAGGCTGCTTTTTCAGCCTTGCAAAGCTCCGTTTCAGAGGCTGGGTGGGGCTACATTCGGTGTATAAGACGCACCCAGATTTTCACCCTCTTTTAGGGGGGAAAAAGGTGCATCTTATACTCCGAAAAATACGGTAATCTCTGATGTAAATGTTCGCCAGTATCTAAATCAGAAATCGCACACGAGCCTTTTTTTTTCTTTCTCTCCCCTCCTGATCTCCTTTCTCTCTGCTACTTCTTTTGTTTTTGTTTTTCCCTCCTGCTATAGATTCTCAGCCGGAATTGTACCATCCAGTGAAAAAAGGTTGGTTCCACCCTGATCCCTCTTTTAAATGCGCTCTCTTATCATACCCTCCCTGCTTTTGAGTGGATTTTAATCCCTTTTAATTTTGCGTTTCATAACTTCAGCTTCACTTCCCTCCCTTCCTCCCTCCTGCTTGCATAGCCAAGGTTGCATTAGCTGCTGCCCCTGATGCCGTAGGAGTCAATTTGGTGGCCCCTGAACCAGGGGTGAAATGCTCCCGGTTCGCTCGTGCCTGTCGGTCATCGGAGAGCCGATCGCCGCCGCCATTTGAGTTCTTTTACCCTCTGCGCATTCATAGAACGCTTTGCGGAAGCGCAGAGGGTAAAAGAACCCAAATGGCGGTGTCCCGGTGGGTGGGCGGAGCCTCGCGCTGCCTTCGCGACCGGCTCTCCAGACGACCGACAGGCACGAGCGAACGGGGAGTATTTCACCCCTGCCCTGAAGTATTTAGTGATCATACATTATGACCACGATAAATGTCATTAGGCTGATGATACATAAGTAATTAAATAGTGATTAGAACCTTCTGAAGTTTTGAAGCAGCTATTTGGGATCAGGTGATAGATGCCGGCTGAATTGGCTTCGAGCAGATATGTGCAGTTTCAAGATTAAAATGCTGATTTTATTACAGCAGTATTTTTCCTCTCTTCCTTGCCATGTGGTAAACAAACTTTGTTAGAATGGTGTTTATAAGGAGGATTTAAACAGGGCTGATATTTAGAACTCCTTCTGAAGGGGGGGAAAAATCTGTAAGCCTGGGCATAATGACCTTCGTTAGAATTATGTAAATCTATATAAACTAACTTGGAATGGATATGGGCAAATGTGTGAGAAGCATTAGACATTATTATATGGGAGTATAGAAGTAATGTAGACTCTTGTCAATTTTAGAATAAGAATTGGATGTATTTTTTTCATCTATATCCCAGATATTCTCTCTATCAAAAGAGAATTGGAAGCCATTCTTTAAAAAAAAAATTATTTGCTTTTTTTCCTTCTTCTTTGCACTTTTCTCTTTCCTTTTTTTTCCTTTGCACTTTTATTTTGCTTTTTTAATTTTTAATTTTTATTTATTTTTGCCTTTTTCCTACTCCCCCCCCTCTGCTTGTCTACTTTTTATTCACGTTGTGGTAATTCAATTAAAATCATATTTTTTTTTTTAAAAAAGAAGCATTAGATCAGTGATGGCGAACCTTTTTTGGTTCGTGTGCCAAAAGGGGGGGGTGCGCGCGCTAGCGCACACACATGTGCCCACACCCATTCCCTCCCCCCCACGCATGTGCTCAACCCCCCCACCATGCTGCCCCCTGCGCATGTGCACCCCCCCACCCCCGCGCAAAGGCCTTACCGAAACATGGGACGGTAAAAAACGACGAAACGGGCAAACCGGAAGTTCAGAAAACGCACTTCCGGTTTGTCCGTTGGGGTGTTTTTTGCACTCCAGGGCTTCAGGAAGCTTCCCTGAACCCTCCAAAGTGCTAAAAACAGCCCAATTGCAAACCGGAAGTGCGTTTTCCAAACTTCCGGTTTGCCCGTTTCGTCGTTTTTTGCATTCCGGGGCTTCAGGAAGCTTCCCTGAACCCTCCGGAGTGCGAAAAACAGCACAACGGCAAACCGGAAGTGCGTTTTTCCAAACTTCCGGTTTGCCCGTGGAGCTGACAGGGCAACGCCTCGCGTGCCCTCCAATATGGCTCCGCGTGCCACCTGTGGCATGTGTGCCATAGGTTCGCCATCACTGCATTAGATGTTATTGAAAGAATGGGGCTGGACTTCATGGAGTAAGATTTTCAACCTGTCGGAGAGCATGATTAATATTCTACCATTAAAAAGCTCTTCAGGAAGTTCACTGTTATTTGTCAAAATATTTGTACTGTAGATTAAAAAAAAAACCCACAGCCTATTAAGGGATCTCTGGAATTAGATGTGCATCAGGCTTCCCCCACCCATTGATTTGCATGGATTATAGCTCCTATAATTCCCAAATAGTGAATGAATTATAGTTATGTCAGAGTCTGTAGCTATCCAGCCAGCACACAAGTAAATAATTCAGCAGGAGTCATTTATAGAAGAAACTTCTTTATATGCAACAATATAAAACATGATGCATGTATACAATACCCATGCAGCTCTTGCAATGTAGAAAAAGAAGTAGCAAGGACAAGAAGTAGAACTAGAAGCAAGGACTAGAACTAGAAACAAGGAGTAAGGACAAACGAACTCTTATATACACAGAACAGTTAAGCTAAGCCACGCCCAGGCTCCGAGCTGTCTGACATGGCTTTCAGTCACCAAACGGTTCCCATTGGCTGACTTGTTGTTATGGCTATTCCAGTTTATAAAAATTCTTATATATACTGACAAGTTAGTACAATTAATATTAGCACAATGTTCACAATAGTGAACACGAGAGTTACGAAAATGCCGACCTGCAGTCTCCCATTCTTGATGGTGCTGTAAGTGGCAATGTTTTCTTACTTCCTCTTGTGATTTTACTGGATTTTGTTGGAATACTACGTCAGGTGGATGTTTTCATAACAAAAGTTACAACAACATAGCTAGGGAGAAGTTGAATCTTGAATCTAATATGATTTGTGCTCCCAGTCAAAAATTACTGAGTCGACTGTTCATGGAGAATCTGCCAAACATGGTTGTATAGTCGTTTTGATTCTAACAGCCACGGATGTAAAATTTGTAAATCATTAACTTGTGGAACCCAGGGCAGTCCTGGGAAATGTAAAAAGCAACGTCAGTTGGCTCATTATTTGCTTCGGGATTAATTAGAAAATACCAAATTATTAAGACAAATGCAGTGTTCTTTTCCTCCAAAACCTGTCTATTTATCTCTCGTAAAAACTGGAAGTAGTTCCATCCAACTTGGCTGGTAACAGCAAAAAGTATATTTCCTAGTTGGCTTTAGCTAAAATGGTAGAGCTACCGTATTTCTTCTTTGCTTTTCTCCCCCTCTGATTCCTTTATAGCCTACTGCTGTTTCTTTCTTGGCCTGCACGGTTTCTAAGAGCTTTCCCTCTGAGCCCCAGTCCAATTAAGGCTGGTAAGCTGGGTCTAATGGTACCCATTTAGAGTCTTTGCAACAAGTAGATAAAGCTGAATGCTGAGGATTGATTGTTGGTTGATGGCCTAGGTATTTTCTTTTCTTTTCTTTTTTTGGAAAGCTGGGAATCATTTGACTTTGAGGGGAAAAAATGTGGTTTATGGCAGCCTTGGAAAGGAAGCTGGGCAATTCCGAATATGTTTGGAATCCGAAGGAGTGTTTTTGGAGACTTCAGAGAGATTTTAAAGGGATAAGCAGTAAAAGCAGATGTCCTTGAGACTGCCTTGGCACTTTAAAATAATTAAAAAGAATGGGGGAGGGGGAATGCTCCCAAAGACAGCATTATGTCTGATAGATATTGACTGATTGATGCCTTCAATCTGTGTTGACTCCTGAATCTGCAGAGAGAGAGAGAGAGAGAGAGAGAAGGGAGGGAGAGAGGGGGGAAGGAAAGAGAGAGAGAGAGAAGGGAGGGAGAGAGACGGAGGTGGGATCCTGCCTCTGATTGCCGGTGCGGTTAATCGCTGAGTTCGGCGCAGAGCCGAAGAAACTGCTCCCGTTCCGCGAGAGAGAGAGAGAGAGAGAGAGAGAGAGAAGGGAGGGAGAGAGAGAGAAGGGAGGGAGAGAGACAGAGGTGGGATCCTGCCTCTGATTGCCGGTGCGGTTAATCGCTGAGTTCGGCAGAGCCGAAGAAACTGCTCCCGTTCCACGCGCGCGCGCGCGAGAGAGAGAGAGAGAGAGAGAAGGGAGGGAGAGAGAGAGAGGAGAGAGAGAGAAGGGAGGGAGAGAGGGGGGAAGGAGAGAGAGAGAGAGAGGAGAGAGAGAAGGGAGGGAGAGAGGGGGGAAGGAGAGAGAGAGAGAGAGAGAGAGAGAGAAGGGAGGGAGAGAGACAGAGGTGGGATCCTGCCTCTGATTGCTGGTGCGGTTAATCGCTGAGTTCGGCGCAGAGCCGAAGAAACTGCTCCCGTTCCGCGAGAGAGAGAGAGGAGAGAGAGAGAAGGGAGGGAGAGGGGGGGGGAAGGAGAGAGAGAGAGAGAGAGAGAGAGAGAGAGAGAGAGAGAGAGAGAGAGAGAGAGAGAGAGAGACTGCGTTAGATGGAGCAAGACTTTGATGGTTTGAAGATAGATGGAGCAAGACTGGGATGGTTTGAAGATAGCACCAACTTCTTCTGCTATTAATTTGAATTAATTAAGGAGGTTTGGTTCCTCCATAACCACATATAGAGCTTCGGTGGTGCTTAATTGACTGATATCTGGAACTTCATTCTCTCCTCCTATGAAACCGATTCAGGGTTTTATTCAGGCATCCCAGAGAAGCAAATTAAACTTCTCCAACAAGCAGCATCTTTAGAATGGCTTCCAGGCTTCTTCTTCTTCAGATAGGCTGATATGCAGGGGTACCTAAAGGGCTGGTACTGCCGTGAATACAGCAAAGGGCAACACCAAAGGATTGGGCAGGTGGTCCTTGACTTAAGACCTCAATTAAGTTGTTGCGGTTGTTAAGTGGATCACTATAGGAGAAGGAGTGGCAGAACCTGGGGGCGGAGTCAAAAGAGAGATCAGCCTAGAATCCCTGCATAGCCACAAGTGAACTAAGATCCAAGTTCTCTTGAATTCCGTTGATCCTTATCAAAATCCAAGCAGGTACTAAACTTTTAGTTGAGGCTATTCCTGTGCATAGCATTTGAAATAAATCAGTTTAATTAAACCTACACATGTGGACTTAATCTTTTGCACCTGACAGTTACCGCAAGACCGTGACTGATTTTATGACTTTTTTTTTTGGCTCGGATCATTAAGCAAATGTGCCGGTTGTTAAATGAACACAGCAGTCGTTAAACAAATCTGTTTTATCCAATGGGTGGGTTTTTTTTTTTTTGCCAGAGACCAGAAGTAAATGCCAGAAACTGGCAAAAGCATAAAAAAAAAACCATAGTCACGTGATTGTGGGATGCTGCAAACGGCTGTAGAGGCAAGCCTGTTGCCTAAAATGCATTTCCTGAGACCAAGAGGGTTGCAGCGGTTGGAACTTCGAAATCAGGACATAAATAGTGGTGGAGCTCTTGCCTCATTATCAGGAGGTTGTGAGTTCAATCCTAGGTAGAGGCAGATGTAGGGTCTCCTGCTTGGGCAGGGGGTTGGACTAGATGACCTGCAAGGTCCCTTCCAACTCTGTTAATCTGTTAAATATCTTTTGAGGGATCCTTTGTAACTTCAAACAGTTCCGAAGGGACTGGTTGTATGGTTATTAAGTGACTGGCCATAAAGGGAGGACTATCTGTATCCTGGTGGCCTAGCGGTGAAGCTAATCGCCTCCCGTTCGGAAGGTTGAGAGTTCAATCCTAGGTAGCAGCAGATATTTCTCTCTCCCCGGGCGCAAAGAAAAAAACTCCACGTGGCATCAGGAAAGGCATCCAGCCAGTAAACACTCAGCTCCATCTAGTCGCCCCTACTCTACCCTGAATTACTTAAGGCAGGGGTCGGCAACCTTAAACACTTAGAGAGCCATTTGGACCCTTTTTCCACAGAAAAGAAAACACCGGGAGCCACAAAACTCTTCCCATGCCTGACTATTTCCTGAGCAGCCACAAAACTAGCATATATAGTTGAATTAAAGGTTCTGTTTTCTTCTGAAACTTTTCTTTTCTTGGATTTATCCATGGTTGGCCTACTGGGGAGACGAAAAGCTTAATAGATTGCACGTCGGTGGGTGTTGCACATTGGCAGTTGTGACACATATTTTGAGCGACAGGGAGCCGCAGCAGAGGGATGACAGGGCCACATGCGGCTCCAGAGCCGCGGGTTGCTGACCCCTGACTTAAGGGATGAGAGTCGTAAAAGGGGAGAAGAAAGTACAACTTGTCCAGAAAAATGAATTTGGACTGTTCCTAGTTAGTAAGAAAACAACATGTATCCTTGAACCTTCTGGGTAGCCTCTCATTTTCATCATGTAATCTGCTCAACAATCCCCTCGCCATTGTCAATCCTTCGTTTCTCTAGTGTAACATTTGGCATCCCTCTGACATGCGCATTAAGAAAATTTAACTTGCAATTCATGTAGGTGCATAGTCTTGACAAAAACGATTTTTTTGCTTTTGCTGGATCTCGTATTTATTTATTGATTTAATTATGTCACGCCTAATTTCTTTCCATGCAGGGTCTGGCCTGGTGGATCTGGATGGGCTGATCGGAGCAGAAGAGAAAGTGATTAACAGCAAGAGCAAGCTGGATGAGAACGTGGTAGGTCCTTTTGCGTGGAAATTTGCACGGGAAAACGTGTGCCTGCAACGCCAAGCTTTCTAAGCTTTTCGGGATTTGGCCAAGCACATGAAATTGTCAAGCGGGCATCAGAAAGATGTTCCCTTGGAGATAAACTTGCTTGTAGAAGTAGCAGTCGCTGGCGGAACTCCGTACAAACGCAAAGTATTATGGCTCCTGCCATGGTTAGCGCCTCATAAAATTCTCTCTCTCGTGATTCTTTTCAGGTGATTGATGAGACGCTTGATGTGAAGGAAATGATTTTCAATCCTGAGCGAGTTGGTGGACTGGTGGATGACATTCCGGTATGTCTATTAAAGTTTGTTGCAAAATCAAAACCAGAAGCACACAGAGATGACTGATTCAGCTGGATTCAATAACTTCTTTATAAACATAATAATATATATATTTACAATACCTCAAGTAGAATTCTTCTTCAATCAGTTACAGGTAAACACAAGCAGGAGAGTTAGTTTTCATTTCAGCAGCAGACAAGCACAGAGAGGAGAGTGCAGAGTGTGGACCTGGAGCCACGCCCAGCCTTAAGCTTAAGTTTCAATTTCGATTCTCTGCACAGACTCAGAAGTGTTCAAGCTCCCATTTGGCTGACTTAGTTGCTATGCCTATTCATTGGCTGACCTTGTTAACACTGGCTCTCCCAGTCATGAATATTCTAACTTGTCTATCGCCATCAACGTAGATTGACTCTTAGAGCAGGGGTGTCGAACTCAAGGCCCGCTGGCCCACGGGGTGCTTAGATCTGGCCAGTGGGCCCGCCCTGAAAACAGTGAAGGACCGGCCTGCGCTGCCTCTGCAGCGAAAACGGAGCTTGGGAGGGGCTCTGTTTTCGGCTGCGACGGCCCCCGGCAACCCTCTGCCAGTGAAAACAGCTCTATTTTTGCTGGCAGAGGGCAGGAGGCCATCGTGACCAAAAACGGAGCCTTGGTGAGTGACGTTGAGCTGGCCACATACCTCTGGCCACGCCCCTCCCCCCCGGAGATCAAACAACCCTGATGCGGCCCTCAATGAAATCGAGTTTGACACCCCTGTGTTAGAGGAAACCACATATACCTCTTTGTGAAACCCTTTGTCATGGACAGTATCTGTTCTTTAATTATACCAAAAATGTGGGAATTATTCAGTGTCAGTTTAATGTCATGGTTCCGAGTAATGCTCCCAACCAATTCAAGACCCTTTAGGCCTTGGCTTCCTCAAAAATCCTGTTTATTGGGTATATTATATTGGCACCGTCAAAGGTGAAACCAGCGCTGAGTAATTCCCATGTTTTTGGAATAATTAAAGAATAGATACTGTCCAACCCCCTGGTATATCACAGGTCACGTTAGCCATGCAAGCAGGTGATGAACTTTTAATAAGAACTCCGAGGCAGGCAATTCCTCAAAGAACATTTTATTTGGGACATATCAAATTGGTATGATCCTGGTGAAAAACCGGCTCTAAACTTTGTCACTTCCCCCCAGAGTCTCCAGTCACACGGTCCAATCAGCATACAGCCCAGTTGCTAGGTGACCTCAGTCCCCACCATTTGAACACCTGCACCAATGTCCTTGATTCCCAGGGGAAAAGAATTTTATTTAGGCTACAACGCCCCAGCTATCTCTACACCCCTCTCCCTGGCTCCTTCGCTCCAGGCTGTGTCAGCCCTGAAGCAGCGAGAAGAGAAACTTCCCTAGAAACTACAAAAAGGAAAATGGCCCAAGTTCAGCCAACTTCAGGGTTGACAACATGTTGATTTGGCCTTGGTTCTCAGGAGCCTTATCATTGTTTTGTCTGGCACATTGGAGGAAAACATTCTACATTCCATAAGTGTTCTTCCCCCCCGCCCCGAAGTATGGCAATTAAGGAACGAAGCAGCTAGAGTCGTTTCGAGAGTTGACCCCCTTTTTCTCCAGACGGATATCGCATGCTGTAAAGAACTGCAGGTAGTCCTCAACTTACAACAGTTCATTTAGTGACCGTTCAAACGGCACTGAAAAGAGGGACTTACGACCATTTTTCACACTTAACGACCGTTGCGGCATCCCCATGGTCACATAATCAAAATTCGGACGCTTGGCAACTGGTTCATATTTGTGACGGTTGCAGGGTCCTGTGGTCCCCTTTGGCGACCTCCTGGCAAGCAAAGTCAACGGGGAAAGCAGACTCACTGAACAACCGTGTTACTAATCTTAACAACCTAGACATGAGGAGGAATTTTCTGACAGTGAGAGCAATCAACCAAGGAACAGAAGTTGCCTTCGGAAGTTGTGGGAGCTTCATCACTGCAGGCTTTCACAAGAAGAGACTGGACTGCCACTTGTCAGAAATGGTCTAGAGCCGTGATGGCGAACCTATGGCATGGGTGCCACAAGTGGCACGCAGAGCAATATCGGTGGCCACACGAGCTCAGGTCCGGCGTGCATGTGTGCGCTGGCTGGCTGATTTTCGGGCCTTCTGGGCCCACTGGGAGTCGGGAAACAGCCTGTTTCCAGACTCTGGAGGGGGTGGGGAAGGCCATTTTCGCCCTCCCTAGGCTCCTAGAAAGGCTCTGGAGCTTGGGGAGAGCAAAAAAACGGGCCTTCCAGTTCAACTGGAAGTTGGCAAATGGGACATTTTCTGCCTCCTGAGGGCCTCCAGGGGGTGGGGAAGGCCGTTTTCGCCCTCCCCAGGCTCCTAGAAAGGCTCTGGAGCCTGGGGAGAGCGGAAAACGGGCGTGCCATTGTGTGACGGGAGCGGGGGGATGTCACGCGCGCATGCGTGGGGGGCGCACATGGAATTATGGGTGTGGGCACGCACACGTGACCCCCACACTCCCCCCTCCTTTTGGCACGCGAACCAAAAAAGGTTCGCCATCACTGGTCTAGGGTCTCCTGCTTGGGCAGGGGGTTGGACTAGATGACCTACAAGGTCCCTTCCAACTCTTGTCAATCTGTTAAACTGCATTGATTCACTTAACCCATGTGGCAAGAAAAGTCGTAAAATGGGGCAAAACTCACTTAGCAACATAAATAAACATAAATTTGGCTCAATTGTGGCATATAAGTTGAGGACTACCTAGATTGAGTGATGCAATTCTCTCAGAGCAGGAACATCACCTGCTGTATCACGTGTTTGTGGCAGTACTAAAACAGGGCTTCTCAAGCGTGTTTACCCGTGTAGGTTTCCATGCTTCAACCTTGTTAGAGGTGAGAATAAATCTCACATAGAGGCGATGTTTGATCTTTCTCTCGGAGCTCAGACATTTAGAAATGAAACCGAAGTTAAAGTCTAATAAAATATTTATTTTGGTACAAAAACAATAAATTCTGAATAATTACATTCTTGCTAATTAAATGCGACCGCTCCCGGTCAGAGCCAAACCACAAGAAGAAGTAATGGAGAATCAGGAAATGCACACATGCGTACAAGATCACATCACGTGTCCTGTTTGTAATGGAATGTACCATAATATTAGGATAGGGGTGCATCACCCTGCATAGACATACAACTGACAGTATTCGCTACGTGACAAACCTCTCCCTGTTTATGCTCTTCTCCCTCTTGTAGAAAACTGACCGTTCTATGCGCGATGACTTCAGCTTCAGCAGCAGTGCTCTCATCGGCCTTCTGGTGATAGCAGTTGCCATAGCTACGGTTATAGTCATAAGCTTGGTGATGCTGAGGAAGAGGCAGTATGGAGCCATCAGCCATGGGATTGTAGAGGTGAGAGGGGTCTGGAGACGCATCCCGTGAACCGCGAGGTAGAGCAGAGCCAGGCCGGTGGAGAAAACGAGGGGAATCATTGCTGGAGAATTATATGATTCAAGGCACATCTTTTCAAATGTTCGGGAAATGAATTTTCAACATGAAAACCCTAAGAATATTTTGCTTCGTGTACACGGAGCCTGTTGGAAACTCTGAGCAACAGGAGTCAGTCTAGAAATGAGATAAGTTACTACTGCGAATCATTTCTTTAATTTGTCCAGCATCTGTATGCAAAAGCAGGTAAACCAGCATTAGGGTTATACCGTATTTTTCTGAGTATAAGACGCACCTTTTTCCTCCCTAAAAGTGGCTGAAAATTTGGGTGCGTCTTATACTTCGAATGTAGCTTTTTTCCAGCCCTAACTAGGTGCTAACAGATCTTCCCAGCTCTTACCTTGCAGGCTCTTTCATTGTTACTCTCTCAGAAGAATGTTTTTCCAGCCCTAAGTCTTTGCAGGGTTTTTTTTCATTGCTCTACTTGCTCCAAAGAAGTTTTTTTCTAGCCCTAACCAGGTGCTAACGATCTTCCCAGGTCTTACTGGCTTGCAGGCTCTTTCATTGTTACTCTCTCAGAAGAAGGTTTTTTAAGTCCTAACCAGGGGATAAAATAATGTGCTGAAGCTGCTCTGAATAAGTTTTTTCTAGCCCTAACCAGGTGCTAATGATCTTCCCAGCTCTTACCGGCTTGCAGGCTCTTTCATTGTTACTCTCTCAGAAGAAGGTTTTTTTAAGTCCTAACCAGAGGATAAAATAATGTGCTGAAGCTGACCAGACTAAGGACGCTAGCCAGATGAATACCTGGTAGGCAGATTGTTTTCCCCTATTTTCCTCCCCAAAAATTAAGGTGCGTCTTATACTCCAGTGCGTCTTATACTCCGAAAAATACGGTACTTCTTTTTGGGTTATGGATGCTAAAGCTCTTGTGAGTTAATCTCCAAAGTCTGGTGCTATTATATAAAGAGCTTGGTTGTTTTCCTGCAGATGTTTCATTACCCAACTAGGATAGTGCTCTGAAGATGTTACCTAGTTGGGTAATGAAACTTCTGCAAGATAATCGCCAAGCCCAGAGAGCATCAAGGACTCTAACCGCTGAGCTACAAATATTATCTTGTATTGATACCACTACAAAGACTCTGTTACTCAAAATAATCTCTTGGCTGATTTATAGCTGCTCTTCTTCTTTTTCCCCCCCATAAAGGTTGACCCAATGTTAACTCCAGAGGAAAGGCATCTGAACAAGATGCAGAACCATGGCTATGAGAACCCAACATACAAATATCTGGAGCAGATGCAGATTTAAAAGGTTTTGAAACGGTTGCATCCCTGACCAGCAGATGTTTAGAGGAGAAAGGGCCAAAATAGTCCATTGTTTTGGATCAACTACTGACCAACTGTTGTTTGAAGAGGACTTCGGAGTTCCTGGGTCATTTAAGACTTAAATTACTACTGTAGAATTTCAATTTCCATTCTTTTAAATGGGCGAGGAAATGGTAATATAACAATATATGATATATAAAGCATAAATGGGAAAATGGATCTATTGCAGATATTTGAGATGTAATTTTTTTCCTTTTTTTAAGAAACCTAATCTACTGAGAAATCCCAATGCTGTTGTATTGTCTAATAACAAGCTCTCAATATACATGAGAAATATTGTTTTATTTCTGATTCTCTGCTTGCATATTCCAGGGTATTTGTACCGACCACATTGTATAAAGAAATAATTTAGTGGCTCTTTGGTCATTCTGGCTTGCAGGGTTGTAAGAACCTTCCTTCCTTCCTTCCTTCCTTCCTTCCTTCCTTCCTTCCTTCCTTCCTTCCTTCCTTCCTTCCTTCCTTCCTTCCTTCCTTCCTTCCTTCCTCCCTCCCCTCCCCTCCCCTCCCCTCCCCTCCCCTCCCTCCCTCAATCTGGGATTTTGGAGAAAACAAACTTCATAAACATTGTATGGAAAACTTAAATACATTCTTCGATGCCAGTGACCTGTACCAATTCTGCTGCTGTGTGGCTTGGTTCCCCAAAAATCTAGACCCACTAAAGACGAGGCGGGAAATTGCTCTCTCATTTTAGGATCTTTGTAGTGGAATTATTTGGCCAGGATTTGAGCAGATTAGGATTGCGCACTTGCCTTGCTTTCTGAATCCAATCCTGCTATAAGAGTTGGAAGCTTTGACATTTCGATTCAGCCCTCCCCTTCCAGCATAACTTCTCCTTTTAGCCTTGCCTAATGTAAGCAAATCTTTCTTGTTAATGTGTGCCCCCCACCCCAATCCTCCTCCATTCAAGGTAACTCATGGTCATTAAAGGTTTGGAAGGCTGATGGGTTCTTCCTGAGGAAGTTGGCTGAGGCTGGGGCATGTGTTGTACTTAAACAGAGCCATTGTCCTGCCTTGAAAAAATAAGGCAGATATCTGGAGAAGTAAAAGGAAGAATGGACCTACGATGTGGCTTGTCATTGTGTACCGCTTTATGCACCACAGGGAGGAATCATGTTTGAGAAACTGAAGGGGAAGGAATCGGTCGGGCACTGACGTGTCAAAAGAATTGCTCCATTAACCATCATGTCTTTGTAATGCCTGTATAGTTGGTGTTAATCCTCACAGCATTTTTTTTTTAAATATTCTCTGAGTTCTGATAAGCCTGTGTTGTATTTTTTCCCCACTCTCTCTTTTTTTTGTGAATTTTCTTTTGAACTTCCACCCCTCCCATATAATTTCTCTTCCCACTATGCACAAATTTACTTAACCTGCAAATTCCCTAGTGTGGTCTTGTGGGGAAATGTAGAAAAAGTTGGAAACTCATCAATAAACTCCTTTAACTACCAGTTTCTGATTTCAGTATATATCCCTATGTGTCTTAGTTGATGATGTTCGTCCATCGTGTTCGAAGAGGACCTTGACATCTATCAGGTTGTGGGCTGTTTACGATGTGTCCGTACCAGGTGACTGGTAAGGCCTATACGGGCACGAAATGTTCTGCAACATGTTGGGCAGACATGTGTGGGCACCATTGTCGCAGCATTTGCAGCTCTGGCTTTGCAGAGTGCTCGCTTTTCTTCTGCTATGGCTGTTCTTCTGTCCTCAGATATTCAGCAGCCTTGGTGGATCAGCATGCGCCATGTTGATCGATCTTGTGCCAGGGTTTCCCAGGAGGTGGTGTCGATATTGAGGGACTTGAGGCTTTCAACGAGTCTTTGTATCGCTTCCTTTGTCCCCCGTGCGATCGCTTTCCTTTAGACAGCTCACCATAGAGGAGCTGTTTAGGGATGCGATGGTCTGGCCTCCTTGCAACATGGCCTGCCCAGCATGTCTGGGCTTTCATCCGCAGGGTGGGAATTGATGGCAGGCCTGCTCTGGAGAGGACTTCTGTGTCTGGCACCTTGTCCTGCCACCGGATCCTCAGAATTCTACGGAGGCAGGTCATGTGGAAGTGGTTCAATTGCCTACCATGCCTCCTGTATACAGTCCAAGTCTCACTGGCATACATGAGGGTAGTTAGCACTACTGCTCGGTAGACTTTGAGCTTTGTAGCAAGGCTTATTCCACGTCGGTCCCACACGTCGGTCAATAATCTGCCAAATGCAGAACTTGCCTTGGCGATTCTGCAGTTGACCTCAATGTCAATTGTCACTGCATGGGAGAGGGTGCTGCCAAGGTATGCCAATTGGTCTACTGCTTGCAGCTTTTGTCCTTTCACTGTGGTGGTGGGCTCTTGGTATTTGGCTTTCGGAGCTGGCTGATGCATCACCTCGGTCTTCTTTATGTTGATAAGGAGACCAAAGTTGTCGCATGCTGCTGCAAATTTGTCCACACTGGATTGCATTTCCTGCTCTGATCCAGCATTCAGAGCACAGTCGTCAGCAAAGAGAACGTCGCATAGCGCAGTCTCCTTTATCTTGGTGACAGCCTGGAGTCTTCGCAGGTTGAACAGTTTCCCATCGGTCCTGTATCTCAGGCTAACTCCCAAGGAACTGTTCTGGAAGGCATCTGACAGCATGGCTGAAAACATTATGCTGAACAAGGCCGGTGCCAACACGCACCCTTGCTTGACGCCGTTTGTAACAGAAAAGGTCTCTGAAGCTTCTCTATCGTCCAGAACACAGGCCATCATACCATCGTGAAACTGACGTACCATCAGGATGAATTTATCAGGGCACCCAAATTTTGACATGATGCACCACAGGCCTTCACGACTGACAGTGTCAAAGGCCTTAGTGAGATCCACGAAGGTGGTGTACAATTCACGATTCTGCTCTTGACACTTCTCTTGGAGCTGTCGGGCTGCGAAGATCATGTCCACAGTGCCACGCTCTTTGCGGAAATCACACTGTGCCTCGGGTAATAAACCCTGTTCCAGGTGGTCAGTCAGGCAGTTCAGCAACACTCGTGCAAGGATCTTGTCTGCAATGGAAAGCAGTGATATTCCTCTATGATTATCACAGACTTGTCAATTCCCTTTCCTCTTTTAGAGGTGTACAATGGACGCATCTTTCAGTTCCTGAGGAATGGATCCTTGATTCCAGAAACATTGGAACAGCTGAGTGAGTTTGTCGACAAGCACTGCACCACCATCCTTATAGACCTCCGCTAGTATTGCATCAGATCCTGGGGTCTTGCCACTGGACAGCTGGCTGAAGGCCTGTAGGGTTTCAGTCTTTGACGGTGGGGAGTCCAAGCTGTGGTTGATATCCACCTGGGGCATTCTGTCGATCGCCTCGTTGTTGATGGAAGATGGGCGGTTCAATACAGATTGGAAGCGCTCAGCCCAGCGCTGTAGGATCAGAGTCTTCACAGTGATGAGAGTTGTACCATCTGAGTCCAGTAGAGGGGAGCTCCCTGAGGGCAGAGGTCCATACAAGGATCTGAGGGCTTCGTAGAATCGTTTAACATCGTTTCTATCAGCAAACCTTTGAATTTCATCTGCTTTGGTACTCAACCAAGAGTCCTGCATCTTGCGAAGCTTGCTCTGTACGGTCCTGCGAGTGTTGTTGAAGGCATTTTTCTTAGCTGTTGACGGCGGGTCGTTCTGATAAGCACGGTGAAGATGATGCTTTTCAGCAAGTAGGGCCTTGATCTCTTCATCGTTTTCGTCAAACCAGTCCTCCTGTTTTCTGTGTAAAGGTCCTAGAACCTTTAGTGCAGAAGAGTGCACAATATTCCGAAGGTGTTCCCAGTCCTTCTCAGCATTTCCCTCTAATTGCAGCTCTTGAGAGTTGGTTGTCAAGATCTTCTGCTAGTGAAGCTGCTGTGTTGGGGTTTCCTCAGTTTACTGACATTGATCCGTTTCATCACAGCTTTGTTTCCCTGTGCACGTCTCTTTGGCTTGATGTGAAAGCTTAATTTAGAGATGATGAGTCTATGGTCGGTCCAACAGTCAGCACTCGGCATGGCCTTGGTCACCCTTACATACTGTCTGTCTTTCCTCCGCACAATGACATAGTCAATAAGATGCCAGTGCTTGGAGTGTGGGTGCATCCAGGACGTCTTTTTGCGAGTGTGCAGGCGAAAGATGGTATTGGTGATGATCAGATCGTGAGCCGCACATGTCTTCAGTAGTAATAGGCCATTGCTGTTACATTTGCCAATTCCATTTTTTCCAATGACGCCATCCCAGGCAGAGTGATCGGATCCTACTCTTGCGTTAAAATCGCCAAGTAGAATCAGCTTGTTGGTGTGTTTCACGGATGAAAGTAGGGTCAAACTGGAGCTCCAGGAAGTCAGTCAATTCTCTCTCTCTCTCTCTCTCTCTCTCTCTCTCTCTCTCTCTCTCTCTCTCTCTCTCTCTCTCTCTCTCTCTCTCTCTCTCTCTCTCTCTCTCTCTCTCTCTCTCTCTCTCTCTCTCTCTCTCTCTCTCTCTCTCTCTCTCTCTCTCTCTCTCTCCCTCCCTCCCTCCCTCCCTCCCTCCCTCCCTCCCTCCCTCCCTCCCTCCCTCAAGTGTTAGCGCAGTGATTACGCCAGAGGTCTTCAAACTTGGCAACTTTAAGACTTGTGGACTCCAACTCCCAGAATTCTCTGGGAGAATTCTGGGAGTTGAAGTCCACAAGTCTTAAAGTTGCCAAGTTTGAAGACCTCTGGATTAGGCAATTGGGAGCCAAGAAAATGAACACTCGTAAATGAAGGGATGTTAAGCTTCATTATTAGCTCAAACAAACAGATTTAAAAGCATAACGTGAAAAGGATGCCTACCAAACAAGACAATACTCAAATCTCTTACAAGCTTACTAAGAGCTCCTTAAGGACAGCAGACAACTCAAAAGCACTTCTTGCTACAGTGCCCAGCACTAGGTTTTGGTCAGAAACTTCCAACAAACAACAACCCTGCAGGGTTTTTTTTGACTTCATGGCCCTGGTTCTCTGATCACATGACAGCAAGAGCTGACTTTGATTGGGTAGCACATGACTCGGATGGGAATCGAAAGTCTGAGACCTGCAGTGGGAAAAGCTTGGAAGCTCCGTAAAGATCCCTCCCCCTTTCTTTACTCAATATTCTTTAACACTTAAAAAAACCAAGCAGGTTAGCTCAGGATGATGGGAGCTAAGAAGTGTGCCTTCTCAGTTTGCAGCAGCTGCCCTATGGAACATCCTACCTCCTGAAGTTTGATTCAGTAGCTATGGATGGGCAACTATGACCCTTTTACAACCTGTGGACTTCAGCTCCCAGAATTCCTGAGCCAGCATAGGAATTCTGGGAGCTGAAGTCCACAGGCCATGAAAGGGGCCATAGTTACCCATCCCTGAGCTACACTCACGATTGGATTTCAATATTGCAGATTGTGAGGAAGAGGGTCCACGCGGAACAACTATGAACATCCACAGAACACCTTTCAAGAGATGACTTTGCTCCTGCCTTCCGGTTCTAAATAAAATAAAATTGTTTATTTGTTTATATTTCTATGCTGCCCAATTCCCGAAGGACTCTGGTCGGCTTACAGCAGACATAAACAAATCAGTATAAAAATATCAGAAGCACAAGTTTTTTAAAAAATACATTTAAAATTTAAAAACATTTCAACCATTCATAGCATTCAAGGGGCGACCTCATTAATTCATTCCATAAGGTCACTATCCCCAGGCCTGTCGGAAAAGCTAGGTCTTTACGGCTTTCTGGAAGGCCAACAAGGTGGGGATGGTATGGATCCCCGGGGGTAGCTGCTTCCAAAGAGCCAGGGCCACCACAGAGAAGGCTCTCCCCTGCGGACCCGCCAGCCGACATTGTTTAGCTGACGGGACCCGAAGAAGCCCAACTCTGGAATCTAACCGGTCGCTGGGAGGTATGTGGTAGTAGGCGGTCCCGAAGATAGCCTGGCCCTGAGCTTTCTAAATTTGAAGGTAAAATATCTGTTACTAGGTGCAGAGGAGGCGGGGTGGCTCAGTGGTTAAGGATGCTGAGCTTGTCAGCTAGAAAGGTGACAGCCCAGGTTCGAGACTGAAGCGCCTCCTGACGGAGTGAGCTCCCATTACCCTAATTTCTGCCCATCTAGCAGTTCAAAAATGTGGAAATGCGAGTAGATAAATAGGTACCACTTCGGTGGGAAGGTTAAGAGTGCTCCATGCACCTTGAGGTGGCCACATGACCACATAAGGTGGCCACATGACCACAGAAATGTTGTTGGACAATGCTGACTCTCGGCTTAGAAATGGAGAACACTGCCCCCTAGAGTCAGACTGGAAAGGTAAACCTTTAGGTTTTTTTACTAGATGCTAACAAAGCCATGGAGATCAACGGCTATTGGGCTGATACTAACCTCTGGAGACCATTGGTGGACTTTCTTGTGTAGTTGGTTGGCCACCAGGAGAACAGATTATCGGGACTATTTGAGCTGATCCGAGAGGGCATTGCTTACGTCCTGTTCTCAAGGAAAAACCGAAGTGAGCAAATGCAAAGTCTTACATTTAGTGAATAACATGCCTCACTGCAGAAACTTCTAAAGGTTCTAAAGAGCCTGGAGGCAAAATAACACACTTCAGCTTTTGAGCATCGGTCTATTGCTTTCTGTCCTTGAAAAATAGCAACATTTGGGGAGGGGAAATGGGTCTCTGAAATGCCAAAACAACAGATAGGGAAGGTAACCATAGAGATCTCTGCGTCAGTACCATCTTGAATTGATGCAATAATATTTGCACAGGCAAATATTATTTGGGCAAACAAAGCATAGCAGGGGACAAATAACTCTGAAGTTATTGCGGACGATCTTTTAATGTATCAGAAAGTGCTGAAACGAGCACTCTTGCTCCATGGCTGGAATGTGATGTGGGGGATGTCCTGTCTCGGATCCGTCATCTGTTGCCACCACCAGACCTGCTTTTTCCCTCTATTGTTGCCTCACGTTGGAATGCTTGATGTGGATGCAAGCCACATAATTTATCCAACCTAATTTTATTTATTTATTTATTTATTAAAATTTCTATGCTGCCCAACTCCCAGGGGACTCTGGGCGGCTAACAACAGGTATAGAAATATAATCAATTAAAAACAATTTTAAAAACATGTTAAAATACTATCAATTTTTTAAAAGAACTTTCACTCATACCCCGCCTGCCAGAAGAGCCAAGTTTTTATTGCTTTACGGAAGGCCAGCAGGGTGGGGATAGTCCTGATCTCTGGAGGGAGTTGGTTCCAAAGGGAGGGGGCTCCCACAGAGAAGGCTCTCCCCCTCGGCCCCGCCAACAGGCATTGCTTGGTCGATGGGACCTGGAGGAGACCAACTCTGTGGGACCTAACCGGTCGTAGGGAGGTATGCGGCAGGATGCGGTCCCGAAGGTAACCTGGCCCTGAGCCATGTAGGGCTTTAAAGGTAACGACCAACACCTTAAATTGGATCCGGAGACTAATGGGCAGCCAATGCAGCTGGCGGAGAATCGGAGTTACATGGGTGCATCTGGGTGCACCCACCACAGCTCGCGCAGCTGCATTTTGCACCAATTGCAGTCGACGGACACTCTTCAAGGGTAGCCCCATGTAGAGCGCATTGCAGTAATCCAGCTGTGAGGTGATAAGGGCATGAGTGACTGTGAGTAGAGCCTCCCTCTCCAAGTAGGGTCGCAATTGGTGCACAAGACGTACTTGTGCAAAGGTCCCCCTAGCCACAGCCGTAAGATGATGGTCCAATTTCAGCTGTGGGTCTAGGAGGACACCCAAATTGCGAACCCGTTCTGAGGGAGCTAATTTCTCCCCAAGAACCAAGGAGGGATAATTGGTCAAGTCCTTAGGAGGCAATATCCACAGCCACTCAGTCTTGTCAGGGTTAAGTTTTAGCCGGTTCTTCCCCATCCAGACCCCAAAATGTTCCTTTTGCATTGGTAGGACTGATTTTGATTTGATTTGTTGGCTGCCCATCTCCTTTTCAGATGACTTAGTGGCCAAGCTAGTAAGACCACAAAGAATAACGGCTTCTAATAACAGTAAAGACTACAATTAAAAAGATGGGGAGGATAAAAGGATGCAGCGGGAGATAGAGTTCTTCTCTTAATACATCAACCACACCTGAAATCTAGGAAACGTTTCCTTTGTCGTCATCGGCTTTCAAGAATTCAAAAGGAGAGATGATCTATGGCAGTGATGGCGAACCTTTTTTTTTGCTTGGGTGCCAAAAGGGCGTGTATGCGCGCGATAGCCCACACCCATAATGCAATGCCCTCCCCCTGCACATGTGCGCACAATCCCCCTGCGTTTCCCACCCCACCCCCAGCGCATGCACGCAGGCCTCACTGAAGCCTTCGGACTTCCAGTAGGCCCGTTGGGCCATTTTTTCACCCTCCCCAGACTTCAGGAAAGCCTCCGGACCCTGTGGATGGCGAAAAATGGGCCTAACGGGCCTAACGGAAGTTCGGAAATGAACTTCCGTTAGGCCCGTTAGGCCGTTTTTTACCATCCACAGGCTCCGGAGGCTTTCCTGAAGTCTGGGGAGGGCGAAAACAGCCTCTCCCCCACCCTCCATAAGGCCAAAAATCAGCTGGCCAGTGCGCTGGAGCTAACATAGGGCAACACCTCGCGTGCCCTCAGATATGGCTCTGCGTGCCACCTGTGGCACGCGTGCCATAGGTTCGCCATCACAGATCTATGGAAAGGTACGAGAACCAATTAAAGATGGAACCAACGGAGGAGCCAGCACCTGGCTCTGAGGAAAGCTGGGAAGTATGGAAGTCGTTGAATAGACTGCGCACGGGTACAACAAGATCCAGAGACGACCTGAACAAATGGGGCTATCCGCTGGCTTCTGCTCTTTGAGATTGTGGTGACATGCAGACAATAACACATATGTACACCTGCCCTTTGTGCCCCGATCAGTGTACACCTGAGGACCTCATGGTAGCACGACAGAACATAATTGATGTTGCTAGTTTCTGGGGCAAGATCTGTTTAATCTGTACATGTTTTCATCTTGTATTTTATATTTTAAGTTTTATATCATATAGCAGTAATGGCGAACCTATGGCACGGGTGCCACAGGTGGCACCCAGAGCCATATCTGCCGGCATGCGAGCTGTTGCCCTAGCTCAGCTCCAGCGCGCATGTGTGTACCCACCAGCTGATTTTTTACTCACACGCTCTGGGAGGGCAATTTGGGCCTCCGGAGGGCCTCCGGGGTGGCGAGGGGGAGTGTTTTCGCCCTCTCCAAGCTCAAAGAAAGCCTCTGGAGCCTGGGGAGGGCAAAAAACGGGTCTACCGGGCCCACTGGAAGTCGGGAAATGGGGGAGTGCGGGGGGTCATGCATGCATGCGCAGGGGGATGGGGCGAGTGGGGGGCTTTAAATTATGGGTGGGCACGCACGCACGTGCGATAGCATGCACACGCACTATTTTGGCACCCGAGGGAAAAAAGGTTCGCCATCACTGTCATATAGTATGCCTTGTTTTAATTGTGATGCTTCTGACACAAATAAACAAACCAACCCACTCCTATTTACATGTTTAGAAGCTTTCTCCCATAGTCCCTTTGAGGTTGAAAGCTGGCTTGGTTTGAACACAAGCCACAATTTCCCTCTCTATTCTCATTTTTCCTGAATTTTAAACTACCAGCTTCTTTCTTTGTTGCCTTGATATATCTAAAGAGTTTTGAAGGCAAGCTGGCCTCAAACCAAAGAAATCACAAGACATCCGAAGAAATGATAATCCACTAGATCAATGCAATAATTTCCCTGAAGAATAAAATTCTAATTATGTCCCTCCTGGCTTTGTGTTTCAGGAAGCCTTTCACCCCTTTACAACTTTTTTTTTTTTTTACATTTTTGGCAATTATCCTGCATTGCAAATGTTGTTTCCCTCCCAAGAAAGTTTGCTTTATGAATTTAATCAACTCCTCCAAGCAGCTTCAAAGGATGGAAACCCCTAAAGGGAGGAGAGAAGGATTTTGTTTTTCGGAGGGTGATAATTGTGGATCAGACCTAAAACAGAAAGGTAGACAGGTGCACATCGATTGTTCTGCATCACTTTATTCTATTATTCATTGCTTGACAACAGGAAAGCGGCGTAACCAACTGATGATTAAGGAGATAAAAATAATTGCGTTTGTAAAACGCCAAGATCCAAATTTAATCTCTTGAATTGATTAGATAAATATTTGGGAGAAGGAAATCATCAGGGTTGAATGCCTATATGGAAATAAGATTCAACTGTCAGTACTATCAGTACTGGTGTGTGTGTGTGTGTGTGTGTGTGTGTGTGTGTGTGTGTGTGTGTGTGTGAATTCTAGACATTTGTCTTCCTGTTCTCTTGGAAAATTGGAATTACAAATAACTCAACAGAACCGTAACATTAAGCACATTTCTACTGGATGAAATGACTACTCAGACCTATTTACTCTGTTTTTTTATTTATTTATTTATTTATTATTTATTTATTATTTTGTGAGATTTATATACCGCCTCACAGTGCAAGCACTCTCTAAGCGGTTTACACCAGTAAGCAATGTATATTTATATTGCCCCCAACAATCTGGGTCCTCATTTTACCTACCTCGGAAGGATGGAAGGCTGAGTCAACCTTGAGCCAGTGAGATTTGATCCGCTGACCTGCGGATCACAGTCAGCTAAAGTGGCCTGCAGTACTGCACTCTTAACCGCTGCGTCACCTCGGCTCATTTTACTACAAAGCAAACTTCGTTAACTAACTGCAGGAAATAATCAAGGATGTCATATTGTTATTTTAAATTTGGATTGATTTATTCTATGCCTTGGATAACAATCGGTGCAGTATCTGGTTTTGGAATGTTAGAATACTGAAATCGAAAGCTTTAGAACATGATCTTATAGATCATGTCAGCAACACTCTTGAGTACAGCAAAAAAAATTTTTTTTTACAGCACTGGCATTTTGAAACGGAACAACCGCAACGACAACAGTTTGCTCACTTTCTGAAAGAAATCCCCATTTGATTTGGAAGGTGCAAAACATTGTAGATTGGCATGTGCAGTTGAGAAGCATTTCATGATAGTTTAACTATCAGCACTTAAATTCCATTTGGTCTTCACCTCCATTTCCTTTTGTCTTTGCCTTCAAGAAGACAGCAACAATAAGGAGCTCTCATTTTACAAGATGGGAATTGGTTAGGCTGAAGTCTGAATCTAACAATTTGTACTGACTGCTGTACCATAGTTGTTCTGCCTGCTTTTCTGGAACTGACGTAATCCTTCACTCTTGTTTGAGAAGCTGCTTATCTCTAGAAAGTTCATGAGGTTGGCTATTGAAATGTCTAGGACCCCTACTTTCTCAACTGGCTTGTATGTCGGCAAACAAATGCATATATTACCGTAGGAAATGCCTAAAACCTTTCACCAATAAAGGAAAATTCAAAACTTGAACAGCACTGCAATTTTGAATTCCTTACCATTTGGAGAAGTTGATCAGCATCATCATTATCAAGATATGGTAATCGGGTATACCCTTAAAGTCAAAGTTCAATCGTTTGAACTAACATCTATGGACCAAATGTCCAGATAGTGCAAAATTAGAAGGCTTATTCATGATAAGGTTGGGACTTCTGTCTATGTCAGTGTTTCCCAAACTTTTGACATATGTGTACCCCTTCTATAATTTTTGTAACGCTGAGTACCCCTCATAAAAACACATGCTTTAATAAAAATCAAAATATATTTATTTTTTCTTTTTTGGGTACATACGCAAAATAAACGAAAGTTATATTATAAAGAACATTTATTTGATTCAATGAGAAGGATGAAATTGTTTATGTTGAGATGACAGATCATCATAATTTGGTTCCCTGGTTGTTAATTTTAATCTGAGATGCGGTTCCACGTCCAATAGTCTGTTCCTTTTTTTCGACTTAATGTCTACAAATGCAGAAAAAGCAACTTCGCATAAATATGAAGTTGGAAAAGGCAAGATGTATTTCAGGACTTTTGTATTTTATAAAAATAATCAAAATCAGTGGAACTTACTAAAGCACGATAACAGGCGCCCGGAACTAACTATTAAAGAAGTAAATTGTCTCTGTAATGAAGTGCAGTATATTCACGCCGTGTCACGCCTCACAAGACTGTCTAACCGTTAGATAACACTGCAATTCTCCGGTGTTTAAACAGCTCCGCGGCTCAACGTCAACTGTTAATGTTCCCGCAGTTTAAAAATGGCCGAACCCGAGCTACGCGAAGGATGCGCAGAAGTTCCTGCCATAATGAGTTGCGATATGATGTACGATGGCCCCAGTTCCCATGTAAAAACTGTGATACGCGCCTATTTCTTTCCTTGTTCTGTGGGCGCAGCTAAGCACGATGCAGTGGATATTCCCACGTGATACCCACCAAACTCCGGTGCAACGCGTACCCCCACCAAACTCTTCCCGTACCCCTGGGGGTACATGTACCCCACTTTGGGAAACACTGGTCTATATAACTGAAGATGAGATAGATTAAAAATGTTACAATAAGCAAATCCCAATTAAGTTTACTGGCTTCTTTCAGTAATAGTGCAAAATCGGCCGGTTTCTTTCACTGTTGACAAAACAGATTGCTTCATAAAAAGAGCACTGTTGGATAAAGGTTGAACATGTGGCAATTAGAAGCAGCATCAATTCTGTTTCCAGGGATTATAGATAAGGCAAGCCAGAAGATATGATTATGGAAATGTAAAGGAAGTGCAACTATTTTGTCCTCTTACTTAGACAAAGTCTAAGTGCGATTAGTCTTTGGAATGTTAAGATTATTTCATTTTCAGGTTTCCAAATATGAATAAAATCAATTGAACGATCCGTCCGCCTTATTCTTCATCCGATTCGTTTATGAGGGGAGCATGAGCAATTTTTTGCTTCCTTATGCCAAGTCCAATCGTAATTTGTCTGTGGCTCCTTTTACAATTCTGGAGGTAGCTGTGGACAATAAGACAAGACATAATTCTAATTAGTCCCACTGTAGTTCTGTTCGGCCAGAGGTGGGTTCCTGCCAGTTTGGACCGGTTCTATAGAACCGGTAGCGGGAATTTCCCCCCACTCGCCGAACCGGCAGCGATGGCTGGCTGGCCACGCCCCCGAACCGGCTCTCTCGGTGGCGCCATAGGCACCATCATCTTGTTTTTCGCTTCTGCACATGCGCAGAATCTGTTTTTTGCTTCTGCGCATGCGCAGAAGCTGGATTTGTAGCACTGCGCATGTGCGCGCGCGCCCGCAAAGCACGCTTGCCCCCACGCGGCTCATGAGGAAGCAAACCAGCAGCAAGGTAAGTCAGAACCCAGCCCTGTGTTCGGCTGATTGCTTATGAGGTCATTTGGGGGGAAGGAAACTGGGAGAAGCTTTCAACTTTCAAAAACCTTCTGCAAACAACCAGGGTAATTGTCCTACAAGAATGAGACACTGTTCTTCCCCCACTGTCATCCCTGAAGTTGGCTGAACTGTGGACATTTTCTTTTTTGTAGTTTCTAGGGAGGTTTCATTTCTCACTGCTTCAAGGCTGACACAGCCTGGAGCGAAGGAACCACGCAGGGGGTGTAGAGATAACTGGGGTGTTGTAGCCTAAATAAAATTCTTTCCCCTGGGAATCAAGGACATTGGTGCAGGTGTTTGAAAGGTGGAGACTGAGGTCATCTAGCAACTGGGCTGTATGCTGATTGCACCATGAGACTGGGGGGAAGTGATGAAGTTTTAATTACGGGGCGGGGGGAAACCGGCGCCAACTTAGAGCCGGTTTTCCATGAGGAATATGCCTATTTGATATGTCCTAATAAAAATGTTCTTTGAGGAACTTGCCTATCTCAGAATTCTTATGGAATGGGATGTATTTCTTCGAACCCTGACACCCACTGTGTGAGTGAGAAGAAAAAGGATATATTAGAAAGCAGGGGCGGGTTCCTAATTTTTTTACTACCACTCTGTGGGCATGGCTTATTTTGTGGGTGTGGCTTGCAAGCCATGTGACCGGGTCGGTGTGGGCCTCGGGAGCTTGGCAGCGGCCGGAGAAGCAGGGGGCATTGCCCACCTGCAACGCAGCCCCCTGCAGCGGGAGCAGCAAGACCGCGGCAGCGGTTCTTCTATGAGGCTCCTTCCGGCCTGAATGCTTCTCCCCATTCGATGATCCTAGGCTCCTGCTGCCCGTTCCCCCTCCCCTCAGCAGCTCGAGAAGCCTTGAACATGGAAAAATGCCTGGGATCATCACTGCACGTTCGTGGCTTCTCGGACTGCTGAAGGGAGGGGAATGGAGATAGCTCCTGCCGCCCGTTCTTTCAGCATCTCATGCGCTCCCTCAGCCATCCTCCCCTGCTTGGACTCACTGTGGGATAGGAAGGCAGCACATGCGCTGTGCCAGAAGCTCGGCTTCTGGGCATGCGCAGAAGAAAATTGAAAAAAATTTTTTTTAAAAAAAATGGCGGCGCCCAGGCACCAGCAACCGACTGTACCTGTACTGTGACGTCACCAGCGGGCCGCTACTGGTGCTATAGAGTGGACCGCACCGGTAGGAACCCACCACTGTCAGAAAGAGAAGTAACAGGAAGAAAAGGAGAAAAAGAGGGGAAATGTAACAGAGAAAACGAGAGAGAGAAAGAAAGGTCCACTCATTTCTCATTCAGGTCCACACCTCCATGGGAGTCATCAGCCATAGTTTCTCCTTGAAAGAATGTGGCCCTTAATAAACAGGTTCCCCATTCACATGTTATACTTGACATTCCAGAAATCCACTTTAAAGGAAGTTCTGCCTAATGGGATTCTGGAAACATAGGAACTGAGTAGGTATGTTCTGGAAGGAAATATCTTTTTCTGGAAGGAAATATCCTCTTATTGAACTTCTCAGACTCTGAGGAAACCTTATCTGATTGCAAAAAAGGAAGCTGTGTCCTACCGGACCCTAAATGGTTCCAATTGAAGGAGTGAAAAGGCAAGTCTCCTTATGGGAAAACTTGCTTCATAAGTCAAATCCTGCTCAAAAGTAGGAATTTTGCAAGAGCATCTCCAAGTACCTGCAGCTTTCTAGCTCTAAAGGTGGTCAAAAGTATTTTGATCTTTGCTGTGTTACATACACACATAATTGATAGTCCACCAGTGGATCTCAGCTGGTTAACTCTACAGAAGGCTCAATCCACATCACATTCTATTGCAGGGGTATCCAATCTTGGCAGCTTTAAGTCTTATGGACTTCAACTCCCAGACTTGCCCAGCCAGCCATGGGAGTTGATTCTGGGAGTTGAAGTACACAATTCTGGGAGTTAGAATAGAATAGAATAACAGAGTTGGAAGGGACCTTGGAGGTCTTCAAGTCTAACCCCCTACTTAGGCTGGAAACCCTACACCACTTCAGACAAATGGTTATCCAACATCTTCTTAAAAATTTCCAGTGTTGGAGCATTCATAATTTCTGCAGGCAAGTTGTTCCACTGATTAATTGTCCTAACTGTCAGGAAATTTATCCTTAGTTCTAAGTTGCTTCTCTCTTTGATTAGTTTCCACCCATTGCTTCTTGTCCTGCCCTCAGGTGCTTTGGAGAATAGCTTGTCTCCCTCTTCTTTGTGGCAGCCCCTGAGATTTTGAAACACTGCTAACATGTCATCCCTAGTCCTTTTCATCAGACTAGACATACCCAGTTCCAGTTTTAGCCTCCAGTCCCGGAATCATCTTTGTTGCTCTTCTCTGCATTCTTTCTAGAGTCTCAACATCTTTTTTACATCGTGGTGACCAAAACTGAATGCAGTATTCCAAGTGTGGCCTTAGCAAGGCATTATAAAGTGGTATTAACACTTCACGTGAACTTGATTCTATCCCTCTGTTAATGCAGCCTAGAACTGTGTTGGCAGCTGCTGCACACTGCTGGCTCATATTTAAGTGATTGTCCACTAGGACTCCAAGATCCCTCTCACATTTACTACTATTGAGCAAGGTACCACATATACTGCACCTGTGCATTTTGTTTTTCTTGCCTAAATGTAGAACCTTACTATTTTCACCATTGAAAAAATGAAGTTGGTCCACAAGCCTTAACTAGGTTGCCAAGGTTGGACATCCTGTTCTACAGAGTATGACTTTGGCTTAGAATGTTGAATGAACCTGAAACCCTTGATTTATTCGGTAACCAAGAATTAAGCAAACCATGGTTTAGTATAATAATTGTTTGCAGCTTGGTTTCTTGGTCTAAACAACTTATTCCTAGGTCTCTACAAGATGATCTCAATAACTTGTTGAATTGAGACACCATGTTGTCACTGGACAACTGCCAGAGGAAGCAACGTTTCTTGTATTCCTTCACATATTCTTTTATTCCGTTGCAAGTCTCTGCATACCCCAAGGACATAATGTTGATCAGGAATGTATTATTCCAGAAAACTTACCAATAGACCAGGGAATAATTCACCGCCGTAATGAAGATTGCAAGGGCAAAATGCCAGCAGAAGCACATGGTGATGAACATTACGTTGCTGTGGTCATTCATATCCCATTCTGGTCCTCCCCATGGTGGATACAACACAAAACCTATCTGGATTTTTTTTTAAAAAAGAACATTTATGATCTATGCAATTGATAGGCATGCCAAGTGGCAAAGTCTTTGGGTAAAGCACAAATGGCAAACATTGATTTTAGAAGCTGTCCAGCAAAGAATTAATTCATCTACACCTTACTCAATTATATGTTTTACCCAGTAGTGGGCTCCTGCCGGTACGGTTAATAGTTGTTGTTCGGCGCAGAGCCAAAGATGCTGCTGCTGTTCACGGTGCGGGGGCTTTCCCCGGGCGCTGCTGCCGCCCGCATGGACGCCGCCAATTTCATTCTTTTGCCCTCTGCGCATGCGCAAAGTGTTCTGCATGCGCAGAGGGCAAAAGAACGCAATTGGCAGCGTCCATGCGGGCGGGGAAAGCGCCCGGGGAAAGCTCCCGCGCCGCGAACGGCAGCAGCGTCTTCGGCTCTGCGCCGAACAACATCTATTAACCGTACCGGCAGGAACAGGCAGGAACCCACCTCTGGTTTTACCCCACACTTCTCTTTTCCAACAATGTCCAAGTTCTTGAGATACCCTAATAAAGAGATTTGAGGCCAATGAGGCTGTGTTTAAACAGAACTATGATTAGGTTATTCCTTTGGAACTCTGAATTAGCTAATTGTCGATGCTCAAATCAGTTCATAATGGCTGTATATGTATATACCTGTATATAATATCTTAACAATTAAGAGATAAAAGCCACAACAACAAATAATGTCATTGGCACCAATGCATTACAGCTGGTCTACTGTATGTTCACTAAGGTGCTAACACTAAACCTTTTGGCCAGTAACCATCAATTGCTGCACTCCATGTGGTCATTGGTCCCTTGCCTGAGGACATGGCCCTGGAGATCCTCTTCAGATCTGTCCTAAGCTGCCCCACACCTTATATAGTTGATGTTCGTCCATTGTATTCGAAGAGGACCTTGACATCTATCAATTGGGGGGGATGTCAAGACTTGCGCATGAATTGGATTAAAGTGAGGGAGAGGTGCGCATAGTCAGCCTCACTCTCTCTTCCCAGATTCCATCTTGCTCCAAATAGCAGGACAAGAGTCGAGACAGTTGGAGATGGGCTGGGCGCAGTGGTTGACCAGGGCGTCTTTCGTGTCTTGCCGTGCTCTTAGCGTACCACATCGCTTGCAGAGACCGCCTTCATGACCGTTGTCCTATTCTAGTAGATTTCATCCGCTCAGTCCGCCGGAATCTGTCTTCACATGCTTGGGATAGACAAGTCCCTATCTCACTGAAGGTCGATGACCCAACGGCTACACTCAACCTGGTTTGGCCAGCCTGTCGAAGCTGTTGCCTGGAGTGTGGCCGCTGCGCATGCTACAGCTGCTAGGAGCCACAGGTGAGAGCTGAGTGACAGGTGGGGACCAAAGGTGAACGAGCTGCCCTAACAGCTGCCCTAAAATGAGCTGCTTTAAAAGGACACGACATGCCCCTACACCAGAGGTGCTACCCCTCCCTGAGCACCCCATACACCCCTTATATAGTAGATTCAAAGGGGTTCCCATGAGTTGCCTTGAACCTTAGCTTCATGGCCATGGCCAACAGCAAAGCTAATGTAATAAGGAAACTGAAAAGAAAACCCACCTGCCAAAGCCAGGTTCCTTGCAAGAGGGCCAGGCAGACTGCAAATAAGTCCAAAATCATGTTGTCACGCACGAAGGCTTGTATGAAGCAGGTGGCAACGCCAGCAAAGATGGCTGTCAGGAGCATGGAATGGATGTGTTGATCAAGCATTGGCCGTTGGCTGACATGATATTTGAAGAGGAAGCCTATTAAAATGCAGAAGTTGTTCAAAACAATGATTGTTTTCAAGAAAAACTTTAACATTTTTAATAGAAATTTCACCAAAGATTACAATTTCCAATTTTAAAAAAACCTAATACACATAAAGGAGAATAAAAAGCAAAAATAAAAAGTGCAGAAGAAAAATTGGAAAAGGAAAAAAATAAGAATGCTATATATAAAAAGAAAAGACTTTCCCCTTTATCACAAGTATAACCATTTTGGTTGGACCTTCTCTTAAAATAGAATAAATTATCTGTTCTTCCCATATCTCATATGTCACCTATAAACAAATCCATAAAAACCTCAACATTTCAGTCCTGATGTCAGCAAAAGTTGATTAAGTGTTACCAGAGATGACATATCTATTATAACCTTGATCAAATAAACCAACTTTATATTTCTTCCTTTTACTTTTAACAAACTTGATCTTTAAACAAATAATGTTATTTCATTTTTTCTTTACCCTTCTCGCAAAATTCTTCATTCTGCTGTAGTTGTTGCTCTGTGTCTTCAGTCCATAATTTCTTTATCATTCTTGTGGACATTGATCCTAAGGTCATGAGAAGCTAGTCTACTAATTCAGGCCCTATATGTGGTGATCATATATGAAACCCACCATCCTGGGCCCAACATTTGGGAAGCCAGGCTCTGCCTGTCACAAGTCAGGACAAAGGGTGAGTGATGGAGGAGTAACACCTCCTTAAAAAAACCTTGGTCCAGCTGGCCCGGCTGGTAGCACCTTGTAAGGGTCCCTTTCCAGGGTTACAGGAGTACTAATATCTGGCAACAGGTATGTCAAGGGAAGAATATTTCCGTAGAGGCGACATTATGGATCTTTCACTTGGAATTCAGACAGTTAGATGAAACCGAGATTAAAAGTCTAATAGAAAATATTTATTTCAGTACAAAAACAATAAATCCTGAATAATTACATCTTTGCTAAGAAACACGACCGTTCAGGTCAAGAGCTAAGGCAGAAGAGATTAATGGTGGATCAGTAATGCAGACATGCGCAAAACATCATATCACGTGTTCTGCTTGTATTGGAATGTACCATCATATTAGAATAGGGGTGCATCACCCTGCATAGACTCACAACTGACAATATTCACATCGTGACAAGGTATAAAATGCCTTCGACAACGGATGGCGTGACACATCGATTGGAGTACCTTAATTGTATCAATGGCAAATTTTGGGTCAAAATCAAATTTTGAGTCTGAATATTAGGGCGTCCCTCAGAAGTGACACATGCCATGCCTGTTCCCTGCCCGAGAGACACAGGAAATTTGTGAGGCCTATTTCTCTTTGGTCTGGGTGGGTTAAAGAAGCTAGTCTATCTACATATTGCGATCCTCAATATTGGAACAATGACTGGGAGAAGCCGAGAACTGGAAAGCCCTGAAGGCCCGCTGCATTGACATTGCATTTATCCAAGAGTTGAAATGGAAAGGAGTGAAAGCTTGAGAGATCGGTGAAGGATACAAACTGTATCATAATAGAGAAAGCCGCACTTGGATTGGCGTTGGTTACAGGAGTGAAATCCAGCAGGTTCTGACAGGTTCTGGAGAACCGGTAGCAAAAAATTTGAGTAGGTTGGAGAACCAGCAAATACCATCTCTGGCTGGCCCCAGAGTGGGGTGGGAATGGAGATTTTGTAATATCCTTCCCCCAGGAGTGGGGAGGGAATGGAGATTTTGCAGTATCCTTCCCCTGCCACGCCCACCAAGTCACGCCATGCCCACAAATGCCACGCCCAAAGAACCGGTAGTAAAATTTATTTATTTATTTATTTTGTGAGATTTATATACCGGCTCACAGTGAAAACACTCTCTAAGTGGTTTACACCAGTAAGCAATGTATATTTATATTGCCCCCAACAATCTGGGTCCTCATTTTACCTACCTCGGAAGGATGGAAGGCTGAGTCAACCTTGAGCCGGTGAGATTTGAACCGCTGACCTGCGGATCACAGTCAGCTAAAGTGACCTGCAGTAACTGCTGCGCCACCTCGGCTCTAATTCCCTCGGCTCTAAATCCAAAAAATTGGATTTCACCACTGCGTTGGTATTGTGATCAGTGAAAAGTATCGGAACAATGTTGTCGATGTCCATCGAATATCCGATCAACTCATGACCATCAAAATCAAAACTACTCTCCAAATGGTCACATGCTATGTCCCACAAATCGGATGCCCGGAAGAAGAGAAGGATGAATTTCAGGAAAGGTTGGATGTCCATCTTTGAACTGTTGGCCCTGAAGAACAGATGGTATTAGGGGGTGACCTCAATGGTCATGTTGAATCAGCAAGAGATTATTATAGCCAATGGTAGAAATGGGTTTGGATCTCGCAACAACGATGGGATCTGGATCACAGCATACGAGTTAGTGATGGCCAACACATTCTTCAAGAAGAGGCCTACACATCTCATCACCTGCAACAGTAGTGGGCACAGGAGTCAAATTGATTACCTGATTGTGAGTTGATGCAATCTGAAATTGGTGACCAATGTAAAAGTGATCCCTCCAAAAGCAATCGCCTCCATCACCACCCCCTCGTCCTGGACCTCCGGTTGGACATTCTAGGCCAAAAGTGATCCTGAATCATTGGAGTGGAGAGGATAAAATGGTGGCACTTACTGGAGCGCAAAGCTCAGTTCGTGGCTTCCCTTGGTCCCATCGATATGGACACGGACCAGCCAGCATCGGCCATGTGGGACAAATTGGTCAGACAAGCGCACACTGCAGTGACTGTCGTCCTTGGGAAGAGAAAGCCAGGGAAATGGGCCATTGATAAGCACGGATAGTGGTGGACTGAATGGTAGACCCAAGAAAAGGTGGATGGACCGCATCAAGGAGGATGTGGGTGTCACCCCTGGATCAAACCAGATGGAGATGGCTTTGCCGACAAGCGTACCCTGCCATAGCGGGAATAATGCTAGGAAGAAAAAGATGTGTGTGTGTGTGTGTATGTATAAAATTGTAAATGTGTGTGTACAGATAGATTTGTAGATGTGTGTGTGTGTCCTTTTATGGCAGCTCATTTTATGGCAGCTGTTAGGGCAGCTCGTTCACCTTTGGTCCCCACCTGTCACTCAGCTCTCACCTGTGGCTCCTAGCAGCTGTAGCATGCGCAGCGGCCACACCCTGGGCAACAGCTTCGACAGGCTGGCCAAACCAGGTTGAGAGTAGCCGTTGGGTCATTGACCTTCGGTGAGATAGGGACTTGTCTATCCCGAGCATGTGAAGTCAGATTCTGGCAGACTGAGCGGATGAAATCTACTAGAATAGGACAACGGTCATGAAGGCAGTCTCTGCAAGTGATGTGGTACGCTAAGAGCACAGTAAGACACGAAAGACGCCCTGGTCAACCACTGCGCCCAGCCCATCTCCAACTGTCTCGACTCTTGTCCTGCTATTGGAGCAAGATGGAATCTGGGAAGAGAGAGTGAGGCTGACTATGCGCACCTCTCCCTCACTTAAATCCAATTCACGCGCAAGTCTTGACATCCCCCCCAATTATAGATGTCAAGGTCCTCTTCGAACATGATGGACGAACATCAGGTAGGTGTGTGTGTGTGTGTGGGTGTGGGTGTGTGAGTGAGTGTGTGAGTGTGTGTAAATAAATACATAAAATTTGGTAGTGGTTTGCTGTTGTCTTCTTTTGAAGTACTTTGAATTTCTCACTGCTTATGGTCTTTCTATTCTCCCAACCGAGAATTACAGTAACCTATCCTGAGCTCTGTAAGCAAAACTGCCTGCCATGTTTATTTTTTTTTTAAAAAAGGCATAAATATATCCTCTAGCTTTTAAAAACAGTCAAAGCCCTCTTTGTGGACAGTTTAGCAAGGCGGTAAAAAGAACAAACCAAAAACTAAGCAACCATCAATAAACTGAGTTGCATTACAGGTTTATCCTGTTCTACCTAAAATACGACCCTCAAGGCAAAGTCTGTGGTCTACATGCCCGCCAGTACAGGAGAGTGACCAGAAATTTCAGAAAGAATGGGACAGACCACTCCTATTTATGCCACCCCTATCAATCCTATGCATTGATGATGATTTCAGTTAAATTCAATTTAGCCTGGACCAACTCCAATGGGTCAGTGAATCTATATCTTTCCTCCACTCCCAGAAGACTCCAAGCCTTTGAGTGAAATTTAAATAAGCAATATTAAAGTGTGAGAGCCCAGAAACCAGGAGGCTGTGAGTTCTAATCCTGATGTAGGAACAAAGCCAACTGGGTGAAATTAAGGCGTGGCTGCAAGGCAACTTAATCTCATATCTGGAATAGCTTCTATTGTTTTATTCAAGAGAAGCCCAAGGTTTATTTATTTATTTATTAGTGAGATTTATATACCGTCTCAACAGTGCAAGCACTCTCTAAGCAGTTTACATCAGTAAGCAATGTATATTTATATTGCCCCCAACAATCTGGGTCCTCATTGAGATTTGAGATTCTCAGTGTGCATCAAAATAATCAAGGGATGCCACATTATTTTCAGATAATCAGCCATGTTAGGAAAGATCAGATATCAGAATGTAATATTAGAATGTGCAGAAATGAATAGACTAACGTTTGCAATTAAGGAGTGTTGTAAGGAATATCCTTCTGGGTTCGGTTCCAAGTGGGGAAAAAGACACTGGAAACATGGTGACTGCTTGGAAAGATGGTTTAATGGAGGACAGCAGGACCACATGGTTTGAGGTCCTGGGAAAAGGGGGATCACATGCCTCGAGGATGTTGAAGGAGAGAAAAGGGCAGAGATGCTGAGAGTCCCTTGGTTTTATGCCCTCTCTTGGGCCCCGCCCCAGGGACCTCCTGCTCCTGTGCAAGAAATGCACTCTGATTGGCTGTCAGGCTCCCATGGGGCCATGCAGGGGCAACTCTGTAGGCTGTGTTTTTGAGTTCAAGTTTGGCTGAGCCTTGTTGGGTGATGGTGTAATGAAAGGGCTTTGGGCAATTCCTAATATGGCTCTGTCTGAAGGAGGTAGATCTTTGTTATGTAGAATAGACTGGTCCAGGCTATTAACAAAGATGGGGGGGATGAGTGATCTGGGCCATTGCTTGATGGCACATTGACAAAAGTGGGGGCTACTAAGAGTGAGTCTTTTTTCTGTCTAAAAGCATGTTTCCAGGGATATTCTATATAATATTCTGCCTTTTTAATATTTCCTAGGATATTTCATTTTTCTAGGAGAGGGGTGGGTGCTAACTTCCTACAGGAGAAAGAACAAAATGAATATTATATGATATGGGAATTATTTTATCGATGGCTAGAGAATAAAAATGGAAGTTTGAAACGGTTTATAGATGCTTAAGAAAGGCTTGGCTTCCCAAAGTAAACACGTGTGGTTTATTATCTCTTGCC
This sequence comes from Diadophis punctatus similis, assembly GCA_023053685.1. Taxonomy (NCBI): domain Eukaryota; kingdom Metazoa; phylum Chordata; class Lepidosauria; order Squamata; family Dipsadidae; genus Diadophis; species Diadophis punctatus. The sequence goes on along the minus strand of JALIGW010000020.1, from coordinate 6,617,705 downwards.
CCTGAGATTCCTTCCTTCCTTCCTTCCCTCCCTCCCTCCATCCCTCCCTCCCTCCCAGTGTTAGAATGCAGTATTGCAGGCAAACTTTGCCCACAAGATGGAGTTCAATCCTGACAGAGCTCAAGGTTGACTTAGCCTTCCATCCTTTCGCGGGCCGATAAAATGAGGACCCAGATTGGTGGGGGCAATAGGCTGACTCTGTAAATCACTTAGAGAGTATTGCAAAGCACTATGGTGCAGTACATAGACCTAAATGTTATTGCTATAATCAGAGAGAAGGGAGACATCCAAGCTTAGAGAACAGGATAGTTCCTCTGCAGTCATGGAGAAGTCGTGGTGGCGCAGTGGTTAGGGTGCAGTACTGCAGGCGACTTTTGCTGACTGCCCGCTGCCTGCAATTTGGCAGTTCGAATCTCATCAGGCTCAAGAGTGATTCAGCCTTCCATCCTTCCGAGGTGGGTAAAATGAGGACCCCGATTGTTGGGGGCAAGAGGCTGACTCTGTAAACCGCTTAGAGAGGGCTGTAAAGCACTGTGAAGCAGTATATAAGTCTAAGTGCTATTGCTATTGCTATTTGAGAATCCTATTTTGTGAGATCCATAGAAAGGTTTCTTTAAGGAGCAAACATATAGACACAAATGATTTCCAAGTGGCAGGAAACTCTCGTAACCCTTGGTCCTTGAGTGCAACAAAAGGGGTAGCTAGAACTTTCCGAATGCCTGACAAAGATGCTTCCCATGTATAGGTAGTCCTTGACTTATGACCACAATTGAGCCCAAAATTTCTGTTGGTAAGTGAAACATTTGTTAAGTGAGTTTGGCCCCATTTTACCAGCTTTCTTGTTCAGTGAACCATTGCAGTTGATAAGTTAGTAGCATGGTTGTTAAGTAAATCTGTCTTCCCCAATGATTTTGCTTGTCAAAAGGTCGCAAAAGGGGATCACATGACCTTGGGACACAGCCACAGTCATACGTATGAACCAGTTCTAGTGAAGAGAAGGACCAGGGGAGACATGATAGCAGTGCTCCAATATTTGAGAGGCTGCCACAGAGAGGAGGGGGTCAAGCTATTCTCCAGAGCACTTGAAGACAAGACAAGGAATAATGGATGGAAACTGATCAAGGAGAGATTCAACCAAGAAACAAGGAGAAATTTTCTGACAGTGAGAACAAGCAACCAGTGGAACAGAAGTTGCCTTCAGAAGTTGTGGGAGCTTCATCCCTGGAGGCTTTCAAAAAGAGATTGGATTGCCATCTGTCAGAAATGGTGTAGAGTCTCCTGCTTGGGTGGGGGGTTGGATTAGATGACCTACAAGGTCCCTTCCAACTCTGTTAATCCGTATCTGATCACAGCAGCTCCTTCTCCCTTCATTCACTGATTTTTCAACTTCTGAACATTTCCCCCATCCAAGCTGAAAACCTCAACAGAGTCAGATCTGCAACCGCCAAGCCAAATGTAAGAGGTTCACTGGGAAACCTATAGTATCTCTAAGAAACTACACTCCTCTCTTCCAAGGTTGTTTTATAGCAAGCCATCTGGTCAGCTTCCAATGAAGCTTCTAGGGAATTCCATTTATCATACTTCCCAAATTTCACTACCTTTATGCATATATACACACTTGAAGGCCAGACATGGAATAATGGATGGAAACTGAACAAGGAGAGATTCAATCTAGAAATAAGGAGACATTTTCTGACACAGAACAATCAAACAATGGAACAGAAGTTGCCTTCAGACGTTGTGGGAGCTTCATCACTGGAAGCTTTCAAGAAGAGACTGGACAGCCATCTGTCAGAAATGGTGTAGGATCTTCTGCTTGGGCAGGGGGGTTGGACTAGATGACCTACAAGGTCCCTTCCAACTCTGTTCATCTGTATCTGTATCAGTTGCCAAGCATCTGAATTTTGATCACATGTTCGTAGGGATGCTACAAAGGTTGCAAGTTTGAAAAACGGTCGTAAGTCACTTTTTCCCCCAGTGCCGTTGTAACTTTGGATGGTCACTAAATGAACTGTTGTAAGTTGAGGACTACTTATACTTACTGCCTCTCCATTTGTGCCTACCTTCCACAAAGAGTGCAATGCCCAGCATGAAGCGGTCCAGCCCGACAGGCATTAAGGTCGAGGAATAGGTGACTATATCCACTGCTCCAGAGATCAAAAAGAATAAATACATGGTGGAATGTTGCCAGTTCATCAGCTTCACCCAATTGTGTGGCTGCCCGCTGTAGAGATACAGGTGTGGTCCATCGGGGACGAACTGCTCAGCAAGGATCCCTGTTCAACAGAGACCAAAGTTGAATAGATCTGTCAGGGAAGGACTCAGTGGTGAAATCCAATTTTTATTACTACCGGTTCTGTGGGCGTGGCTTGGGCGTGGTGTGGCTTGGTGGGCGTGGCTTGGTGGGCGTGGCAGGGGAAGGATACTGCAAAATCTCCATTCCCACCCCACTCCAGGGGAAGGATACTGCAAAATCTCCATTCCCTCCCCACTCCAGGGGAAGGATACTGCAAAATCCCCATTCCCTCCCCACTCCAGGGGAAGGATACTGCAAAATCCCCATTCCCACCCCACTCCAGGGGAAGGATACTGCAAAATCCCCATTCCCACCCCACTCCAGGGGAAGGATACTGCAAAATCTCCATTCCCAACCCACTCTGGGGCCAGCCAGAGGTGGCATTTGCCGGTTCTCCGAACTACTCAAAATTTCTGCTACCGGTTCTCCGAACTACTCAAAATTTCCACTACCGGTTCTCCAGAACCTGTCGGAATCTGCTGGATTTCACCCCTGGGGAAGGTTCATCCGAAGGGAAAGAAACAGGGTAAAGCCCAGCGATGTCGCAGGATGTATCCAAAGGTACTTTTTCAAGAGGCAACTGGACTTTCTGGTTTTTCTTTGAAAACTTTCGCTTCTCATCTGAGGAAGCTTCTTGGATGAGAAGCGAAGAAAAACCAGAAAGTCCAGTTGCCTCTTGAAAAAGCACCTTTGGGGCAACCATGACCTGGATGACTGAGAATCTCCAACCACAGGGTAGAGTTAAAAAAAGTCGAGTCCAAAAAAGGTAGAGCTTCCATCACCTTTGTTGGCGCTAACCTGGACTTTTTTTTTAAAAGCACCCCATGAATATCACCATCAAAACTAAAGTAGTGTTGTGAGTATGTAGCAGGAACTGTAGTAATCTTTCCATGCTTTGGGAATGCTTTTCCAGTGACAGCCAGAGGTGGGATTCAGCAGGTTCTGACCGGTTCTGGAGAACCGGTAGTGGAAATTTTGAGTAGTTTGGAGAACTGGTAAATACCACCTCTGACTGGCCCTGCCCCCATCTATTCTCTGCCTCCCAAGTCCCAGCTGATCGGGAGGAAATGGGGATTTTGCAGTAACCTTCCCCTGGAGTGGGGTGGGAATGGGGATCTTATACTATCCTTCCCCTGTTACGCCCACAAAGCCGCGCCCACAAAGCCACACCCACAGAACCGGTAGTAAAAAAAAATTGAATCCCACCACTGGTGAACAGCCAATGCTTTTCTTTCAACCTGTTCTAACTGCTTCTATTTGATTGCAAAACTTTGGACCTTATCTTCAGCTAAAAAAGCAAGTAAACCTCACCTTCTATATACTCAACACATTTTCTTTTTAAATCCAAAATATTGACACGTAATAATTTTAAAAAACCAACAGTAATGACCAGGGGAAAAAAAGTGGGGGGGATCCACAAAGTGCAGTAAATAACCCCAAATCTATTTCAGATGATAAATCTTAAGTGGATCTTGAGATAGCAATGCAGTTAAGGATATAATTTGGCTGCTTAATTGGGTAGATATATTCATTAAAACAATTTGATTGTTACCAAAGAATGAAGTAGCAGAACATATAACATTATTAATTCAACTGGAGATCAAAACTGCATATGGCAAAAACCCACTTCCTTTGTACAAGTCTTATTTAATTCCCATTTAGCGGTAAATTTAACACCTCATTCATAATAGAAGAACCACTTGAATCAGGACCCAGACTAATCAAAAAGATCGTAAGAATTTGGAGAAGTAGCTGGACTTAAAATTAATAAAAATAAAACAAAAATTATAACGAAAAATCTTACTAAAAATCAGGATAAACAATTGGAAGAAATATGCAGGTGGTTAAAAAAGTGAAATATTAGGAATTTGGCTAACGGCAAAGTGTTCCTCAATAAAAGAAGATAATTATAACAGAATATTAGTACAAATTAAAAAGGACCTAGCAAATTGGAAAAACCTTCAATTATCATTGATTGGAAGAATATCATCAATTAAAATGAATATGTTACCAAGGTTGTTATTTTTATTTCAAGCAATCC